>CM042407.1:24912645-25387645 GCA_023634145.1 Thymallus thymallus
TGTGTGTGTGTGGTTGTTTGGTGTGTGTGTGTGTGTGTGTGTGGTTGTTTGGTGTGTGTGTGTGTGTGTGTGTGGTTGTTTGGTGTGTGTGTGTGTGTGGTTGTTTGGTGTGTGTGTGTGTGTGTGTGTGGTTGTTTGGTGTGTGTGTGTGTGTGTGTGTGTGTGTGGTTGTTTGGTGTGTGTGTGTGTGTGTGTGTGTGGTTGTTTGGTGTGTGTGTGTGTGTGTGTGTGTGTGGTTGTTTGGTGTGTGTGTGTGTGTGTGTGTGGTTGTTTGGTGTGTGTGTGTGTGTGTGTGTGTGTGGTTGTTTGGTGTGTGTGTGTGTGTGTGTGTGTGTGGTTGTTTGGTGTGTGTGTGTGTGGTTGTTTGGTGTGTGTGTGTGTGGTTGTTTGGTGTGGTTGTTTGGTGTGGTTGTTTGGTGTGTGTGTGTGGTTGTTTGGTGTGGTTGTTTGGTGTGGTTGTTTGGTGTGTGTGTGTGGTTGTTTGGTGTGTGTTTGGTGGGTGTGTGTGTGTGTGTTTGGTGGGTGTGTGTGTGGTTGTTTGGTTTGTGTGTGTGTGGTTGTTTGGTTTGTGTGTGTGTGGTTGTTTGGTTTGTGTGTGTGTGGTTGTTTGTTTGTTGTGTGTGGTCGTTTGGTGTTTGGTCATTTGTTGTGTGTGGTCGTTTGTTGTGTGTGTGTGTGGTCATTTGGTGTGTGTGTGTGTGTTCATTTGTCTGAGTTACTGAAAAGAACAGACACTAAATCCCCACCTCTTTCTTTTGTTCTTCCCTTGCTCATCCTGGCCTTGGCTTCTTCTTTTCCCTTGCTATCACATTCTCCTCTTTCTTTCTCCTTCTCTCACTCTTGCCATTTCTTTCTCTCTTTAACGTCTTTATCATTTCTTCACTCTCCCTGTCCCCTCTCTCAGGTTGTTGTCAGCGGTGTTGAGGACATCAGAGGTAGAGTCCAGGGCCACCAGGGCCAGTCTGACAGAGCTGCTCAGCCCTCAGATGGGGAAGGACATTGTCTGGTTCCTCAGACGCTGGGCTAAGACTTACCTACTGGTGGACGAGAAACTCTATGGACAGGTACAACTACAACCAGACTAGGGATGTGACAAATGGAAAAAAAATCTTACCATTTAAGCTGCCATTTAACGGTTTCCGTTAAAACAATATGAAAAAATCGTAACATTTCTGGTGAATTCACAATGCAGATGGTCTTCATCCCGCTTCTCGTGGACAGAGAAAAATATTATTTATGCTGATGGTGCTCTTGCTTTTCAGGAGAGTAGCGCGTGTAGCTTGTTGTCCAATCACAAGTCATCAAACCGGCACTAGGCTACAGTCATAGAGCTAGAGCCTGTGTTAAGTTAGTAGGCGATATCTTGGCTAATCAATGGAAGATGGAATAAAAATTACAGAACTAAAAGTTAAATGAGAAGGACAGGCTACAACACTAAGAGCCAACCGGTAGTAATAATCTGAATGGAGTTGTTGTTATTTACTGTAGGATTCGGAAGGGGAGAAAGTGCAAAGTTCAAGTTATGTAGTCTCAATTAGCCTAGCTAACGGATAGCTGCCTAGATTATCTTAGTTTTATGCAGTCAAGACTGACACTATGTAATCAGATGAGATGATAAATACAGTGCATTCGGAAAGTATTCAGACCTTTTGACTTTTTCCACATTTTGATACATTACAGCTTTATTCTAAAATTTATTAAATTAATGTTTTTCCTCATCAACCTACCCATAATGACAGTGAAAACAGGTTTTTAGACATTTGTGCAAGTTTAGAAAAAGTTCAAAACAGAAATGCCTTATTTACATAAGTATTCACAACCTTTGTAAATTCACTCTGACAGAGCTCCAGAGTACCTCTGTGGAGATAGGAGAAACTTCTATAAGGACAACCATTTCTGCAGCACTACACCAATCAGGCCTTTATGGTAGAGTGGCCAGACGGAAGCCACTCCTCCAGTAAAAGGCACATGATAGCCTGCATGGAGTTTGCCAAAAGGCACCTAAAGGACTCTGACCATGAGAAACAAGATTCTTTGGTCTGATGAAACCAAGATTGAATGCCAAGCATCACATCTGGAGAAAATATGGCACCATCCCTACGGTAAAGCATGGTGGTGGCAGCATCATGCTGTGGGGGTGTTTTTCAGGGACAGGGAGACTAGTCAGGATCGTGGGAAATACTTGTGAACCTGCCCCAGAGCATTCAGGAAATCAGACTGGGGCGAAGGTTCATCTTCCAACAGGACAACGACCCTAAGCACACATCGAAGACAATGCAGGAGTGGCTTCGGGACAAGTCTCTAAATGTCCTTGAGTGGCCCAGCCAGAGCCCGGACTTGAACCCAATCAAACATCTCTGGAGAGACTTGAAAATAGCTGTGCAGCGACGCTCCCCATCCAACCTGACAGAGCTTGAGAGGATCTGCAGAGAAGAATGGGATAAACTCCGTAAATACAGGTGTGCCACGCTTGTAGTGTCATACCCAAGAAGACTCAAGGCTGTAATCGCTGCAAAAAGTAAATGGTCTGAATACTTGTAAATGGGAGTTTTTTTTATTTGCAATACATTTGCAAAGATTTATAAAAACCTGTTTTTGCTTGTCATTATGGGGTATTGCGTGTAGATGGATTTTTTTTTTTTTTTTTTTTTTTAAGGTAAGGCTGTAACGTAACAAAATGTGGAAAAGGTCAAGGGGTTTGAATACTTTCTGAATGCCCTGTAACTAGAAATAAGTTAGCAACCAAGTTGACTTGCACTGGTAGACTATCTCTCTCCTGATCCCCTCCTCACTCATATTTGAGTTGCTGCTCTACTTTGAGCGTGTCTCTCCCTCGTGCATTAGAGCTCTGGTTAGTAGTCGCTTTTTTCCTAACGTTACAGGATTGTAGCATTATGTATTCATTTTTTTTCCCCCTTTATGATGGTTGGTACTTGTTAGTTTTGTGATACATTTATATACAGTCGAAGTCGGAAGTTTACATACACCTTAGCCAAATACATTTAATCTCAGTTTTTCACAATTCCTGACATTTTAATCCTAGTGAAAATTTGCTGTCTTAGGTCAGTTAGCATCATCACTTTGTTTTAAGAATGTGAAATGTCAGAATAATAGTAGAGTGATTTATTTCAGCATTTTATTTCTTTCATCACATTCCCAGTGGGTTAGAAGTTTACACACTCAATTAGTATTTGGTAGCATTGCCTTTAAATTGTTTAACTTGGGTCAAACGTTTCAGGTATCCTTCCACAAGCTTCCCACAATAAGTTGGGTGAATTTTGACCCATTCCTCCTAACAGAACTGGTGTAACTGAGTCAGGTTTGTAGGCCTCCTTGCTCGCACACACTTTTTCAGTTCTGCCTACACATTTTCTATAGGATTGAGGTCAGGGCTTTGTGATGGTTACTCCAATACCTTGACTTTGTTGTCCTTAAGCCATTTTGCCACAACTTTGGAAGCATGCTTGGGGTCATTGTCCATTTGAAACACCCATTTGCAACCAAGCTTTAACTTCCTGACTGATGTCTTGAGATGTTGCTTCAATATATCCACATAATTTTCCTTCCTCATGATGCCATCTATTTTGTGAAATGCACCAGTCCCTCCTGCAGCAAAGCACCCCCACAACATGATACTGCGAAAGTGAAATAATCTTATATAGTCTGTAAATAATTGTTGGAAGAATTACTTGTCATGCACAAAGTAGATGTCCTAACCGACTTGCAAAAACTATAGTTTGTTGAATGATATCTCTGGAGTGGTTGAAAAATGAGTTTTAATGACTTCAACCTAAGTGTATGTTAACTTCGGACTTCAACTGTATATATATTTGGTTAGGGATTTATTTAGTTTCACAATTTTGTTGAAATGTTCACACCCCATACATCAGACACCACTGTCTGATTTGTCTTAATGTGGTCGTCCATAATACAACACTTCTCACTCCAACCCTCTGAGTGTGAAGGCCTCATAACACTGGCATGGTAATGGACTTGGCATGGATTTGACAGATGATGTGATGGATGACTTCATAAATAGTCTTAGTGACATTCACTGATGAGGAGAAGGCCACTGGACACTTGGGGTGGTGAAAATGCCAGGGATTGTCCTCCATCACTGTCTACAGTAGCTGAGCTCTCAAAGTGTTCTTAAAGTATCCCTGTAAAGCCCTCCTTGTAGCTTTCTGTCATGTTTACACCACCAGTGTACTGTCACCTTAACACCAGTGTACTCTCTGGAAGTGAGTCTTGTAAAACCTTGTTCCCTGTGGGTCGTGGCATGTTGTGGAGCAGAGCAGTATACTGCTGTACTGGACCTTGCAGCCAGTTGACATCAGATCAGCTGCCATGGCTATTTATGATGTGATCTTTTCAAGTGTTGCAGTGATTTTCTGTCTCCACCATTTCACACCTATCTTTCTCGCTCTTTTCATCCCTCCTCCAGATCAGTATACCCCTGAGCACTGCGTTTGGGGCTGACACGGAGGGAGCCCAGTGGATTGTGGGATACCTGCTGGAGAAGGTGATCAACAACCTGTCTGTGTGGAGCTCTGAACCTGAACTGGCTAATGACACAGTGGAGCTACTGGTCTGTCTGGTGGAGAAAAGGGAGAGGTGAGACACTGACTGACTTATGTATACGAACTTGAACTATGCACACACAAAAATCTAGTTAGGAAATGAGCCTAAGCTTTGGTGCTTGAAGACAACAACCCCTTGTGGTCGAGTAATAGTATATAAGAAAATGTATCTCGCCAATGATTATCACATGCCAACAAATATTTCTCCATCCCTTCTCTCGCAGGGCCAACATAGTAGTGCAGTGTGAGAACTGGTGGAACTTAGCGAAGCAGTTTGCCAGCCGCAGCCCTCCCTTGGACCTGCTGTCCAGCTCAGTACAAAGGACCCTGATGAAGGCCCTGGTTCTGGGGGGCTTCGCACACATGGACTCAGACACCAAGCAGCAGTACTGGACCGAGGTAGGGAATCTTATAGAACCCCGAAGAACACAAAGCCTGATTATTTCTAAAATGTATCTTATTAAAATGTGATTTTAAACCTAACCACACTTATAACTTTACGCCTTACATATATATTAAGGCCAAAAATGTTTTCATTAATTTTTACAATCTGCCAATTTTGACTTTGTCTGTGGTAACTCTTGGAAACCCTACCAAACAGTGCTCACCTCACTGCTGTCCCCCACCCACTCAACAACGATGGTATTAATTAATGCAGTTTTAGGTTCTGTTGTGTGCCTCTCGTCCATGTTCTCAGTTGTTAGTACATACTTCATGTCCCACATCTCATCAATGTGATGGCTTGTTGCAGTGATGTATGACAGCGTGTTCATAGGTGTACAACAATATGTTGTTAACGCTACGTATCGTGTTTGAGAGCTCACGCTTTTTACTTGCAGAACAATAATTGTACAATTTCTTTGGTTTTAGATATGCCATTAGGGCAAGGTTCCCCAACTGGCGGGACGAATTTGGCCCGCGGCTAATTTCATTTGGCCCCCCCATGATTTCTGATCCCAAATTGTTTTTTTTGTTTTTTTACATAAGACTGAAAACACCAGCAAATCAGCTCTAAGTGATTTTGGAAATCTGTTCCAGAGTATTCCCACGCGTAATAGAGATATGTGATTGTATACAAATGTAAGCAAGGTTTGAAATGTTTGTTTTACTCAGTTTGAGCTTCTTGGAGTCAATTTGTAATTATGTTCCGGCCTCCTGACCATCCGCTTGAGAAAAAATTGGCCCTCGGCTGAATCTAGCTGAGGATTCCTGCGTTAGGGTATTGAAGCCGACATCCTCTACCATTGACAATGGCTGCATATCAACTGCAATCATTTCTCTAATCGGTGCTGTGATTTCCATTATCGCACTGCTGCCAGAAATGGTTTGGGTCTCACGGTGCCTCTTTCAGCATTGCACCTGTACTGCCACTGTAGCTCAATTCCAACTCGCCAATGTTGCATTTCATCACCTTCTCATTTAACTTCTCAAAATATTGCCATACAGGACTTCACTGCTGTCGCTTCCCTGTCTCACTCTCTTCCATTTTTCCAACTTTTCACGACAGTCCATGACAAATCATTTGAAAGATGCATATCCTCCTACTTACAGCATTGTTGCATTAGGTATTTTTTATTTTTGCCTTTATGATGATGATCTGGGCCTGTCAATGGTAGTTTTGTGATAACTCCACTGTGATTCAAATTTTGTTAAAGGGTTTTGGTTAGGAATTTATTTTCTAAGCGTTAACTATCCCAAATTTGTTAAAACGTCACACCCCTACTTGAAACCCCCCCCCACTCTAAATCCCTAAATGGAACTAACTTGCGCGGGAAATGGAGCCATAACTGAAAGCTCTCAAGTGTGATTTCCTCTGTTTTCCCCATTAGACTTTAGTTGGTAACAAGTTGTGAGATCTCAAGTGTCTTTTCCCTACTATGGTCTATTTAACCAATCTCCCCATAGACTTCAGTAGTAACAACCGGTGAAGCCAAATGATTTAGCCAAAACCATTAGACCTCCCTAGAGTCTGGTTTGATAATAATCCTCATTATGATCTTGAAGGCCATTCTATAGTAATGCAAGATGACTCCAAAGCCATTAGGAGAGATCTATGAATGAGACGGCAGCTGTCTTGCCTTCCAGCTGCTGTGACTGTAGAGTGTGTACAATACAGTAGCCCATTGGAGAAGAGGTGTCTCTTCTTCCTCTCTCTCTCTCCTTTGGGGATTGGGGCCAAGTTACTGTAAAGCACTTTGTGACAAATATTGTTCATTTATTGGATGTGATTGATTGATCACCTCCTCCCTCATTTCTTCCTCCCTTCCTCTCCCTCCAGGTGCTGCACCCACTCCAGCAGCGCTTCCTTAACCTGATCAACCAGGAGAACTTTCCCCAGATCTGTCAGGAGGAGAGTGTGAAGCGGGAGATCGTCGCCACCCTGGAGGCGCTGTGTGGCATCGCCGAGGCAACGCAGATCGACAACGTGGCATCTCTCTTCAGCTTCCTCATGGACTTCCTGTCCAGTTGCATCGGCCTGATGGAGGTGTACCGCAACACGCCCGAGACGATCAACCTCATCATTGAGGTGTTCGTGGAGGTCGCCCACAAACAGATCTGCTACCTTGGAGAGGTGAGGATAGCAAAACCGCTTTAATAATAACCACACAAAAATAATAATTACAAATCCCTACACTTGTATAACGTGTAGAGCAATTCATCGCATATGGGGGTTCTACTGGAAAGAGTTAACAGCCACCTCTTATCCCTTTCTGACCCCCAGTCTAAGTCTATGAAGCTGTACGAGGTGTGCCTGACGCTGCTGCAGGTCTACTCTAAGAACAACCTGGGCAGGAAGAGGGCTGATGTGGCTGCTGAAGAAGACCAGTATCAGGACCTGCTGCTCATCATGGAGCTGCTCACCAACCTGCTCTCTAAGGAGTTCATTGACTTCTCAGACACAGGTGTGACATTAGTCTGCATTTATGTATGATACTTTAGGTTCCTAGTTAGTTATCAATACTTACAGAATCCTCTGGTGTGTGTGTGTTGATGGTGGAACGGATGAGGTTTTCCGGGGGCAGGAGCAGGGTTCGGGAGCGGCAGGTCAGTCGGTGTCAGCTGCAGACGTAGTTCTGTTTGGAGTCAACATCATTCTGCCTCTCATGTCTCAGGACCTACTCAAGGTAAGACCCAGGGCCCAGTTTCAATACTTAAACAATGCTTCTTCCTTCCTTGAAGTAATCACTGATGTACATTGTCACTGTACTACAAACTGTTGTTAAACTGGTTTGTCTCTGTTTTCAGTTCCCGTCTCTGTGTAACCAGTACTACAAGCTCATCACGTTCATCTGTGAGATCTTCCCTGAGAAGATCCCTCAGCTACCAGAGGAGCTGTTTAAGAGTCTCATGTACTCCCTAGAGCTGGGCATGACATCCATGAGTTCAGAGGTCAGCCAACTGTGTCTGGAAGCTCTGTCCCCCCTGGCTGAGCAGTGTGCCAAGACCCAGGAGAAAGATACGCCCCTCTTCATCGCCACACGCCACTTCCTCAAGGTGAAGCACCCCCTCCTGGGATTTCCTCCTAACTACAAGGTCTGCTTCATTCCATTATGCTCAAAAAGAGGAAATGTTTTATAATGGAAAATCTCTCCCTCTCTAGTTGGTGTTTGACATGCTGGTACTGCAGAAACACAACACAGAGATCACAGTGGCAGCGGGAGAAGCTCTCTATACACTAGTGTGCCTGCATCAAGTGAGTATCCTTTGTTTTTAAACTTCCTGCACACATTCTTTTGATTGGCTCTGGTGATTTATTTGGACGTTGTACCTCCTGTCTGCCACATACGATGACGACGTAATTTCCTATTCTCCTCCCCTTTCTCCAGGCGGAGTACCAGGATCTGGTGGAGTCTCTGCTCGCCACCCAGCGAGACGCTGTCATCTACCAGCGACTGGCCGACGCCTTCAACAAGCTGACAGCCAGCAGCACGCCACCCAGCATGGACCGCAAGCAGAAGGTGGCCTTCCTCAAGAGTCTGGAGGAGTTTGTGTCCAATGTAGGGGGGCTACTTTGTGTCAAATAACTATTAGCCCCGCAGCTCCCCTCCTCCCTAGCCCCTCTACATCCAACCCGCTCACAGATTATCGACCTACCTACCTTGACCACATCTGACCAAGCCAAACCATTGAGAAGATGGACAGACCGATCTGATGAGCTGAATTGTTAGGCTGTGTGGGGAAAAAAATAGGTGCGGTTGAGACACTGAAGGGAGCTGTGGTGTGGACTGGACTGGACTAGGGTGTGGTTTGGGCAGGTTTCCACGCCCGCTCCTCCCCTATCCCCTCCTTTTTCCTCAAAGTCGCCCAGCGCACACATACAGTGGCTTCGGGGATTGAGATTTGGTGGGGGGGGGGGTCAGAGAGAGATGGACTCGCCCCCTGTACCCCTCTGTCCCATCAACCAATCATTGTTTACGTTTGCCAGTGGGAGGGTTGGGATGAACACAGCAGGAGGAGGGGCCAATCTGTTCTGAGAACGCTATGCCCCTCCCCCTCCCAGAGTGCCTTTGTTTTCTTGTTTGTGTCGTGTGTCGACTCCAGTGTGTCTGTGCGGCTAAAGCTGAGACGTGTTTTACAGCAACAACTGTGCCTGTCACACACACACACACACACCAAAAACACGTTGAAAGCACGCACACACATCTCCATGACCACGAGATGCTAGATCCCACCACCTTTGGGTTGCTGAACCTTTTAACTGGAGGGCCGATGACAAAAAATGATTAACTTCGTGTTCATCAAGGGTGTATATATGTTTTCAGAATAAATGTCTTTAAAAAAATGACAAATGTTTTTATAATATGATGGCAGAGAAGCTGAATTTTTATGGTCATGATGAGGGCAAGTTTGAAAACTTTGGATTTCTTTTTTTTTTCTTTATCGTTCTAGATTGTAATTTTATTCTATGCCACCTTTTTGTTTCCCTAGCACCATTTCAGTCCTGACTGCCCACAGCCAATATACAGAAGATTGAAGGCTTTAGGAAGTTTGGGACCCTGAAGTTTAGCAGTCTTCTCTCTAGTTATATTTTTCTAAGTCACAGCCACTATCTCCACTTCAAAACACACTGAATGGAAGTTCAAGAAGCAATAACAAACCAAAAAAAGCCACTCGTTTTAACCATGGCACTTGAGGTGGACTCCCTGCCCTTCCTCTGTTTAGAGCACTACCCTGGTTATTTTGGAATGCCTGAATGAATTGTATTGAAATGTAAAAGTGTACATAAACTTATTATATAAAATATGGAGTTTTTCCTCTTCTGTTTTAAATAGTTTGTTTTAATTTTTATCCATCTCAAAAGTTCCATATACAGTTTTGATCATTCTTGAAAACATAAAACACAAAGTGCTTTCAATATCTCTGAAATAAAAATAGTTGAAGTTTTAGAAATTATTTTTAGAATAAAAACTTTATTGTCCATCCAGGATGGACATTTTCCTTTGGCATCACCTTTCTTTAAAAGGATAACGTACATTCTCAAATCATACACATTTAAACCAGACAGTCAATGTTGCATACACTAACAACATGGAGGACGTTGATAAATTCACTCTCAAACGACCGCTGTCCCAACTGCACTAGATAAGTAAATATATACAGATACAATTTACTTTGCATTTAGTAGTCCAACATCACAAGGAACGAATGAATGTTTGAACACGTTCTTGGCCATGGGCATTCTGAAGCGCCGGCCAGAGGGAAGCCTCTCGTACTGAGGGTGAGAGGGGTCGCCAATGACAACCAGTGTCCTCTTTTTGGTTGCCTTGGGGAACAGACTGCACAAGTGTGCCTGTGGTCGACCAATTACTTTGCTGGCTGTGTTTACTGTTCTGGTCAGTTTCCTTTTGCTCCCCACGCTCCGATTACCAGACCAGACTGAGGATGATCTCCTCCAAGCTGCTGTACACCCTCTCCAGAACATCCTGGCTGACCCCAAACCCCTTCCATTTCCTGATTAAAAATTCTGTAAAACTCACCTTATCAATTTGTTTCCCTAGGTATTTGAAACACTCTACCACCTCCACTGGTTGGTTGTTCAGAGAGAGTGGTTGGGACATTGGTAGGGTGAAGGGACACAACCCTGGGGCGCCCCTGTGTTCAGGGTAGTTCATCAGAGAGGTCCAGTAGTCGTTTCAGCAGTGTGTGTATTGAAAGCTGAACTAAAATCCAATAAATAAAATGTGTGCATATAATTTTGCATGTTGAAGGTGACTAGCCACCAAGGTCAGGGTAGCAAATGTGATGTGCTTGCTAGTCTTGAAGTATTTATGGTTATGAAATGGTAGTAGTAGTAATGGGAGTAATAGGGTTTTTGTAGGCTATTAGTGACCTACTTTGGGGTGGTTTGGAGGTGTTATAGTGGGCTAGTATTGTGGGCTAGAGAGTACTACCATAAACCATATGTTTTGAAGCTTTCAAAATGTTTTAGTTTGAACATTCTGAATGTTTTGTGGCAGTGATTTTAGCTTACATTCTGCCATTGAAATGAATGGGGATATAACACGCTTTATCGTTTATGAAGTAGGAATGGTAGAAAAAAGCTGTGTTGAAGCCATTTAAGTTGTCAGTCTGCACATGTGAACATTGGGGTGGTCTTTGTAGCTGAAATGCATTAAGAGCAAAGACAATTTGAATACAAATGTAGCCTTTGAAGTCTAGAGCTTTTATGCTAATTTGACATTTTAGTTCAATAATAGAATCAACAATCTTTTGACAAGCAATGTTGTCAGTTCGTACATGTCAAAGTTTGTTTGGTGTTTGTAGCTTTAACGGTTCAACAGAAGTGGTGAATCCAAATACTTATGGGGCTTTATACCAAAAAATGTTTTAAACTGTACACAAGCACACCATTCCAGACCAGTCTGCACGTTTTATAGTTTGAATATCATTTCCATCTTAAACGGTTGCAGACTAGTAATGACCTGAATTTTTCCCAATAAAATCTATGGCCCCTGATATGCATTGGGATTTCTACAAATATGGTTGTAGTATCAAAATGTTTTTTTTACAAGCAGACTGACAATCACCAGTGCCAGTCTGCACGTATTAAAGGAGTAGTTCGCTATTTTAAAACGATGTTAGATGGTTCCTCACCCTGAAAGTAGTCTATGGGCCAGGGGAAACTATAATCCATGATTCAGTTTTCTTTAAACAGCCACTGCAAATATCAGCTAACGTTAGCCACCACAAGCTGACAATTAATGGAAATGATGGGGGCATGTGAGCATGTGTTACATCAAACCAAATACGTAGTTTGTTTGAATTGATTTTCGGTGATTTGGACATTATCACTTCCATTGATTGTTAGCATGTGGTGGCTAACGTTAGCTGCAGTTTGTAGTGGCTTTTTAAAGATAACTGAACCATGGATTACAGTTTCAGGGGGAGAGGTCATCTAACATCAAGTTGTAAAATAGTGAACTACTACTTTAAAATTAAAGTTATTTATAATTGTTACATGGAGAATATTGGACCTCCCTGAAATGAAAACAGATGGCACTCCCTTCAGCAAAATATGTTTTATTTAACCAGGCAAGTCAGTTAAGGACAAATGCTTATTTACAATGACAGCCTAGGAACAGTGGGTTAACTGCCTTGTTCAGGGGCAGAATGACAGAATTTTACCTTGTCAGCTCGGGGATTAGAACTAGCAACCTTTCGGTTACCTGCAGACCCAAAAACCCTCCCTGAACGCTTAAAAAAAAGTGACCTTCCCCGATGTACAAAACTATAATTAAAGCGTTTATGATAGGCCTAGTAGGAGGCTAGGCTATTGGCCATTTGGTTTTCAACCGGGCATGGAGGGTCAAGGCTTTATATTCCAGGATAGGCTGTCTGAGCACGCCTAGTGTGTACCAGCAGCGGGAGGGCTCTGATGGTGTGTCAGCTGTGGTTTTAGAGTATGACTATAGATTCGCCACCTATGGCCAAGAGTTAATCTTCTATGACTACAACTTGCTCCTCGCTCTCCCAGAGGACGTGGCCCCACATCGTCCTAGCTGACCCTCCCTACCTGTCAGAGGAGTGCCTCACCAAGGTCGCCCAGACTGTCAAGTAGGCTACCTGGCCAAGGTGCTGCTCTGCACTGGTGAGCCTCACATAGCTATGTGCTTTGGCTAGTGTCCTTCTCCACACCTGAAACATGACACATTGTATTCATACATATTGATTAATGGTTCACTGCAGCTTTTTGATCCAATCCCTCTTGCTCCACCTGTCTCTCTCATCAGGAGCCATCATGGAGAAGCATGCAAACGTATGGGTCTGAAGATATGCAGCCTCCTCCCTAACCACAACCTGGCCAACAAGTTCCGCTGTTTCACCAAATACCCCTCAATACTCCTGTCCTGAGACAGCGATACTGCAACCCTTTGTTTATAAATGTCCTTACTGGCTGGTGATGTCTGACATTCATCCATCCCACAGTTCTGGCTTGACTGATGTCGTCTGTGGTCTCAAGGAAGACCCATCTTGTTGGGCAATGTCCGTTGCCTGTCAGACTTAACAAGGTTTAATTTTGGGGACCATGGTAACAAAAACTGGGTGATTGTTTTTAATATGATTTCTTATCCCTTATGACAGAATTATGAAGTGAATAATGGTAATCATGTATGCTTGACCTTAGTGTAAATAATATTTAATATACACACACAGATCAGGTCATTTGCAGGACCTGGAAACATGCTTAGATGATCATGTGATAGAATTCCATTCACCAGCAGGTGGCAGTGTGTGTCAAGTTATATTACTGTTCAAAAGCTGCTGATGCTAAGTACACGGTGTTGTGTTATACAGCCAATCATACATATAATACAGCCCATTATTATATTGCCTTGCTGTCCATGGATAGTTTATATGTTCTTGTCGTTGGAGCTGAGCTCGCCAGCTTTTGGTTGTTCTTTCTCCAGGCTCTGGTTGCTGTTCTGCGCATCCCTATCCTTCTCCAGCAGTGGGACACAGGTGCACCCCACAGCCACAGATACGTAACTCTCTGTGTATGAGTGGCGGCCGCCGACGCAGGACCCTGTGCGTCGCAGGATGACGGAGGGCATGTACACAGGGGTACTGCGGTACTGGTCGCTTTCCTGACCAAACGGTCCTATCAGGCAGCCTTTACACAAGCAATATGCTTCGGGTATGAACCTGGGATACCTGGCGGGGTCGTGGGAGATCCTGTTGAAGGAGAACCACAAATCATTCTATTGACCCATTCATAATTACTGTGGCCACCTTGACATTTAGACCCAGGTATTCCTACCTGTATGCCCAGGGAGACAGGCTGAGAAGGTTGACGGGGATCCGAGACTTTCTGTCGGGGACAGGGCGTCCCGCTGACGGGCAGGTGAGATTCTGCCGCTCCAATGGTGCAAGCTGCAGAGTGTGGTGGAACGCACTCAGTACGCCCACCGAAAGCCGCCCAAACATCTGCTCGAGGATCTCCTCCGGTAAGTCCAAACACTGTCGGCTCCGGGTGGACTTCTTGGACACCTTGGCTGCGGATGCCACATCGCATAACAGCACCAGAAGCAAAAACACGAAAGATACTCGACCAAACATCGTTGCGCACTTCTGTTGGACACGAAATGCTAAAACTTTTACTGCAAATAAAAAAAAAACGTATTGTCGGGCTTAACAGCATCGGTTTAGAACCCTTATATCGTGTTTGACTTCTGCGAAAACTTCAGTCTTTTGTCGGGTCCTCCCATGTAATTCTTGTTGCGCAGATGGAAACATTGCAGTGCGCTCTGAGTCACTCGAATGGTTGCTGAAGTGCAGGTACTCATCCAGGTTTTTTTCCACTCCGAAATATTTTCGGGATAGAATGTTGAACAGATTGGCTGGCACTGACAACCTTGATAGGACATGTTCGGTTGATTAGGACAAACATTCATCCAGCTGCGCTCGGGCAAGGTTCATACTTTCAATTTATACTTTCAATTTAGCTACAGTGCAATATTTTAAAGGTGTATAATGCGAAGCGCCTGGATGCAGACCTTAACTGTGGTATATTGTCCATATACCACAAACCCCCGAGGTGCCTTATTGCTATTATAAACTGGTTCCCAACATAATTAGAACAGTGCATGTTTTGTCATACCCGTGTTGTACAGTCTGATATACCACAGCTTTCAGCAAATCAGCATTCAAGGCTCAGACAACCAGATTTATAGTTAATCTTTTCACCACCTAAACCCATGCATCCAAAATTAACAAGAGCAAAAATATATGGTGCCATTTTTTTTTTTAAATCTGAAAATAGACCAATCAAATCAGTGGCAACCTCAGGGCAGGTGGGGCTTTTAGCAAAAAATGTAACAAATATAAATACTTTCCTGTTTTGTATGTTATTTTGGCATTAATATATGTCACATATCAGTTTGCAAACAATGTAAATATATTTATATACACTACCAGTCCAAAGTTTTAGAACACCTACTCATTCAAGGGCTTTTCTTTATGTTTTACTAGTTCTAAAACGTTTGACCAGTAGTGTATATATATTTTTACATTGTTTGCAAACTGATGTGACACGTATTAATACAAAAATAACAAAAAATGCAAACATGCAAGCCTAAAATAAATAAATAAATATTATATATATAAAAAAATAAAAAGTATGGAGAACACTGTAAGAACAGCCCATTTATGAATTATGTCGAGGTACATTTCAAAAGTACTGAACAAATAGTTATATTTACTATTTCCATCCTAGCTTGCTCATTAATGTCTTAATTGAAATTACGGATTGCCTCTTCTCCGCTTGTCGTCCCCTTATGCCATAGTTTGTACATCTTATTTGTCAGTAGAAACCACATTTGTTTAAGCAAGTCAGCCATATCAACTATGTTTTTTTTAAAGGCAGTAAATGAGGCTGAATGAACTGTTTCGCTGTGGTAAGGTGTTGGGACTCTGCTGTTGGGAAAGCTTTATGTAGGTCCTAACAGTTTGTGGGCACCGTTTGACACAGTTACAGTAAAATTAATGTATTGTTTAGTGTTGTGTTGTGTAGTGGCTTTGCTGGCATGCATCCCACAAATTCTATTTTTTGCCCCACCAAAATGTACATGCTACAATCGCCACTGAATCAGATACATATGTGCACTTCTTTGTCTCAGTCAGAATACAAAAAGACAGGGAAGACTAGTGAATTACAATAAATAGTGCCTTGCAATATAAACATCTGCATAAAGTATACATTTAAATGAAGAGCCTCTAAACTGGGTTAAAACTGTTTCACTGTCCTGAGGTTACCATAGAGTTAATAACGAGGGATTTTCCCAGAAAGTTTCCAGGTGATAAAATGCATTCAGGCTAGCATATGGGAAAATAATAATCTCAGTTTGCGCCATAGGTTTTCCTGAATGTGTTATGGAGGCTCGAGTAAAACTCAGATTGTTTCTGCTTATTAATAAACTCTGGTGGAATGTGATGTATAGATACTGTGAACTTTTGTTTTAGAAAACTCAATTCATTTAGGGTACTTTCACATATACCCTTATGATCCGGATCCGTGCTATAGTTTTGGGTACAAGATCCAGGACCAGAGTGCCAGGTATTGTAATGCATCAGCGCAAGTCTTACCGAACTTTTTTGCCTGTTGTAAACAAGCTAGCTTGCTAACGTCATGTAGAATGTGAGGCTTGCTAATCTCACCCTGAAACTGTTCATTCTCACAAACACTCCAGGAAACTGAACCAGGGTACTGAAGGAGTCAAGGAGGAGAGCAGGAGAAAAATCAGGGGAACATGAACTGGCTACTCTGGTAGTAGGTCGCCTCTTAACTCATCTGCAAAGTCGTCATCCTCTGTGTGCTTCTTGGCTGCAGTCTTTGGTCTCTCCCTCTGAGGTCCCAGTGGATCCACATAAGAGGCATCTACACGCACACAAACACATTTAGTTACTATTGATCTGATCACTCGTCATATGTGGCAACAGTGTACCACACTCCCTGCAGATACTGTGCATTAGAACTCCACGGTAAGTGAAATGTATAAACCATTGTAGCAGCACAGACTGAAAATATTTTAAGGGGAACACTCAAGATCAATCCCCTAAAAATGTTAGGAAAGAGTGGATAAATTACTTCATGTAGGTGACAGCTGTGTTAGTGCTGACAGAGAGGTAGAGTGTGTGGTCTATAGTCCATTGCCTATAGACAGATGGATGGTATACTGCTTCTCTCTATATAAAAGTCTGCCCGTTTAGTCTGGGCCTCTATTATGCTTCTGTCCACGGTGTGTTAAGATGGATCAGGGGCCTGACGTGAAAATTATGGAAGACAGGAAAGGGTTGGAATACCATTGAAAGACAGAGGTAGAGTTTTACAATGGAAGACAAAAAACCTACACTGCAAGTCTTCATGGTTGGTGGAGGGAGGGAGTGTGTCTCTCACCTATGTCTCACTGGCTGCTGACCTCGTAGGGTTTGTTGGAGCCAGGCAGTGCCCTCATCTTGGCGGCAGGTAGCCTAGCGGTTAGAGCGTTGGGCCAGTAACCGAAAGGTCACTGGTTTGAATATCGAGCCGACAAGGTGAAAAATCTTTCGATGTGTCCTTGAGCAAGGCACTTAACCCTAATTTGCTCCAGGGGCTGACCCTGTAGGTAGTCCATCATTGTAAATAAGAATTTGTTCTTAACTGACTTGCCAAATTAAATAAAATAAATAAATAAAAATCTTGGCGCTGCTGTGTCCACTGTCTGAGAAAACAGACACAGGATTAACCTGCTTGCCTACTGTTGGAACAGGCTCCTTCATTACCCTGTAACTGCATGGATCACATTTAGCAGTGATTGTTACACTCTGTTACAGAGGGATAAACAATGAGAGGCTGTTTAATACCACATGCTTCTCTGTCCTCTGTGTGTGTGTTGGCGAGAAAGGAGGGAGAGGGAGAATGTGTGTGGCAGCTCCAGGCTCAGATGATAGGTCCGTATGGCGGTCCAGAAAAGTGGGGGACAGGCAAGAGACACTCACATCTGGCAACCAGGTAGTCATGGAAACAACTCCAACCACAAAAACAGGAAGAGGAGGAGGCCCAATATTCCGTTGGCCCTCACAATCCTCAAATCCCAGCCTTCCAAAGGCCCCACTCACCAAAAAAATGCAGCGAGATTTCCAGTGGAAAAGCAACCCCCTTTTCTGCCTCAAAACTGAGGAAAACATTTATTGCACATACCATAACTGTCTAGCTATGTATTTCCCTGTCAAAGAGTCAGCTGTCGCCTGTTGGGGCGATCAGACCTCCCTGCGCAAGAAGGGGGCAGCTTACACACTTAGATCAAAAGGGCACCATTGATTTGGAAGTGCCTTAAACCATACTCAATCCTCAGTTACAGAGTAGTCATAATTAGATGACTGCTGATGTAAAACCCCAGTATTTAAATAACAACCACTCCAAAATGTGCACGTACAAGCACTATGTATTCAGAGTTAGTAGTCAAGAGGGTCAAAATAGGGAAAACACTTAGGGGTGTATGTAAGAAGGGAGGTTTTCTCAAATATCTGAGAGCCTTTTCAGCTCTTTTTCTCTCTTTGCAATGTGATCCGTGCAAACATTCTCTTGAGGTGGCGAGTTGCAGGAGGGAGTCATTCCTGGCATACACAGCTAACAGCAGCCTGCTAGAAGATTTCTTGGATGCTGTGAATTGGGAATGTAAAACTAGACTGGAGTTCAGTCACTGAAGTTGAGTATTAAAATGTTGGTGTTTCTTTTTCTAACATACTGTAAAACTTGTATTCCCTTACTCTCACCTAAACAGTTACTGTATACCTTAACACTGTCACCTGGCTTAGTGTATTTGACAAACCACACAAAATTATGTAGTCAGATTATATATATTTTTAAACCTTTATTTAACTAGGCAAGTCAGTTAAGAACAAATTCTTATTTACAATGACGGCCTACACCGGCCAAACTCGGACGACGCTGGGCCAATTGTGCGCCGCCCTATGGGACTCCCAATCACGGCCAGTTGTGATACAGTCTGGATTTGAACCAGGTTGTCTGTAGTGACACCTCTAGCACTGAGATGCAGTGTCTTAGTCCACTGCGCCACTTGGGAGCCCGAAGGATTACTTTCATGAGTAACGGAGTAAAGTAATGCGTTACATTTTCAAACAAAGTGTGCATTACTTTCAGAATCTACCAGGCGCGTTTCCATGATCTGATCTCAACTTGTTTCCTCATTTAGTTCTCCAGGGAGCGTAGAAAGGGTGTTTGGAGAAATGTCATGACAGCTGCTGTCCATAGAAATGTATAGAGGGCGCACCTCTGATCTTTGCCATTGATCGCTTTGTGATAGCAAAGCCCATAGAGGGTTTTCTCTATTTAGTGGCAATTGTACCCTCTATACAGCTCTATGTGTCCGTGTATGTGCAGTCTATAACCAGAACTGGCAGCTCGAGAGAGATTTTGAATGAAAAGATAGGAAATCTGTACAGATGTTTGGCTAAGAGTACAGTCGTATGAAAAAGTTTGGGCACCCCTCTGAGGCTTCATAATAATTTACTCTGTCGTCAGAGAAAATGATCACAGTGGCATGCCATTCATTTTCTAATAAAAGCTGAGTACTGGGGTATTGTCCAGACAAAGACGTTTAGTTCTTTGTTAAGGCCAGAAGTGGCAGGCCAAGTAAAATATCGGAGAGGCAAAGGCGAAGGATGGTGAGAACGGTCAAAAACAGCCCACCGACCACCTCCAAAGACCTACAACATCATCTTGATGGTGTCACTGCACTGTGCATCGTTCAACAATTCAGCGCACTTTGCACAAGGAGAAGCTGTACGGGAGAGTGATGCGGAAGAAGCCTTTTCTGCACACACGCCACAAACAGAGTCGCTTGAGGTATGCAAACACACATTTGGACAAGCCAGCTTCATTTTGGAATAAGCTGCTGTGGACTGATGAAACAAAGATTGAGGTATTTGGTCATAACAAGGGGCGTTATGCATGGCAGCAAAAGAACACAGCGTTCCAATAAAAACACTTGCTACCCACAGTAAAATTTGGTGGGGGTTCCATCATGCTGTGGGGCTGTGTGGCCAGTGCCGGTACTGGGAATCTTGTTAAAGTTGAGGGTCGCATGGATTCCACTCAATATCAGCAGATTCTTGGGAATAATGTTGAAGAATCAGTCACAAAGTTGAAGTTACGCCGGGGCTGGATATTTCAACAAGACAACGACCCAAAACACTGCTCAAAAATCTACCCGGGCATTGTTGCAGAGGAACAAGTACAATGTTCTAGAATGGCCATCCCAGTCCCCAGACCTGAATATCATTGAGAATCTGTGGGATGATTTGAAGCGGGCTGTCCATGCTCGGCAACCATCAAATCTAACTGAACTGGAGATGTTTTGTAAGGAGGAATGGTCCAAAATACCTTCATCCAGAATCCAGACACTCATTAGAGGCTATAGGAAGCGTCTAGAGGCTGATATTTTAGCAAAAGGAGGCTCTACTAAATATTGATGTGATTTTTCTGTTGGGGTGCCCAAATTTATGCACCTGTCTAATTTCGTTTTGATGCATATTGCACATTTTCTGTTAATCCAATAAACCTCATTTCACTACTGAAATATTACTGTGTCCATCAGTTATTTGATAGATCAAAATGAAATTGCTGATCCAAACACCCAATTATTTATAAATGGAAATCAAGGAAATTGTCAGGGGTGCCCAAACTTTTTCATACGACTGTATACAGTGGGGAGAACAAGTATTTGATACACTGCCGATTTTGCAGGTTTTCCTACTTACAAAGCATGTAGAGGTCTGTAAGTTTTATCATAGGTACACTTCAACTTTGAGAGCAAAAATCCAGAAAATCACATTGTATGATTTTTAAATAATTAATTTGCATTTTATTGCATGACATAAGTATTTGATCACCTACCAACCAGTAAGAATTCCGGCTCTAACAGACCTGTTAGTTTTTCTTTTAAGAAGCCCTCCTTTTCTCCACTCATTACCTGTATTAACTGCACCTGTTTGAACTCGTAACCTGTATAAAAGACACCTGTCCACACAATCAAACAGACTCCAACCTCTCCACAATGGCCAAGACCAGAGAGCTGTGTAAGGACATCAGGGATAAAATTGTAGACCTACACAAGGCTGGGATGGGCTACAGGACAATAGGCAAGCAGCTTGGTGAGAAGGCAACAACTGTTGGCGCAATTATTAGAAAATGGAAGAAGTTCAAGATGACGGTCAATCTCCCTCGGTCTGGGGCACCATGCAAGATCTCACCTCGTGGGGCATCAATGATCATGAGGAAGGTGAGGGATCAGCCCAGAACTACACGGCAGGACCTGGTCAATGACCTGAAGAGAGCTGGGACCACAGTCTCAAAGAAAACCATTAGTAACACACTACGCCGTCATGGATTAACATCCTGCAGCGCACGCAAGGTCCCCCTGCTCAAGCCAGCGCATGTTCAGGCCCATCTGAAGTTTGCCAATGACCATCTGGATGATCCAGAGGAGGAATGGGAGAAGGTCATGTGGTCTGATGAGACAAAAATAGAGCTTTTTGGTCTAAACTCCACTCGCCGTGTTTGGAGGAAGAAGAAGGGTGAGTACAACCCAAAGAACACCATCCCAACCGTGAAGCATGGAGGTGGAAACATCATTCTTTGGGGATGCTTTTCTGCAAAGGGGACAGGACGACTGCACCGTATTGAGGGGAGGATGTATCGCGAGATCTTGGCCAACAACCTCCTTCCCTCAGTAAGAGCATTGAAGATGGGTCGTGGCTGGGTCTTCCAGCATGACAACAACCCGAAACACACAGCCAGGGCAACTAAGGAGTGGCTCCGTAAGAAGCATCTCAAGGTCCTGGAGTGGCCTAGCCAGTCTCCAGACCTGAACCCAATAGAAAATCTTTGGAGGGAGCTGAAAGTCCGTATTGCCCAGCGACAGCCCCGAAACCTGAAGGATCTGTATGGAGGAGTGGGCCAAAATCCCTGCTGCAGAGTGTGCAAACCTGGTCAAGAACTGCAGGAAACGTATGATCTCTGTAATTGCAAACAAAGGTTTCTGTACCAAATATTAATTTCTGCTTTTCTGATGTATCAAATACTTATGTCATGCAATAAAATGCAAATTAATTACTTAAAAATCATACAATGTGATTTTCTGGATTTTTGTTTTAGATTCCGTCACTCATAGTTGAAGAGTACCTATGATAAAAATTACAGACTTCTACATGCTTTGTAAGTGGGAAAACCTGCAAAATCGGCAGTGTATCAAATACTTGTTCTCCCCACTGTATATTGCTAATTAAGCAGCCCATGTGATAGCGCAGCACTTGTAGACTAGCACGGGAAAGCAGCGCCACAGATATGAATGATCAAACCTGAGTAAGTAGCATGTTTGGTAGAGCGTGCGCAGCTCGCCGTGCTCCCTCCAGCGGTCAAACAAACAGATTTTTCTCAAAAGTACCTCAAATAAATAACGCGTTACTTTCCACACAAATTCATATTGTAAAGTAACTTGTGTAAAATGTAACATCTAATATAACTCCTCTGGTCCAGCAGAGGACTGTGTTAAGGCCCAAGGTGAGAGACAGAACAGATCCAGAAGAAAGACGTGGAAAGAGAAAAGGGAAAGCATAAAACGAAGACAGAAGAACGACAGGGAAGAACAGCGATAGTTTAAAGGATCAAGCTAGAACAGAATGAAGAATGCACAAAGGGAATTTCAAATGACAGTTGGAGAGTATATAGTGTGGTGTGTCTTTGTGTAAAGTGTTAGCGCACTGTGTGATCTAATAGGGATCCTAATAAAATACCAAATACCAATCTGACAGACAAACAAAGTGTAACACTGTCCTGCTCACCTGCTTTGTTATCTATCTCTGAATAACAAAGTGGAGTAAAATGGAAAGACTAAGCTTGTGCAAACATTTGTACAGTGCACATCACTACCGAGTGCTGATGGAGGATTAGCTGTGTTTAAGCAGATAATTATTGCTTCAACACTGAAAACATCAGCAAGTATACTGCATACTGAGCAGCATATCTAGTGTAGGAAACCACAATATACTAGTCTGGTCATGGACAAACTTCAGAGATTCTTTGGGCAAGTAGTATGTAGCCAAGCAAACGCCTTTGACCCTTTATGTGCCAATGACAATGACGGTTTCATAGTAATAATTGTTTTCACATGGTCAAGCCAGAATACCAAAGTGTTTAACTTTTTCTAGTTAGTACAGAAAAGTGACATCGCAGTTGTAACAGCTGGATTAAGAGTATTGGAAAGGGGCACATACTGTACGGTATCTACATCTACACAGAGAAGGCTTGTACCGATGGCCTTAGGCGTGGTGCGGACCGGGTCAGAAGTACCCCCTGTCGAAATACACCCAGGGACAGTGGGGCAAAGAGCGATTTATAAAAGGTTAATTGAATAAGTAGGAAAGGGTTACTATCAGAAGAGAAACTCTGGTTCAGAGAAGTAATGGAAATGTATGGGGTTAGGATGAGATACAGTGGGATTAGATAGATAAGCATAATGTCAAACTGAGTCTGATGTCTATTTCGTACCAATGGCCTTCTTAGTAGGGGTGCAGACGCAGTTCGGGGTGCCCACTTTCAAGACAGCAGTGAAGAGAAAATAGATAATTGGTGAACTTAACTTTTGTGAGGTATTACTATCCAAATATAACTAATCAGGGTTGGAGATGTGTGTAGACATATGGAGGTGTTCAGGATCCTGTTGCATCCGGGTCAATCACCACTGCTGGCGCTGCCCTCCCTTGGTGACTTAACCCGCTAGAGTGTATAGAGAGTGATGTCTGTTCAAATCCACCATCAACCAAAACAACACAGACAGTCTGATTTATCCAACTGTTTGTTGGTTTCTATAGTGAAAACAAAGAGACTTGCACAGAGCAAAAACAGCCACAGACACTGGAGTTGATCATGTCAGCAAAGCCTGGGCCAGTTAACAACAGAGCAGGAATGAGAGATTCGCTCCTTAGAAGGACCGTTCTGATCCAAGAACATCTCAGTGCTGATTTAGGAGCAGATGGTTCTGATTCAGTGAGATGTCAGTATTCTCAGTCTGTTTTCCATAGGAAAGACAGTGAAGCCAAAGTCTCCAGCGGCCTTAAATGGTGTTGTGTCACTGTCAATAACCTTAGTAAGAGTGTAGTTAGTAAGTAGAGTACCTGATCTCCTTCATATTATCCACCTTCTTCAGTTTGGTGGTGTAGTCCTGGACCTCTTTCAGCACCATGTCTGTGCACAGCCTCAGGAAACGCAGGCTTGGAGGGTGAAAAACACACACCCTTAGAGATGTCAATACATCAATACATTATTTTCTATAAACCATTACATTAGAGAAGTAATGCTGAGAGGACAAGAAGGGATTGGGTGGATTATATTCAACGTTTTCTGGGAATTTTCAGTGGATGTCTATGTAAGTCTCCAGGGATTTCTGGTAGTTTCCTGAGGATGAAGGAACAAGGAGCAGGAGTGTTCAGGTTATTGCACATGGAATTATTTATATCTCTGTAAGGGTGATGACATTCATTCAGACAATAAAATTAATTTATTAACACAAGAATTCACTTTGAGGAGGATGATAAACTCACCACTTATCCTGTAGCAGCTGGCCACCATAAACTGCCACTTCACTTGAGTTGGCATGAAACCACTTGACAAGTTATCAATACTGCAGGGCCATGATACAACATTACCTTGTCCCCAGGAATAGAGGCACAAAAAATAAAGCATATCACTTGTTACATTGTGATGTACAAACTCAAGAAACATACACATCAATATTATAGTGAGATGAGGACTAGAGACTTACTGGATTAGCGTGGCTCTCTCAAAGTACTGGATGGCCTTCTCACAGAACTGAGTGTCAATGTACAGTCGTGGCCAAAAGTTTTGAGAATGACAATGGTCTCCACAAAGTTTTCTGCCTCAGGTGTTGATGATGGCAATTTGCATATACTCCAGAATGTCATGAAGAGTGATCAGATGAATTGCAATTAATTGCAAAGTCCCTCTTTGCCATGAAAATGAACTTAATCCCCCAAAAACATTTCCACTGCATTTCAGCCCTGCCACAAAAGGACCAGCTGCCATCATGTCAGTGATTGTCTCATTAACACAGGTGAGAGTGTTGACGAGGACAAGGCTGGAGATCACTCTGTCATGCTGATTGAGTCAGAATAACAGACTGGAAGCTTTAAAAGGAGGGTGGTGCTTGAAATCATTGTTCTTCCTCTGTCAAACATGGTTACCTGCAAGGAAACACGTGCCGTCATCATTGATTTGCACAAAAAGCGCTTCACAGGCAAGGATATTGCTGCTGATAAGATTGCACCTAAATCAACCATTTATTGGATCATCAAGAACTTAAAGGAGAGAGGTTCGATTGTTGTGAAGAAGACTTCAGGGCTCCCAAGAAAGTCCAGCAAGCATATGGACCGTCTCCTAAACTTGATTCAGCTGTGGGATCGGGGCACCACCAGTGCAGAGCTTGCTCGGGAATGGCAGCAGGCAGGTGTGAGTGCATCTGCATGCACAGTGAGGCAAAGACTTTTGGAGGATGGCCTGGTGTCAAGAAGGGCAGCAAAGAAGCCACTTCTCTCCAGGAAAAACATCAGGAACAGACTGATATTCTGCAAAAGGTACAGGGATTGGACTGCTGAAGAGTCATTTTCTCTTGCAGGACAAGTCGTTCCGGAGAGACATCTTTTAGAACTCTGTAGCCTTCTCATAGTCACAAACACTGTGTTGTCTTGTTGATGAGCACCGCTGGGTTTTAGCGGTCGACCGTCATCGCCAAGTCAGCATAGCGGTCAGCCTGGTTGTAGTCCTTCTCCTGATGGGTCACAGGTCAGAGGTCATCTCACCAAGAGAGCTACATCAAGGAAGTACGCTAATGATGATTGAACATAGGAGTATTAGCTTAATATGACTATATAATGTTGATCATCAGAATGAGAGGGTCTTACCAAGAAGTGGAGGAAGGAGAGATTAGTGGCTGCAGCACTCTGCAATCTTTCTTCTCAAACATCTTCAGAGTCTCTACAGCCTGTAGAAGGAACCCAATAACTTAGCATCACTATAACATTTACACGCTCATATAGTATACAAACTCACACCTCACAACATTGGACAAGGACATTACACATACAAACTCACAACATCGGACAAGGACATTACACATACAAACTCACACCTCACAACATCTGACAAGGATGTTACACATACAAACGAGTATAACACATACCTCGAGCTTAAGAGCCATGCAGATGGAGAAAAGGAAAACAAACAAAATGGAGGGAGTGAAGAGGAGAAAAGCTGTGGTGAAACAGCTGAAGGGAGAAACTGATACATAGACAGAAAATACAGAGTACAAACATACAGACAGGATGGAGTGAAAAGGAAAAATTACAATTCCCTTCATATGGGAAGGGAAGACTGTTCAGAGTCGGTGACACACACCAACCTGGTTGAAGTCCCTCTGTGATGGCTTTGGTGATCTCTAGGTTGTTGGCCAGTTCTATGTACTGGAAACTCTTCACCATGTCCACACACCTACAGACACAACCACACAGAGCATTACCATTACTGTACCAAGAGGACTCCAGCACACATTTACCCTGTATTGCTCTCTAGTGTTGGGGTTTGGAAAAACACCAGTCCCATGTAGCTCAGATGGTAGAGCATGGCACTTGCAACGCCAGGGTTGTGGGATTGATTCCCATGAGGGACCAGTATGAAAAAAGTATGAACATGTATGCACTAACTAACTGTAAGTCGCTCTGGATAAGAGTGTCTGCTAAATGACTAAAAATGTAAAAATCCAGCAGCGAATGTCAGGGAGATGAGTTTGGCTGAAATAATGAGTGAAACAGATGAACAGTGATGTTTTGTATGAATAAGACTGTTACCGTTCTCTCTCCATCTGGTGAAACAAAGAAATGTCCCCCTCTGGGATAAATAAAGTCTATCTATCCATCTATCCATCCATCCATCCATCCATCCATCCATCTAACTATCTATCTAACTATCTATCTAACTTGTCGTTCTTGATGGCTTCAAATCCCCAGGTTGGCATGGGTGTCCTCCTGAAAACAAAACTAAGCATAACATACAGTAAGTGCTACTACAATAAAGCCTAGAACTTTCCATGTGCTGAAGCGTGCACACTGGACTCCGTGTAGTGTACACTTCACACAGTGTACAATTCACAGAGTGTACACTTCACTGTGCTGACTATGTTCAGTTTGAGATTAGAATAGAAGTGCTCACATTGGGTGGGATGTACTTGTCGATCCCCAGTAGACACAGATGAGCTTCTGAAAAGCCTTCTTCATCCTCTCTCCGTCGTAACACAGGATCAAGCCTGTCTTAATGTTGGGGCTCTCGCTCATGGCGTCAGAGTACTGGCCTATGCGGATGAAGACCACACTGATGTTCTGCATGATTTTTATCCTCCTTGTGAGAGTTGGAGATCTGGTACAGGGCCATGCGGTAGAACGTGATGGCCTTGGGGTAGCTCTTCTGCTTGAAGTAGATGTTGGCCATGTTCACTTTTAACCTTCCTGGAAAGAAAGTAAAAAATAGTTCTGTTTAGCCTAGTAATACTTATCAATGGTCTGTCATTTCAGTGGCCAATCTAAAATATGACATCCTTCTCCCACCCACCTGCATTACTGAACATCTTGTTCTTTACGATGGCCTCCACATACACTTGAAATCGGAATAATAGTAGAGAGAATGATTTATTTCAGCTTTTATTTCTTTCATCACATTCTCAGTGGGTCAGAAGTTGACATACACTCAATTAGTATTTGGTAGCATTGCCTTTAAATTGTTTAACTTGGGTCAAACGTTTTGGGTAGCCTTCAACAAGCTTCCCACAATAAGTTTGGTGAATTTCGGCCCATTCCTCTTGACAGAACTGGTGTAACGGAGTCAGGTTTGTAGGCCTCCTTGCTCGCACACGCTTTTTCAGTTCTGCCCAAAATGTTTCTATAGGATTGAGGTCATGGCTTTGTGATGGCCACTCCAATACCTTGACATTGTTGTCCTTAAGCCATTTTGCCACAACTTTGGAAGTATGCTTGGGGTCGTTGTTCATTTGGAAGACCCATTTGCGACCAAGCTTTATCTTCCTGACTGATGTCTTGAGATGTTGCTTCAATACATCCACATAATTTTCCTTCCTCATGATGCCATCTATTTTGTGAAGTGCACCAGTCCCTCCTGCAGCAAAGCACCCCCACAACATGATGCTGCCACCGCAGTGTTTCACGGTTGGGATAGTGTTCTTCGGCTTGCAAGCCTCCCCCTTTTTCCTCCAAACATAACAATGGTCATTATGGCCAAACAGTTTTTATTTTTGTTTCATCTGACCAATAGTCTGGTTTTTTTTATGGCGGTTTTGGAGCAGTGGCTTCTTCCTTGCTGAGCGGCCTTTCAGGTTATGTCGATATAGGACTGGTTTTTCTGTGGATATAGATACTTTTGTACCTGCTTCCTCCAGCATTTTCACAAGGTCCTTTGCTGTTGTTCTGGGATTGATTTGCACTTTTCGCACCAAAGTACGTTCATCTCTAGGAGACAGAATGCATCTCCTTCCTGAGCGGTATGACAGCTGCGTGGTCCAATGGTGTTTATACTTACGTACTATTGTTTGTACAGATGAACGTGGTACCTTCATGCGTTTGGAAATTGCTCCCAAGGATGAACCAGACTTGTGGAGGTCTACAATTTATTTTCTAAGGTCTTGGCTGATTTCTTTTGATTTTCCCATGATGTCGAGCAAAGAGGCACTGAGTTTGAAGGTAGGCCTTGAAATACATCTACAGGTACACCTCCAATTTACTCAAATTATGTCAATTAGCCCATCAGAAGCTTCTAAAGCCATTATATAATTTTCTGGAATTTTCCAAGCTGTTTAAAGGCAGTCAACTTAGTGTATGTCAACTTCTGACCCACTGAAATTGTGATATAGTGAATTATAAGTGTAATAATCTGTCTGTAAACAATTGTCGGAAGAATTACTTGTGTCATGCACAAACCGACTTGCAAAACTATAGTTTGTTAACATGAAATCTGTGGAGTGGTTGAAAAATGAGTTTTAATGACTTCAACCTAAGTGTATGTAAACTTCCGACTTCAACTGTGCATGTCATTGTTAGCTTATTGAGTCTCCAAGTTAAACAAGACCTTGAACAAAATACCAAAATATAAACTCTGATCACTGTGATTGGACCAACATTGACCTTAAAATACAATGTCTCTCACAAGCAGGTGAGGGCCAGGTGATGTGGACTGATGAGTATTTCTATTGACAGTTGTTATTGTACTCACTGAGTAGGTGAGGTCCAGGTTGATATGGTCTGCATTGCCTGACTGCTCCCTCTGTATCACCAGCGCTCTCTCCTTCCATCCTGCCTCTATCTAGGGCAAGGGTTCCCAAACTTTTTTGGCCCACGACCCCATTTTGATATCTGAAAAGTCTCCGGACCCCAACCATGTGGAAAAATAATTATGTAATTAACAGCCAATGTTTACTTTTTTAATGTGGGGCTATGGCAGTCATTTGCAAATGAGTCTGACATAATTTATCTTATCTCACGACCACTAATGAGATGGGTGTCCTTGATGCATATCGCGTCAGAGCTTCTCAAAGTCAGGGGGCATCTCTCCTGTCACATCCAACCTGGATCAAAATGTGTTTTTAATGCAGACGAGAGCACTGAACCAGCGTACCATGAGTTGCTCGGAGGAAGACGG
Source organism: Thymallus thymallus (assembly GCA_023634145.1). Lineage (NCBI taxonomy): Eukaryota > Metazoa > Chordata > Actinopteri > Salmoniformes > Salmonidae > Thymallus > Thymallus thymallus. Next base: position 24,941,998 of record CM042407.1, read on the forward strand.
CACAGTATTCCCTATGAGTCAGGAACCAAAACTAATCTATAGCGACCAGTAAATGCGTTGTCTGCAGCATTCGGTCACATGACAGGTTGATCAGCTGTTCGATTTAACATACCAGCATGTCAACTGAGCCAAGATCACAGTCAAACGGATCATTACACACAATGTAATGCGAATTCCATTGCGAATGAAAACAGTTTCTCTATCAATTGGAAAAATCTTTCCAACAATTCGCCTCGATAACCACCAAGCCTCGGTGTGAAATATAACAATGTCATGCTCTGATCCCATATCGCCACATAATTTTGCGATCAGGCGTGTGCGATGTAGTTTACAATCGCAGCTCTTTTGCCGCCAGTTGCTCTCGGTGTATATATTATAGCTCAGTGAGTGTATCATACAATGCGTCCATATGGCAGAGGGATACACATTCATAACTGGAGTGCAGAGGCCTGCCTGCCGTCCGGCGATAGGTGGAGCCCAATCTGTGCAACAGCCCACCATTCTATCCCATTTAATCTGTTTTTAGTCAATATAGCCACGCATCCCGTGAGGTTTCATGCTCGGGAATCGTGAGACAGAACAATATGTCCTCGTGAATACCATCCCCACGACATGTAGCGAACAAAAGTCAATCAGTCTCGGCCCTCACAGCTAAAGTCCATTTGGATAGCATAATGTGGGGAGTTTGAGTCGTTCAGTCAGTTTCCTCTCGATTGCTAGCGTCAATTCTTAGTTTCACAGTGTTATCTGACAAAGGTATTCATGTGAGTTGCTGAGCCTCTGCCTCCCCACACATTGTTTTCACCATATCAATTGCCGCCAGTAATATCAAAGTCTCTGCAATAGTGTGTGTTTTCATAGCTAGGTTAACCACATTTAATTGATTTTGAGAAACAAAACGATATTATAATATCAATGTTAGAGGTAAAGCATCACATATCCCTATGTCTGCAATGTCTCTTAAGTAATTCTGTACTGATAAGAGGCAGGGGTAGACTGACCAACTGTAGGTCTCCACAGCCGTGTGCCAGGCAGCTCTCCTCTATCAGGTCGGTCACCTTCTTCTCCAGGACCTTCACCTTCTTATCCGGCCTGAAAACAACATGGCCATCAATATACCTAAATTATCCGTACCTTCATTATACCTTCATCATCCTACAGAATCACAGGAGAAATCCTGAGAATCACATATTGAAATGACGGTCAGCAACAGAGACAGAAACAAACAGCTGGTCCTTTGGACTGACCCAGTGGGTCAAATGTAGAACCTGAAAATATAAGAAACAGGTTTTGTTATCACGTTCTATACTTGTGGTCTCCAGTAGCCTAGTGAATGAGACCAACACACAGCCCTCTCCCTCCCTCCCTGGTAAACTCCCCTCTGGTCATGGCTGAAGAGTAGCCTGCTGCGCTGACTGCATTCATAGGCCTAGCTGCTCCATCCTGCCACACGACACCCACAGTCGAGCACACACATCAGATTTCCATGACACTAAGCATAATCTTTGTCCACATAATACTGAGTCAGAATCGAATTGATGTCGGAAATCCAGAACTTCAATTGTGCGCAGTTGCGTCAGATGCCTGAGTTCTAGGGGGAGATGTGTTAGAAATATATACTAGAACGAGGAGCGGAAGCAGGACGTTAGCTCTACCCCATCTCTTTGCAAGTTAGAGGCAATTATATGGGTCAAATGTCCCCTCCCTTTCCGAATCTTGAAAGATGCAAACACCTGTGAAATCGTGATTTATCCACTCCAAATGATCAGTGGCAAATATTATGGGTTCCGGAACAAAGTTCCTCGTTAATCGTCTTATTCCACAGTCTGTTGACTGACGCTATGATACCAGTGTTACATGTGTCTGTTCACAACATATTAGAATCCACCCACTGGGCACAGACATCAATTCAACATCTATTCCACATTGGTTCAACGTCATTGAAATGACGTATAAACAACGTTGATTCAACCAGTGTGTGGCAGATTTACAAATTAGAAGGCAGATTTACAAATTAGAAGGCACATTTATGAGGTCTTGAAAATATAAAACCCCATTAAATCATTACTAAATAATAATAATAAAATAAAGGTATTTCTCTAAAAACATTTTTTAAAACACGGCTCTATGTGTTCTGGTGTTTTTCTATAACCCTGTCACAACCCTTAGCTAAAATTTTACATCACCTCACTTCAGTGACGGCTGGTGATAATTATTTTTGGGGGGGCGCATGCAGTACCAAAAAGCATGTTGACTACTTTTTTTTTTTTTTTTTTTTATAATTGTTATTATACAGACAAATAAAAGTATAAATTCAAGCATTAAAGATAAAACAGTGTCTGCACTTTTATATTTTTACACATTCCTTTCCCACATATAATTGAATGAGAAAAAACAAACAAAAAAAACAAACAGCAACAACAGAGTAGCATGTTGACTACTTTAACATAAATTTTGCTCTCCTTTCTTTCTGGCTAGCAAATTTCTCAATGACTCTCTGATTAAAGTCAGTCATCTCAGTAACAAGTCTCTTTTCCATGGACAGTAATGGCAGTGCATTCAGCCTCTCCTGGGTCATGGTGTTTCTGAGAAAAGTTTTTATTCTTTTCAAGGTTGAGAAGCACCTCTCAGCTTCAGCTGTGGTCATGGGTGTGGTAATGAGAACTTTTTTCACCTCTTCGTTGTGCCTTCTTAATGCCAATCCTGTAGCCTTCATCTAGTTGTTCAGCAATGCTAACTATGCCGCAAAACGTTAGTTTCATGCTATTATCAAGATGGCTGCGGCTACTGTCATGACGTTTGCATTTTTCAGATAGATGTTTGAGGTCTCTTACCCCCGTTGTTGTCCACAAAACTTCAGTGCCGACACTTTGGTTTAACTGCTGCCATTTATCTCTACGAAAGTGATCAGCCTAGCAAGGTTTTGGCGGACTCGGTGTGTTGGTGTCGCCCGCGCACTCGCAGTAGTGGCCAAGAGCGTAAAGTTGAATGACAGGTGACGAGAACCAATCAGATTGGATAAAATAACATGTATCAAATTCTGATTCGCCAGGGACGCAGCGACCTGCGCCCGGAGGAGGATCTTTAAGAAACCAATTAGAGACCAGCTTCAGGTCACATGCTGCCCGAAGATTTATGGACTCAGATAGACATCCATTTGTCCGGCGTCCCTCGCCCATGAAACCGCATGAAACATATTGAAAAACATATAAAATACTAAATAGTTAACCGATTAAAGAACGTTTTTATTAAATGCTGAGGCTCTTACTACCAGCCGGCACATCGTATGAGTAATCAATGATTTTTTAAATTTTCTTTTTCATTTTTATATCATTTTTGTATACATGTACATTTCTGGAATTTTGATGGGGGCGGCGCCCCAGCGCCCTCTATTGACAAGCCGCTACTGCCTCACTTGCTGCCGAGTTCAGTGCCTTCGGAAAGTATTCAGACCGCTTGGGCTTTTCCACATTTTGTTAAGTTACAGCCTTATTCTAAAATGTATTAAATACATTGTTTTCCTCAGCAATCTACACACAATAGCCCATAATGACAAAGCAAAAAACAGGTTAGACATTTTTGCACATTTATTAAATATTAAAAAACAGAAATACCTTATTTAAATAAGTATTCAGACCCTTTACTCAGTACTTTGTTGAAGCACCTTTGGCAGTGATTACAGCATCGAGTCTTCTTGGGTATGACGCTACAAGCTTAGCACACATGTATTTGGGGAGTTTCTCCCATTCTTCTCTGCAGATCCTATTAGGTTGGATGTAGAGCGCTGCTGCACAGCTATTTTCAGGTCTCTCCAGAGATGTTCGATTGGGTTCAAGTCCGGGCTCTGGCTGGGCCACTCAAGGATATTCAGAGACTTGTCCCGAAGCCACTCCTGCGTTGTCTTGGCTGTGTGCTTAGGGTCGTTGTCCTGTTGGAAGGTGAACCTTCGCCCCAGCCTGAGGTCCTGAGCGCTCTGGAGCAGGATATCATCAAGGATCTCTCTGTACTCTCTGTGCTCCGGACCTCGGAGCACTGGGGAGGTTGCTGGTGGAGGCTCGGGATCCGGCTTCAGGCGTGACGTAGACAGTGAGGGCAGTTCCCTCCCTGCCTCCCCGTGGCACGCCCTGTTCTCTCCGGACCTCGGTGCGATGTATCCCTCCCCAGTACTCCCCTGACGCACCAAGTCCAGTCCGGACCCTGGTGTGGGGACCTCCACCTCTGGAGAGGGGCAGACCACCGGTCCCGGACTGGACCCCGGTGGAGCGGACTGCTCCGGCATGGGGGCGGAGTCGACTACCGGACCCAGACTGGACACCGGTGGAGCGGACTGCTCCGGCATGGGGGCGGAGTCGACGATCGGACTCGGAGTGGGCTCCGGTGGAGCGGACTGCTCCGGCATGGGGACGGAGTCGACGACCGGACCCGGACTGGGCACCGGTGGAGCGGACTGTTCCAGCACTGGAGTGGTTCTGACCGCCCTTCCTGGCCTGGGACCCGACCCCGCTGATGCTCCCAGCCACATGCGAATGCTGGTTCCCGGCCCCAGACTGGGCACTGGCACGCTAAAGAGCTTCGCCTCCCTAGCGATACAGAGTGCTGTTCCCAACCTGGGCACCAGCGCAGCTAATTTCTCCCACCATGTGACTGGGCTGGCTACCGGCCCCAGACTGGGCACCGGCACCGGCGCCGACCCCTGGACCGTCGCTGGAGGCTCCGGGCTGTGGGCCGTCGCTGGAGGCTACGGGCTGTGGGCTGTCGCTGGAGGCTACGGGCTGTGGGCTGTCGCTGGAGGCTCCAGGCTGTGGGCCGTAGCTGGAGGCTCCAGGCTGTGGGCCGTAGCTGGAGGCTCCGGGCTGTGGGCCGTCGCTGGAGGCTCCGGGCTGTGGGCCGTCGCTGGAGGCTCCGGGCTGTGGGCCGTTGCTGGACTGTGGAGGCGCACCCTTGGGCTTGTGCGTGGAGAAGGCACGGGCCGCACCGGGCTGTGGACACGCACCCTTGGGCTGGTGCATGGAGCAGGCACGGGCCATACCGGGCTGTGGAGACGCACCATTGGGCGGATGCGTGGAGCAGGCACGGGCCATACCGGGCTGTGGGTGTGCACCGATGGTGTGGTGCGCGGGGCCGGCACGTACCATACCGGACTCTGGACCGGCGCTGGAGGCACCGGACTGGGAACTGGCGTTGGGGATCCTAGACTTCACCTGTCGTCCCCTCTCCACCGCCAATCCCCATCCCCATCCTGTGAGAGCTCCTCCGGGAGCCCCCACGAGTGAGGGAACAGGAGCACATCGTCGTCGTCGTCCTCCGACTCTTCTATGTACTCCTGCCCCATGGCTTTAGGGGCTCCTCCTGGAACCCCCACGAGTGCAGTGGGCTCTTCTCCCTCGATCCCCGACCACCCCCATAACCCTCCCCCAAAAACAGTTTGGGGGCTTTTCTGGGCTCAGAACTGGTCCGTTGCCTTATTGGCCCGCCGACGTCTCCTCGGTCGACGGCGCCGCTGCTCCGGGCACCAGCCTTCCTCCACCGCACGGTAATGGAGGAATTCCTCCTCGGTATGGGGAAAATTACCGAGGAGGAATTCCTCCATTACCGTGCGGTGGAGGAAGGCTGGTGCCCGGAGCAGCGGCGCCGTCGGATATCCCCCAATGTTAATCCCTGCTGCGTCCTCTGATGGTGGGTTCTTCTGTCACGATTCGAAGAGACGGGACGAGAAGCAGAGCGTTGGTGGAGAGACATTCCTTTTTATTTAACTTGTTCGTATTAACAAGTACCAAAAATAAATAAGGCGAGTAGCCAAACCGTGAACTGACGTGAAACATACAAGAACCCACACCCAGGTGACAAACACAGGAACTTAAATAGAATCCCCAATTAGAGACAATACGAGACAGCTGTCTCTAACTCTAAGCTCTAACCGCGGCCCTCCAACTCCCCACAAGAGGGAGCCAGAGACAATGCCACAGTCAGAACCTGACAATGGCATTATTTAGGTTGCTTAAGACAGGAGCTTATACTAAATAAAACAATGCACAATGCAGTTTGATAAGAGCACCCAATTCCCTCAATAGGATACAATACAGTCGTGGCCAAAAGTTTTGAGAATGACACAAGTATTGGTCTCCACAAAGTTTGCTGCTTCAGTATTCTTAGATCTTTATGTCAGTAGTTACTATGGTACACTGAAGTATAATTACAAGTGTCAAAGGCTTTCATTGACAATGACATTCAGTTTATGCAAAGAGTCAATACTTGCAGTGTTGACCCTTCTTTTTCAAAACTTCTGCAATCCGCCCTGGCATGCTGTCAATTAACCTCTGGGCCACATCCTGACTGATGGCAGGCCATTCTTGCATAATCAATGCTTGGAGTTTGTCAGAAGTTGTGGGTTTTTGTTTGTCCACCCGCCTCTTGAGGATCGACCACAAGTTCTCAATGGGATTAAGGTCTGGGGAGTTTCCTGGCCATGGACCCAAAATGTCAATGTTTTGTTCCCAGAGCCACTTAGTTATCACTTTTGCCTTATGGCAAGGTGCTCCATGATGCTGGAAAAGGCATTGGTCGTCACCAAACTGTTCTTGGATGTTTGGGAGAAGTTGCTTTCGGAGGATGTGTTGGTACCAGTCTTTATTCATGGCTGTGTTCTTAGGCAAAATTGTGAGTGAGCCCACTCCCTTGGCTGAGAAGCAACCCCACACATGAATGGTCTGAGGATGCTTTACTGTTGGCATGACACAGGACAGAGCGTTGTAGCGCTCACCTTGTCTTCTCCGGACAAGGTGTTTTCCGGATGGCCCAAACAATCGGAAAGGGGATTAATCAGAGAAAATGACTCTACCCCAGTCCTTAGCAGTCCAATACCTGTACCTTTTGCAGAATATCAGTCTGTCCCTGATGTTTTTCCTGGAGAGAAGTGGCTTCTTTGCTGCCCTTCTTGACACCAGGCCATCCTCCAAAAGTCTTCGCCTCACTGTGCGTGCAGATGCACTCACACTTGCCTGCTGCCATTCCTGGCGCTTGCTGGACTTGGGTGCCTGACGCCTTCTTCACAACAATTGAACCTCTCTCCTTGAAGTTCTTGATGATCCGGTAAATGGTTGATTTAGGTGCAATCTTACCAGCAGCAATATCCTTGCCTGTGAAGCCCTTTTTGCGCAAAGCAATGATGACGGCACGTGTTTCCTTGCAGGTAACCATGTTTGACAGAGGAAGAACAATGATTTCAAGCATCACCCTCCTTTTAAAACTTCCAGTCTGTTATTCTGACTCAATCAGCATGACAGAGTGATCTCCAGCCTTGTCCTCGTCAACTCTCTCACCTGTGTTAACGAGACAGTCACTGACAGGATGGCAGCTAGTCTTTTTGTGGCAGGGCTGAAATGCAGTGGAAATGTTTTTGGGGGATTAAGTTCATTTTCATGGCAAAGAGGGACTCATCTGATCACTCTTCATGACATTCTGGAGTATATGCAAATTGCCATCATCAACACTGAGGCAGCAAACTTTGTGGAGACCAATACTTGTGTCATTCTCAAAACTTTTGGCCACGACTGTAGAGTACCACAGTATGAGTCATAATACCCATAAAACCTAGCGGTCAAACAGGGAAATGGTTCCAATTGTTTTTCCCCATAGGGGATTTTAGAAACACTTCAAAAAGGCCAGTGTTCCGTGTAGGCTTACCATGGCATGACCTTTTGATAACCGTGCTAATCTCTCTAGGACAAGGTGACTTTTATCAATATACTTGCCTGTATTTACCCCCAAACATGAAATGCTAATTAGCAACAGAAGACCTCAGCAAGACTACAAATTCCTGCAGGAAGCTCTTGCTCATCATCTCTAGCCGACACTGTCAGCTATCGTTTACCAGCGCGCAATCAGAGACCTGTATCCAATCCAGGACTTCTTACTTCCCCTTTCTGTTTTAGCTAGCCACTGACTACACTTTAGCTAGCTAGTTAGCAGAGCAGTAGATCAAAAAATACATTTGTTTTACTTAGCCTTGATAAAGGTTTGTACAGTATATCCACTTTCGTGTCTATTTCAGATCTTATGGCATTTTTCAAACTTACCGGTTTGCCAGGGCAAGCATGAGAGATAAAAATGTATCCTGTGTTGGTGAGTGTAGCTATTAAGTTAAACATTTTAGCAATAAAATGTTTTTTTTTTTTACAGCTGTTAACATTCTAGGGTAAAGAGTAAAGAGCCACTTAATCAATTATATAATCATTAACCAGATTCCCCCGGATACCAGACTTCGATTAGAATGTTGTCATTTATGAGAATTAATCTAAACATCTAGACATCCAGCCTGTATTGTAGTTTCATGACCAGAGACAAATCTTCAAATGCACAGTATTTATTTATTCGGAGTGGTGCATGCATTCACATAGTCTTGATTTATAGGATCCTTCCAACTACATGTTAGATGTCAAGTGATAAAATCCCAAGTTATCAATTCAAATTTTATGGGAAAAGTGTACTTGTCCTAATGTGAAAATTACAGTTTATTACAGCTGTAATGTCATCAATCAAATCAAACTTTATTTAAATAGCACATTTTTTTACAACGAATACATTTCAAGGTGTTCAAAGTCATGCATTGAAAGGCATATGGCACTTAACATCCTTCCTCTTGGCAGGTCTCTGTAGGTAACCAGGGGATTCTCTCTACCACATGCAAATGCCTTGGTGGAGCTCATAAGTGTAGCCATGCAGCCAGGGCCGACCCTTCCATTAGGCAAGATTAGGCAGACGCCTAGGGCATAGGCGCCCCCACCCCATCACCATAGCTACCAAGGATAGTTGGAGTGAATTTTGGCGCCCCTGCAGCAAGTCTATGAGCTGGTGGCTGAGGTGCCTCATGTGGTGTAGTAGCCGATAAGGGGCGCCCGGAGGGCAGCAGCCAATTGTCAAAATGGCCCCCCAAAATGGAATTATCCAATTGTGAAAAATAATACAAACGTATGTACCAATTAAATTATTGTAATGTTTTTTTTTTACTTTGTGTGTGAAGAAGAGGATTAGTGATTAAGGCATTAGCCTACCTACTACTAGTGGATATTATTTTAGCTAAAAGTAAGTTATAGAGATTTGAAGCAATGTGCTACCATGTCTAAGAGAGACGAAAAACTATCAGGAAGCGATTTTTTTTTATTATTATGAATGTGAAAAGTGGCACAATCTCTAAACCAAAGAAATTCGCTGTTGAAATTTATCAGCGTGCAGCATGACAAGACTCCGAGGACAGGCCATTCATTCGACGTGCCCCCGTTCGCTGATTCTAGCAGCGAAGAGCGCAAACTGGCGGAGTCGGAGTCATGCACTTCCACCGATGATGACAGCTCTCTGGCTGGACACGAACAGGTGGTCTCACCAGGCCTAGCCACACCTCCAAACAATGCCGCCGAAGACCCTATCATGGACCCGGACTCAGATTCGTCGCTCCCGGTCCCCGATGACAGTGGTGGCGCTGCTGCTAAATCGAACTCCCAGACAAAAAACATAAAACATCCCGGTGAGTGGCCAAAATATATGAATGGTTCTTTACGGGATATGTTAGTGCAGGCTGGGCCACATCAGGATAAGGAGGGGAATTTCCCAAGAGATGAGGGGCAACGAAAGTTTTCGGTGGCCCACTAAAATAGGAGGAGAGAGTAGAGAGACCATGCATCAAACTCATCAAAAACGCCTGCACTCTGCTATGAATCAAGACAGACTCAATGGACTCGCCACCATATCAATTGAGCACGAGTTGACTTACAAAATCAACCTCCAACAAGCAGTGCTTGCTTTTGCTGCCAGGAAGGCCAGGCGTGTCAACTTTGAATAACAGGTAAGCGTTGATTACTCAATTATCTATCACCTGTTCACCGAGATTTAAATAGACTGCTTCCTAATCTCGAATTCTCACTATCTTTCTCTCTTTCTATCTCTGTCTTTCTCAGATTATTTGATTTCAGGAACATGGACAGCTACCGAGAAAAAACATCGCTGACTGCAAAATGCAGCACCACAGCGGAGGAAAGAGGCCACTCTAAACGGAGACGAAATAAATAAATGCTGAAACTGAGGTGGACAATCAAATATGTAAATAAACAAAATTCGTTAGGGCTGCGTCGTCGACATAACTCTTATTTTACACTGCTCCAGCGAAACGAGGCCCAACATGCATTTATTTAAGCACTCAAATTATGTCACTCTTTTTTTTTTTTTTTTTTTTACAGTTCTACAGGAATATTAAAAAAGATGTTAAATATGTTATATAAAAGTGTTATTTTTATTGTAATTGTAACAATTATGGGATCGTGCCATAACAGGTGGCATATTATTAATAAGAAACTCGGTTTCCTACTATAGGTAGCTGGCTGCATAGTGATAGCAAGGGTTAAAGTAAAATTCCCTTCTGCCTGGTAAGTGACCTCCTATATGTGAACGCGTGCATAATCATAATCAAACCAGGGCTCGAATTGAGTGAGTTAGTTTGTTAAAGAAAATGGTAAAACGAATATCTATTGTTTTCTTTATATTTTGAAATAATTACATAAAACGTATCCAAATTATATCAAGTGTTGTATAACAATGCCTAACTCTGTGATGCCTCATGGTAGAAACAGGCAAAAAAAACAGCCCGCGGAAGACATGACTCCGATGCATATGGGGATATATTGATTAATCTCTATGACATTCTGAAGCTGAGCTGCAGCCTATAATATTCAAGGAGATTAAAAAAAATGGACGTTGCTATTCTGTCCTATTAATTGAGCTTTTCTCTTTCTGAAAAGAGAAAAGGGAAGGGGAAGCCCTTCTGTTGTTTGGTTATACTACAGATGAGTAGCCAGCAGTTGAAGTTGACATTTTTCTGCGTCGGTAGAGCATCTGTCTGGGTGGAAAGGTAACTTTTGAAAGTGCCATGCTTAGATTAATAAAGATGTCTAAGATGTAATTATTTGCAAACAGCGTTGCAAACAAGACACTGGTTTGACATTGATAAATATGGTGGGGGTGGGGGGCATTGTTTGGAGGTGTGGCTAGGCCTGGTGCGACCACCTGTTGTCCAGCCAGAGAGCGGTCATCATCGGTGGAAGTGCATGACTCGGACTCCGCCGGTTTGAGCACTTCGCTGCTAGAATCAGCCAACGGGGGCTCGTCGTTTTCGGCGAACGTACTAAGTGCCTTGCTCAAGGACACATCAACAGGTTTTCACCTTGTCAGCTCAGGTATTCCATCCAGCAACATTTCAGTTACTGGCCCAAAGCTCTAACCGCTAGGCTACCTGCCGCCCAATGTATCCACTCTGTATGTAGGCTTGTTATAGCCATTTACGTTGCACAACGCCATCACGCAGAGGCTATATCCATATCAGTAAATGAGACAAAACTAAATATTGATTAAGTCTTGGCTATAACCTGTCCTGAGCGAAATAGCTAAGGGGTCCCAAATGGTCAAGACAATCTATAGCCTATTCTTATTGCCAGATCTGTTTTCCCTATCAGTCACTGCATGTGCTTCTTCAAATGTATTTAGTGGCTACATTTAGAGGCCTGTGAGCTAGGGTCTCTTTTTAAGGGGAGCCCTATAATAAAAACAGTACAAATAGAGTTCTAAAATTATTCCGCAAGACACCAGTACCCAAAATGCTAGCCTAAATTGCAATGCCTAAAAGTTGAAGGCCTATTTTTAATTTGGATAGGCCTAAATTAAACGTTGAATTATTAAAGTTATAGGCTTAAGCACTTTGTATAATTTTGAATACACACATGGATTTCAATAAACAAATGGTTAAGACTCTTCTATTCTCTTTAGTTCCTATTGCAACTCAGACAAATGACTGAATGGATGACATACTGACTGACTGAACTTAATCAAGGATTAATTAAATATTAAAATATGTTGGAATGACGAGTTGCACGCATCATGCATGCTCTGCACTTTATTTGGCTAGCAGGCAAATAGGCCAACATTAGGGTATAATGACTCTATGGCTGCATGCCTCCAGAAGGGCATCTTCTGAGGCTGAGGGGTGCTTTTCCGAAGGCGTGTGGTGCTGCATGGAGATCACAAGCTCTTCAACTAGGCAGCAGTGTTGCGATGGAGGGAATAGCATATACAGAGACTACCTAAAACCACTAAATACATATCAAAAATTTTGAATCGCAAAGACTCCGGTGGTCATACATAATTCATAGATTCACCAAACATCTATTATTCTATGTTAGTCTGTAATCGTAACATAGTGTTCGTATCTTCACAGATGAAATTTCACGTTTATGTTTCATTTTTCACGCATGGCTTTTCTTACAATCCTAACAATTTACATATGGATTTTCTTACGATCCTAACAATATGCATGTTCAACCTTTTGGCAGGTATCTGGCTCCATATTCTGGACTCATTCACTGACTTTGAGAAGGGATTGCCTGATGATTAGCTTAGCAACCGCTTGACGTAGCGATTGGTCGACAGTCTTCTGGGTGGGGCGTTATACATTCCTCCGTTCATTGTCCAATGGGATTCCCATCTCCTCCTTTCTCTAATATCTCTGGAGTTACACCCTGCCTATGTCTACAATTTATCTCCTTAAAATATTATTTTAAACATAACCTTAACCCTTACCACACTGCTAGCCTTGCAGCTAACCCTAAACATAAATTAAGACCAATAAGCAAATTTTGGTTTTCATGAAATTTTAAGATATAGTCCGTGTGGAAACCATTTCTATTCTATTTTTTCCAATGTTATCAGCTTAGAATGTAAAAACTATGACCAAGAGCATTACCACATGGTAAATTAAATAATGCAAATCGGAATATTGATGAATGATGATGAATTCTGTTCACTCTTTTTTATTTTGAAAATGTTAAGGCACCGTACAATCACGTGAGTAGCCGGGGCATTGCAAGATTTGCATGCGAATTTACAATATTGCAATAACTTACTGCTAAGCAAAACAAGTTCCTCTGAGGGGAAGACCATTACAGTTATTAGCAGGTGAGCAGAAACCTCACATTTTACGAGCTTTATCCGGCGTCTAACCAATCTTGCTCCAGTAACTTAGCTAGTATCAACTATTCTACAGGATCTAGCTCTATAGCTCATTGATCTAGCTACGGGACAGTACGTGCTTATTTATGTGAACTTCGCGCTAGAGTAGGGTAGGCTGATCACCAACTGATCACCAACCAAATTAAAGTAAACAAATCAGGTCATATTCATGATACTGAACATTTGGGTTTATATATATAGTATTCATATTTGTTGTGAATGTGTCAAGTCAATACTAGAGATAATACTTTGCCTTTATTTTGTAGCTAACTACTTTATACACGGAATGTGCTATATCAGGTCAGGATGTTGTGCTAGCTATAGGCACATGATGTGATCATGATATCTGTATGAAAATGTATTTTAATACAATAGTACAAATGGCCATAATATGCCTATATTGCCTATATTAATGCTGCTTGCAGTTTCTTTTAAGAACAGTCGTCACTTTTTTGCCTTTGCTTCCTTTTATTCCTGCATCCTTTAGTCACAGTTTCTGGACAATCCTGAGGGATGTTGAGGGAACTCAAAAGGTCATCACAGTCAATGTTGAACCACCCTTGTTTCACAATTAGAGCCACAATTGCTTGTCATACAAGGTTTACGTTTTGACTTCATTATAGTTCATGATTAAATTAACATGTGTTCACCTTTGGACTGACCCCCAAATCGATGATCACTCCTATTATACTATGTACAAAACATTACGACCACCTTCCTAATATTTATTTGCAATAGTAATGTTTTGTACCCTCAATGTATGTACTATTATGTTATATAATAATTATATATACTATTATATAATAAATGTGCAATTAAGCATATGCTTAAATCGAAAGCAACTTACAGTAGTGTGTTCATACATATCCGTAAGGGTGGCCCCAGCAGGAATCAAACCCACAACCCCGGTGTTGCAAGTGCCATGCTCCACCAACTTAGCCACACAGGACCACTTAGGGATTGTATTTATCATAAAACACATGTAGCCATTCCGGGGCGAACCAAATTTCCCTTGGGGGATAGTAAAGATATATGTTGGCTCTGTTGTTGTGTGTGTATTTCAGTGGGCTGATTGGGCGCTGGTGTTTATGAGTGGGGGCTACAGAGTGAAGATCTATGACAAGCAGCCTGGCCAGGCAGCCAGGGCCACTGGAGGTCAGGTCAGTCCTGGAAAATAAGGCGAAACATGAACAAAATGTCTCATAACAACATCCACTCATACATAACAACTCATACATGACCTAAATACCCCTCAGTCCTTTTTGCACTCACACTGAAGGCACAAGAACAAAACATGATCAGCTGCTGACCCCGGCACACGTATGACAGAGTCGGAATGGATTCAAATCCGGCCCACTACCCTTTGACTCCCCCTCCCCCATCTTCCCCGTCTTTCCAACACTTTACTATCTCTTCAAAAAGCAAAAAAATCAACACTACCCACTCCTTAATTATTTGAATAAAATAAAAACATGTATAAATCAATCAACAACCATATAGTAGTACCTTGTTAAAAACATGGTTGAACATTACAACATGACACAGGGCTTTAGGTGAATATGGTCCTATCTCCCCTATGATGTTTTTTTTTAAGTATGTGTAAAAGGATTTAACCACAGATAGAACAATGAGACAGATATTTCACTGGATGTAGAAATGTGAAGCATCCGGTTGGCATTTCCACTCACTACTAAATATGGTGATGAGAAGAAGCCCAGTGGCCAAAACTAGAATCTGTAACAAACAGAGTGGATTGTGTTTTGTAGACTTTACCCTTTGCCAAAGTTTCTAAAAAGTGCATTGTTTAGAAGGAATGCAAGGGCAAATTGAGTTATTGCACATGCGTACTTACAGAGTAGGCGTTACCTAACAGAAATATGCAAATAAATGCTAGAACACACCAATAGGATCTCACTAGCTCTGCTCGCCTCCTTGCTTGTTCTGCCTACTATGATTAATTTGCTCCCATAGAAAACGACAGGTTCTGGTTTATCTTGGGTTAGTTATAAAAATCTTTAGTTTCGTTTAACTGTAACCCAGGGTATTTTAAGCTCAAGGCTCTGGACGATGGGAGAAGGTTCTTAGAGTGACATTAGGGAGAGAACTACTAGCCTAGTCCAGAAATCTTCCGTTATGATTAATTTAGAAGATTTTCACATCCAGCATCATACTGTACAGACACTTTGATGTTGGCCTGTGATATACACATACATGATGAAGTCAAATAAATAGCTATTTGCTACAGTATATCCTAACTGTTTGAGCCACTGTGTGTCTTGTCTTCAGGTCTCCACCAGTACTTCCCAACAAATATATGCTATATGTCAAACATCTGGTGGTCCCAGACGAGAGGATTGGGAAACCATGCTCTATACGATGCTGTTTTACACTTTATATTAAGGTTTTCTCAACTGCACATGGGTAAAAAAAAAAAGGTTTTGGACAGTAGGGTGCATTCTTGAGCTTTTACAATCTATCTTGCTTGGTTACCTGTTAACAAACTGTCACACACCACTGAAGCAACTCCATTCTTCATACCAATGGCCTCAGCGTAGAGCTACCGGAAAGTTTTAATTTACTTCACTTTGAAATTACAGTTTGAAAAATAGATGTCTGTTTGGATTATTAAGTGATTTGACCACTACTCAAAGCCTCGAAAGCATAGGGAATGGACCATTGCATTTATTGTCGGCTCCCTGGTAACATTCTGTTCTCTTCATGGTTACACTGATTTTAGATATGTGCACTGAGGTTTTGCTTCAGTTTGACGTTTCTCTGTTATTGACTGTCATTGTATTTACATAAAGGCCGTCATGTAAATGATGCAATCTAGTGAAACCACTAATGTTCAGCCCATTCACAATGTGGTGAAATTCTCAACCTGTCTGTTGTTTTTTTGTTTTGCCAGTCTCCCATGGTTTTACAATGTATTAATTATGGCACGCAATGACTCTCCTTCATACTCCAGAGGTCACTGAGTTTCTGTATAGTTATGGGTCATTGAAAAACACCTTGGGTTGTGTGTGCGCCTGTGTGTGTGTGTGTTAACCCATTTTCCTTGTGTGGTGGCCCAGGAAACAGCTTGAGGAGCTGCAGGAAGCCCACATGCTGAGGGGGCAGCTGTGCCTCAGAGCAGCTAGCCCTACTGAGCAGCCACGATGACCTCCCTCAGGCACTAGCGGGAGCCTTCTTTGTCCAGGTACAGTAGGCTGACTGGTATGAGTATCATCTATGAGGAAAATGCCCTTTCATGCTGGAATAGCAATAACACTTCGCTAGGATGTATCTCAATCAGAGTATGTGAGCGGAGTGGAGTGGTCGGAAATCCCACTCATCGATCATGGAGCTCCACGTCCTTTCCAAACGCTCCTCGCTCAAAGGAAAAGAAACTGCTGCTCCAAATTTGCTCCATTCATTAAAATCACTATTGAACATACAACCATCTATTTTTGTGACTACCTGGACCTACCATTTGTTTTGAAGTATTGAAACCAAACCATTTGATTAGAATGAAAAGTACTTTAATAAACAACAGGAAAAGGTCACTGTAAGAAGCGCTCATCATTTGAAATAGGCTACATGTCGTATTAAACAACATATAAACACTTTACAGTTTTTCTCAGTCGCTTTGGTGCATTTCTTAGATCAAAAGTGCAATTCTTGATACTACTTGTACAAATTCCAAATCATCTAGTCACTTGTGCACATCATTAAAGCAATTTCTTATTCCTTTGTACAAATTGCAATTGATAATGTACAAGTGTCAGCTTTTTTCCACATTTTCAATTGCTCATGTCATGTTGATCAACATATAGTAGATGGTTCTCTGTTGAATAGTCTTACCCCTCAAAACATCAAGGCATTAGTTCCTTGCATAAGCCATTAGATGCAAAATTGTTGAGCTATTTGTCATAAACTGTCAAGCATAGTTTTACACATTTCTATTAGACCTTTTGTACAAAAACGTGAATTGATTAATCGTGCAGGTGATTGTCTAAATTGTCTAAATTGTCTAAAACCAGTTGTCTAAATTGCTCAAAGGTGCATCTCATGAACAATCAATTGGCAAGCATATATAGACAGACCACAACACAGAGTTGCAATTTTCCAATAATGGATGGACCAGGAAACGAACAGGGTCAACAGCCAAGAGGAGGAAGAAGAGGAGCAAGGATGCGTGGTGGAAGGCAAAACAGAGGAAGAGGCAGAAGAGGACATAGGCGCATATCTGAAGACATAAGGGCCACTATTGTAGACCATGTTGTCAATCATGGCCTTACAATGGCTGAGGCGGATCGAAGGGTGCAGCCGAATATTGGGAGATCAACCGTGTCCTCAATAGTTCAAACGTTTTGAAGAGAGAACAGGTATGTCCACCAATGTACAGTGCACTGTTACTGTATATAAGCAGTATACTGTATACTTCCTACAATGCTTCATATAACAGTAGTCCACTTGTATTTCACAGCATACAGAAATATACTCTATACAGATACATACTGCACCTTACATGCACCCACCTGTAAGTTTTACTGTAAAATGTGTGTTTGCATAGTTTTTGTCTATGTGAAAGTGTGCGATGCATCACTGCATTTTTCCCCACATAGGACTGCAAGATTACCTCAAACCGGTGGCAGAGGACGCCTTTTCACACCTCAACAGGAGGAGGCTATTTGCACCATGATCCGAGCAAACAATATCATGAGACTCAGGGAAATACAAAGGACCATTATAGAAGACAACGATGTCTTTGAAAACATCCATACGGTTAGCATCTCAACCATCGACAGGGTGCTGCATAGAAACCAGATGAGTATGAAACAGCTGTACCGTGTACCATTCCAAAGGAATGAGGACAGAGTTAAGGAGCTACGGTACCAGTATGTACAGGTAAAACATATATCTATGTAACTACTTTACAGCAACATTTTATAGTGATACATAGTACAGTAAGCATAAACTGCACACATTTCCATTGCTGTGGAAGGAACATGCAATATATGTACATTTTATGTCACTCTTCCTTACCAAAACAAATTCAACTGTAGTTCTGGGATATAGCGTATAATGGAGTTGGAATCAAGTGAACCCTCTCACAACTTTGTATACGTGGATGAGGCTGGCTTCAACCTGGCTGGCTTCTTTTTCTTACTGTAAATTATTTTGTTTTTTTCTTTCATAAAGTAGCACTAGTAAAAGCTGTGAAAAACAAAATCCTGTCCAGTCTCTTTCAATCAATAACCCGCATACAGTAATATGTAAATAGTACTGTTGAAATTGATATATGCCATAGAAGTGCAGCCTTGTGCATTTTCAATACAGTAACTGTCATCCAAACTGTAGCCTAAGTTTACATCAGGTAATACTGTCAAAGCACACAGTTACATTGACAACATGCCTAAACATTTTGACGACCTTGTTCGTGAACAATGACTCAATGACTTATCATTCTGATGACACTGACATGATCATTGGCATGAATATTTACTTTTGAGAGATGTACTAAGGATTTTTAGTGACCGACTAGCTTTAGAAGCATATCTATTGTATATTGCAGTTTGTACAAATTGTTGATAATAGAATGAAAATTAACGAAACTTTTAAGAGATCTGATTTTTAGTTTATAAATACTTTGCTACAATGACACACTTGGCTAGCTACCCACCTTGTTCCTTTCTGTTAGCATTTGCACGTAGTAAGTACACCATCATGCTTTCGGGATACCTTTCAGGTTCCACTCCCTTTCTTGCTCTTGGTCCTCCTAAGCTTTGTAAGTCACCTTGATTTTTCATCTGTGTGTTTTATCAGTTTCTATATGAAAATATTTAGCATACTAGATGACAGTAGCTAAAGCAAGGGGCTATAGCAGCATACAAGTAGACTACAAATGCATGCTGGGCCGGGCATTTCTTGAGCTCGTGAAGTGAGAGCTACTGGAGCAAAATTAGAACTAGGAGATTATAAAGATTACATTTGGCCATCACTTCCTTAGAAAAGTTGTCTATCAAATATTTCCTGTAATGGAAGGTGTAGGAGGATATGGAAGAATCCACATGACCTTTGAATTCATTAAACTGGTCTTAGTGACTCTCTGCACTCGCACACAAATACACCACGCGAGCCAGGAAGTGTGGTCTTCAAGCCAATATAGACAGCAGGAAGGCCTGCTCAGGGGTCACGGGAGATCGATACATGGTATTTCACATAGGCTTAATCATTACAGTGTATCGATTAAAACTTTCAGGAACATACCATCGTGTCACATTGTGGAGGAGAACAATAGAGGGTGTTTTAGAGAGTTACAAGGAAATGATGCTGGGAAATATTCAGAGTATCTCCTGTCACTGTCTGAGACCACAGTTTCCTGGTTTAATAGGTTTCCTTACTGACAGCAGTTCACTCTTTATTTTGGATGAATAGGCTTTATAATAATTTTCCCACTTAAGACTTATAATAATAAATAAAGTTCCTCGTCGTACACGTCACTGACAAACTGGAATGGTCCACCCACACAGACAGTGTGGTGAAGAAGGTGCAACAGAGCCTCTTCAACCTCAGGAGGCTAAAGAAATTTGGCTTATCCCCAAAAACCCTCACAAACCTCTACAGATGCACAATTGAGAGCATCCTGTCGAGCTGCCTCACCGCCTGGTACGGCAACTGTACCGCCCATAACCGCAAAGCTCTCCAGAGGGTGATGCGGTCTGTCCAACGCATTACTGGAGGCAAACGTCCAGCCCTCCTGGACACCTACAGCACCCGTTGCCACAGAAAGGCCAAAAAGATCATCAAAGACACCAACCACCCGAGCCACTGCCTGTTCACCCTGATATCATCCAGAAGGCGAGGTCAGTACAGGTGCATCAAAGCTGGGACAGAGAGACTGAAAAACAGCTTCTATCTCAAGGCCATCAGACTGCTTAACAGCCATCACTAACACACCAAAGGTGACTGCCTATAGACACTGATTAGAAATCACAGGCCACTTCAATTGTGTGTACATATTGCAACACCCATCTCATATGTATATACTGTATTGTACTCTATACTTCGCCACTGACTGCTAAAAAAACATCTCTAGCACATCAGATACTGCTGCCTATAGACATAGATTAGAAATCACCTGCCACTTTAAGGAAATTAAACACTAGTCACTTTAATAATATTTCCGTATCTTGCACTACTCATCTCGTATGTTTAGAAATTTCCCCCTCGGGGATCAATAAAGTATCTATCTATCTAAACTGTACGCTATACTATTCTTCGTTATCTTAATCACTTAATCATGTTTACATACAGCATCACCAATCTCTTATGTGTATATTGTATACTATAAAGCTTACTATGCCATTGTATCTCAGTCCAATGCCGCCCTGACATAGATGTATATATTCTCAATCCATTCCTTACTTAGATTTATGTGTATTTGGGTATATGTTGTGAAACTGTTATAAATTACTTGTTAGATATTACTGCACTGTCGGAGCTAGAAGCACAAGCATTTCGCTACCCCCGCAGTAACATCTGCTAACCACGTGTATGTGACCAACACAATTTGATTTGATTTGAATATAAGGGAAATATTTTTGTCAAAATGTGTCCCGCTTCCGTGGGTAGTTGTTTTTTGTCTCTCTCTTTATGTGAGGGACATACCATTTTTTTTGTCATTGTGTCTGGTATGCCACTGACCCAGCCAGTTACTGCTGCTAGTTTAATCTATTGATGTGAAACTTTATTCACATCAATAGATTAAACACACCTGCCAACAAGAGAGCCATAAGGGTTTAGAGAGAAACACCTGGAGGTGTTAAGCTGCCCTGCGGCCATTGTGTTATCTAAGCTGGTTGGTTTAGTTAGAAGGTGAAAGTGCATTGTGAGGTAGATAGCATCATGTCCTTCAAGACATTTGTCTGTGCATATGATTGTGACGAGCGATGCATAACAGGACTAAGCACAGGCAGTGTTCTTTATTAATTTATAAGAGGCGATGACCACATCAAATCATATCATGTTTTTCTCAATGTGGTTTCTGTGGTTTGTATTTGTATTGAAACACTAATGTCAGCAGTATACATAACCCTCTTGTGACCAGGGATCATGAGGATTGCTGGGATAAATTTTTTGTGATCCACCATTGCTGAGTAATTGGACATTTCCCCTTATTGTTAGAATTTTTTTCTGTAAAAACATGATCATGCCCAAATATTTATTTTCAGTCTTAAAGTAACTGTCACGATGTGGTGTGTCGGCAGACCAAGACGCAGCGTAGTTGCAATTGAACATACTTTTATTTACTATAATACTAATCAAACTAACAATACCAGAGAAGTACTTACTATTACATGCCCACACACTCCATACACATCTAACCTGGAGATAATGACCCACACACAGGTGTGGGACAGAGCAACTTAAATAGAATCCCCAATCAGAGACAATGCCTGGCAGCTGCCTCTAATTGGGGATTCAACGCAACACATAAACATAGATCTAGTTCTCCTAGATCTGTCAGGCTCTGACCATGGATAACTAGAGAAGTCAAAGGCCTCCCTATGGCCAGAGCCTGACAGTAACTGCCCGGTGAAAATCTCATTTTTAAAAGTTAACATTCTGTCAACCTATAACGAAAAATAATGTTGTTGACTCATCCTATACCTGTATTTGTGGCCATAGCATAAATAGGAGAAAAAACATTTGTATATCAGACCATTTCAAAAATGCTTGCTATTTCCTCATAGAACATGATGTAATCTCTCTGAGGAGGATGAGCTGGCCAATCCAGCAGTCTAGAGGAGGATGAGCTGGCCAATAAGCGGTTTACTTGAATGAACATTTCTTATGACCACTATATGCCCACACCATTCTGTTGTTGTGGTACGCCCACACCATTCCAACACAGAAAAGCTGTTTTTTAACAAACTTAATAAAAAAAATAAAAAATATATAGGTCATATTTAATAGAAACTTGTAAACACTGGGCAGTTACTTTAAGTCTTATTGGAATATCACATCTTAGAACTACACTGAACAAAAATATAAACGCAACATGTAAAGTGTTGGTCCCATATTTCATGAGCTGAAATAAAAGATCTTTCAGATTTTGTGCACAACTTTGTTTACATCCCTGTTAGTGAGTTTTTCTCCTTTGCCAAGATAATCCATCCACCTGACAGGTGTGGCATATCAAGAAGCTGATTAAACGGCATGATCATTACACAGGTGAACCTTGTGCTGGGGACAATAAAAGACCACTCTAAAAAATATATTTATTTATTTAACCATTATTTAACTAGGCAAGTCAGTTAAGAACAAATTCTTATTTACAATGACGGCCTACCCCGGCCTCCCCTAACCCGGACGATGCTAGGCCAATTGTACGCCGCCCTATAGGACTCCGGATCACGGCCAGTTGTGACACAGCCCGGGATCGAACCAGGGTCTGTAGTGACGCCTCTAGCACAGAGATGCAGTGCTTTAAACTGCTTGCAGTTTTGTCACACAACACAATGCTACTGATGTCTCAAGTTTTGAGGGAGTGTGCAATTGGCATGCTGACTGCAGGAATGTCCATCAGAGCTGTTGCTAGAGTTTTTACTGTTCATTTCACTACCATAATCCGCCTTCATCATTGTTTTAGAAAATTTGGCAGTACGTCCAACCAGCCTCACAACCGCAGACCACGTGTATGGGTCGTGTCGGCGTGCGGTTTTCTGATGCTAACATTGTGAACAGAGTGCCCCATGGTGGTGTTATGGTATGGGCAGGGATAAGCTACGGACAATGAACACAACTGCATTTTATTGATGGCAATTTGAATGCACAGAGATACCGTGACGAGATCCTGAGACCCATTGTTGTGCCATTCATCCACCACCATCACCTCATGTTTTATGATAATGCACAGCCCCATGTCGCAAGGATCTGTACACAATTCCTGGAAGCTAAAATTGTCTTCAATGGTCTGCATACTCACCAGACATTGAGCAGGTTTGGGATGCTCTGGATCAACATGTACGACAGCGTGTTCCACTTCGCACAGCCATTGAAGAGGAGTGGGACAACATTCCACAGGCCACAATCAACCGCCTGATCAACTCTATGCGTGTCAGGCTCTGGCCATAGAGAAGCCTTGCTTCTCTATAATTCTATGGTCAGAGTCTGGCAGTTCTAAGAGTTCTATTTCTGTGTGGTGTTGTGTGTGTGTGGGATCCCTAATTAGAGGCAGCTGCTATGCATTGTCTCTAATTAGGGATCCTACTTATATGAGTTTGTTCCACTGCTTAGGCGTGGTTCATTGTGTATTGTCCTGTGTTCGTAAGTAAGTGTGTTTTCCGTTTATATCAGTATCATTGTTATTTTGTGTAGTTCGATACTCAGTTTAGTTTATAGTAAATAAATGATGTCGAACTATCGATGCGCTGCGCCTTGGTCTCTATACACACCTGAACGTGACAGAATGAACCACCAACTGACCAAGCAGCGTAATTTGGGAGTAAAGGAGAGAAAGAGAGGACAGCGGCGTAATCGGGGAACCGGAAGTAACGGAGCCTGTAGGCAACCCCAATAATTTTTTTTTGTGGGGGGGCTATGGGGGTGGTCTGGCTACGAAGAGGATGCGCCAGTACCACTCCCCATGTGGAATATAATGAAGCCGGAATACAAATGGGGGGCGCAAAGTGAAGAAGAAGAGGAATATTTGGAAAAATATTTTTGAGACGATCTGGAGGAAATGTGGGAGATAGCGGAGGAAGTAGAAAAGGAAATGTCGGAATGGATCAGTCCGGGTCCGGTCGCCTACTCCACTCCTGTGAAAGAGCAGTCCGCTCCACCGGTGCCCAGTCGGGGTCCGGCCGTCTGCTCTACTCCAGTGCCAGAACAGTCCGCTCCACCTGTGCCCAGTCCGGGTTCGGCCTTCTGCTACACTCCAGTGCCAGAGCAGTCCGCTCCACCGGTGCCCAGTCCGGGTCCGGCCGTCTGCTACACTCCAGTGCCAGAGCAGTCCGCTCCACCGGTGCCCAGTCTGGGTCCGGCCGTCTGCTACACTCCAGTGCCGACTCCCCGCACTCGCGCTCAAGTGCGTGTCACCAGTCCGGTGCCATCTGTGCCGGCTCCACGCACCAGGCCTTCTGTACATCTCTCCAGTCCGGTAAGCCCAGTACACGCTCCCCGCACTCGCCCTGAAGTGCGTGTCACCAGTCCGGTGCTACCTGTGCCGGCTCCACGCACCAGGCCTCCAGTGCGCCTCTCCAGTCCGGTACGTCCAGTGCCGGCTCCCTGCACCCGACCTCCAGTGCGTGCGCCCAGCCAGTTGCTTCCAGTGCCGGCTCCACGCACCCGACCGCCGGTGCGCCTCCCCAGTCCGGTACGTCCCGTGCCGGCTCCCCGCACCCGACCTCCAGTGCGTGCGCCCAGCCAGGTGCCTCCAGGGCCGGCTCCACGCACTCGACCGCCGGTGCGCCTCCCCAGTCCGGTACGTCCCGTGCCTGCTCCTCGCACCAGACCAGTGGTGCGTTCCCCCAGCCCGGTACAGCCCGTGCCTGCTCCTCGCACCAGACCAGTGGTGCGTTCCCCCAGCCCGGTACGGCCCGTGCCTGCCCCTCGCACCAGACCAGTGGTGCGTTCCCCCAGCCCTGTACGGCCCGTGCCTGCTCCTCGCACCAGACCAGTGGTGCGTTCCCCCAGCCCGGTACGGCCCGTACCTGTTCCTCACACGGAGCCTCCAGCGACGGTCGACAACCCGGAGCCTACAGCGATGGTCGACAGCCCGGAGCCTCCCGTGACGGTCCACAGCCCGGAGCCTCCCGTGACGGTCCACAGCCCGGAGCCTCCCGTGACGGTCCACAGCCCGGAGCTTCTCGTGATGGTCCACAGGCCGGAGTCGCCTGCCACACCGGTGCCCAGTCCTGGCCCGGTTATTTGCCCCGCTCCATGGCCTGAGTCTTTTGCCCCACCGGTGCCATTTCCAGGACCGGTTGTTTACCCCTTTAAATGGCCGGAGTCGCCTGCCTTACCGGTGCCCAGTCCTGGCCCGGTTATTTGCCCCGCTCCATGGCCTGAGTCCCTTAACCCACTGAGGTCCATTCCAGGACCAGTTGTCTGCCACGCTCCATGGCCGGAGTCGCCTGCCACACCGGTGCCCAGTCCTGGCCCGGTTATCTGCCCCGCTCCATGGCCGGAGTCGTTCGCCACACCGGTGCCCAGTCCGGGCCCAGTAGAACTAAGGAGGAAGATATCCACTTCGCCGGGGCCGGAACCACCACCTGCGATGGTTATTGTTTGTTGTTTTTCCCTCCCTAACCCTCCCCTCTTGTAATTGTGTTTGGGTTCTTGTGGCCGGGAGTCCCCACCTTTGAGGGGGGTACTGTCAGGCTCTGGCCATAGAGAAGCCTTGCTTCTCTATAATTCTATGGTCAGAGTCTGGCAGTTCTAAGAGTTCTATTTCTGTGTGGTGTTGTGTGTGTGTGGGATCCCTAATTAGAGGCAGCTGCTATGCATTGTCTCTAATTAGGGATCCTACTTATATGAGTATGTTCCACTGCTTAGGCGTGGTTCATTGTGTATTGTCCTGTGTTCGTAAGTGTGTTTTCCGTTTATATCAGTATCATTGTTATTTTGTGTAGTTCGATACTCAGTTTAGTTTATAGTAAATAAATGATGTCGAACTATCGATGCGCTGCGCCTTGGTCTCTATACACACCTGAACGTGACAATGCGAAGGAGATGTGTCGCGCTGCATGAGGCAAATGGTGGTCCTTATATGAACTGTAACTCAGTAAAATCTTGTTGCATGTTGTGTTTATATTCTTGTTAAGTATATGTGAAACATTGTATCTGAAATCTCAGATCATAGCTTAGTATATGACACAGCCGTAAACAGGTAGCTGGGAAAGCTGGTTTTCTTTGAGTGAAAAAGAACAATGAACTTTTCCCAGAATTTCAAATATTTTGAAAGTACACCATGTTTGTTCTCATCAGTCTTTACATTGTATTTCTGTATGTCCTAATATTTGTTTATTATGTTGCACTGAAGGTCGCTGTTGCCACTGAAATGGGAAAATGTGTCAACTTTACTGTCACATTGTCTCTGCTAAACAAAAATGTGTGTGTGTGTCTGTACAGGAGAGTGTGTTTGAGGAGATTGAGGCCAAGCAGAGTGTCTTCCAGTTGGTGGAGTGTCAAGTGGGAGAGAGCGTGATCCTCAGTAGCTCCACCTCCTGCATGTTGCCTAGCAACGTCTTCTCCCGGCTCCAGAACCGGAAGCTCTGCATTATATCTCACCCGGTCAGTACAGCACTACCCCAAACACCAAGGCTGTGTCTAATATGGCGCCCTAATTCCAGAGCCCTGCACAGCATAGGGAACAGGATGCTATTTCAAATTTGCACAAACCTTCTCTCCCATGGGAATTGCCCATCCATTCCAACAGTAACATTTGTAACCTTCAGGTTCTAATCCCTAGGTTGTAACACTACATTTTATTGCAGTCCAGTCCTTGTCCAGTCTTAAATAAATATTAGAGAACCTTCTGGACTTTACCCCCTCTTCCCTCAGTCTCCTAACAACTAGCTAACCACTGAAATTCCAACCTTATCATCGCCTTGAGGCTGAAACACACACATACACACACAGTCCTTCTGTGGCCAGAGAGACGAGTACACCATTACCTGGGAAGGTTTGTGTGCATGTGCGCGTTTGTGTGTGGTGAATGTTTAATCCCCCCATGGTTTTACCACTCCTTTCAGAGAGGCCTTCACAGAGGGAGATGTGTGATATAAGCCCTGCTTATGACTCAGAGAGTAATGTGGTCCAACAGAGAAGAACACACCCTGGGTGTGTGTATAGGGCTGTGGCGGTCATTACATTTTGTCAGCCGGTGATTGTCATGCAGATAACTGCCACTCTCACGGGAATTGAGCGTTAATTAACATAAACATGTTTAGCATCTTCAGGTTCCACACATAGTCTACAAGCCACTGATGTGGACCTTTGGAACATCTATATTTTAAAAAGTCTAATAAATCAATTTAAAATAGCCAACACCATCACAATAAATCCATTATTTATTTTAGGCCCTGATCTGGCTATGCCATATGGCTGTGGGCAGCACTAATTCCTTTAGCAGGCAATATTTGCTTATAATTCCCGTGGCATTATTATTTATTATGTTATAGTAAGAACAATACAATTGAACATAGCTGTATAAAATATAAAATATATTTTTCCCCAAACGATTTCAGAGAGAGCGTGTACATGCGACTATTCTGTGTTGAGGTTCTTCTATATGCTTAATTTAGAGTTATTTGTGCAATTTTAGTTGTGATACAGTTGTGCGACAAATTATTATTTGAAAAAAGTTACATGAAAGGGAAGAGCTCCTCTGTTTCTTTCGCAGTCTGCACACACTTCATCAGTCTCTCATTCACAATTTGATAAGCACATGATAATATTCTCACACAGTTTTCTCAATGTAATCTGGTCTTTACATATAGCCTACTAATAAGTGTGTGGAATTATTTTAGATTTTTGATTTAATCCTAGTAAAAATTCTCTGTCTTAGGTCAGTTAGGATCACCACTTTATTTTAAGAATGTGAAATGTCTGAATAATTGTAGAGAGAATGATTTATTTCAGCTTTTATTTCTTTCATCACATTCCCAGTGGGTCAGAAGTACACTCAATTAGTATTTGGTAGCATTGCCTTTAAATTGTTTAACTAAGGTCAAACGTTTCGGGTAGCCTTCCACAAGCTTCCAACAATAAGTTGGGTGAATTTTGGCCCATTCCTCCTGACAGAACTGGTGTAACTGAGTCAGGTTTGTAGGCCACACGCTTTTTCAGTTCTGCCCACACATTTTCTATAGGATTGAGGTCAGGGCTTTGTGATGGCCACTCCAATACCTTGACTTTGTTGTCCTTTTGCTACAACTTTGGAAGTATGCTTGAGGTCATTGTCCATTTGGAAGACCCATTTGCGTCCAAGCTTTAACTTCCTGACTAATGTCTTGAGATGTTGCTTCAATATATTCACATAATTTTCCTTCCTCATGATGCCATCTATTTTGTGAAGTGCACCAGTCCCTCCTGCAGCAAAGCACCCCAACAACATGATGCTGCCACCCCGTGCTTCACGGTTGGGATGGTGTTCTTCGGCTTGCAAGCGTCCACCTTTTTCCTCCAAACATAACCATGGTCATTATGGCCAAACAGTTCTATTTTTGTTTCATCAGACCAGAGGACATTTCTCCAAAAAGTAAGATCTTTTTCCCCATGTGCAGTTGCAAACTGTAGAGAAAAAAAAATTGTCCCAGTTCTTCAATGGTCTGCATACTCACCAGACATTGAGCATGTTTGGGATGCTCTGGATCGACATGTACGACAGCGTGTTCCACTTCGCACAGCCATTGAAGAGGAGTGGGACAACATTCCACAGGCCACAATCAACCGCCTGATCAACTCTATGCGAAGGAGATGTGTCGCGCTGCATGAGGCAAATGGTGGTCCTTATATGAACTGTAACTCAGCAAAATCTTGTTGCATGTTGCGTTTATATTCTTGTTAAGTATATGTGACACATTGTGCCTGAAATCTCATTTCATAGCTTAGTTTATGACACAGCCGTAAACAGGTAGCTGGGAAAGCTGGTTTTTTTTGAGTGAAAAAGAACAATGAACTTTTCCCAGAAAAAACAAATATTTTGAAAGTACACCATGTTTGTTCTCATCAGTCTTTACATTGTATTTCTGTATGTCTTAATATTTGTTTATTATGTTGCACTGAAGGTCGCTGTTTCCACTGCAATGGGAAAATGTGTCAACTTTACTGTCACATTGTCTCTGCTAAACAAAAATGTGTGTGTGTGTGTGTGTGTGTGTGTTCAGGAGAGTGTGTTTGAGGAGATTGAGGCCAAGCAGAGTGTCTTCCAGTTGGTGGAGTGTCACGTGGGAGAGGGCGTGATCCTCAGTAGCTCCACCTCCTGCCTGTTGGGGAAGAGCACTGCTCTGTTTCTTTCACAGTCTGCACACACTTCATCAGTCTCTAATTCACAATTTGATAAGCACTTGATAATATTCTCACACAGTTTTCTCAATTTAATCTGGTCTTTACATATAGCCTACTAATAAGTGTGTGGAATTATTTTAGTTAGTAATTAGTAATTATTTTAATTAATTATTTTAGAATGATTTATTCAGCTTTTATTTCTTTCATCACATTCCCAGTGGGTCAGAAGTTTACATACACTCAATTAGTATTTGGTAGCATTGCCTTTAAATTGTTTAACTAAGGTCAAACATTTCAGGTAGCCTCCCACAAGCTTCCCACAATAAGTTGGGTGAATTTTGGCCCATTCCTCCTGACAGAACTGGTGTAACTGAGTCAGGTTTGTAGGCCTCCTTGCTCGCACACGCTTTTTCAGTTCTGCCCACACATTTTCTACAGGATTGAGGTCAGGGCTTTGTGATGGCCACTCCAATACCTTGACTTTGTTGTCCTTAAGCCATTTTACCACAACTTTGGAAGTATGCTTGGGGTCATTGTCCATTTGGAAGACCCATTTGCGTCCAAGCTTTAACTTCCTGACTAATATCTTGAGATGTTGCTTCAATATATCCACATAATTTTCCTTCCTCTTGATGCCATCTATTTTGTGAAATGCACCAGTCCCTCCTGCAGCAAAGCACCCCCACAACATGATGCTGCCACCCCGTGCTTCACGGTTGGGATGGTGTTCTTCGGCTTGCAAGCGTCCACCTTTTTCCTCCAAACATAACCATGGTCATTATGGCCAAACAGTTCTATTTTTGTTTCATCAGACCAGAGGACATTTCTCCAAAAAGTACGATCTTTGTCCCCAGGTGCAGTTACAAACTGTAGTCTGGCTTTTTTATGGCCGTTTTGGAGCAGTGGCTTCGATATAGGACTTGTTTTACTGTGGATATAGATACTTTTGTACCTGTTTCCTCCAGCATCTTCACAAGGTAATTTGCTGTTGTTCTGGAATTGATTTGCACTTTTCGCACCAAAGTTAATCTCTGGGTGTCAGGCTCTGGCCATAGAGAAGCCTATTGCTTCTCTATGTAGTCATGGCCAGAGTCTGACAGTTCTATGTGTTTAGTTCTATGTGGTGTTTTGTGTTGGATCCCTAATTAGAGGCATTGCATTGTCTCTAATTAGGGATCCTACATATGTTTGTATGTTCCACACCCTAGGTGTGGTTCATTGTCTACATGTCCGTCGTCAAAGTAAGTGTGTTCTCCGTTGTTGTATATTCTTTGTTGTTTTTGCATAGTTCTGATTGAGTATAGTTTATATCAATAAACTTTATGTTGAACTATCACTGCGCTGCGCCTTGGTCTCTCCACACACCCGAACGTGACACTGGGAGACAGAACGCGTCTCCTTCCTGAGCGGTATGGCGGCTGCGTGGTCCCATGGTGTTTATACTTGCGTACTATTGTTTGTACAGATGAACGTGGTACCTTCAGGCGTTTGGAAATTGCTCTCAAGGATGAACCAGACTTGTGGAGGTCTACATTTTTTTGGGCGAGGTCTTGGCTGATTTCTTTTGATTTTCCCATGATGTCGAGCAGAGGCACTGAGTTTGAAGGTAGGCCTTGAAATACATCCACAGGTACACCTCAAATTGACTCAAATGATTTCAATTAGTCTATCAGAAGCTTCTAAAGCCATGACATCATTTTCTGGAATTTTCCAAGCTGTTTAAAGGCACAGTCAACTTAGTGTATGTAAACTTCTGACCCACTGGAGTTGTGATATAGTGAATTATAAGTGAAATAATCTGTCTGTAAACAATTTTTGAAAGAATGACTAGTGTCATGCACAAAGTAGATGTCCTAACCAACTTATTTTGTCTTTCAACTTTTGTTCCATATTCTCTGCGATGTCCTCAACACGCCGTGTCACTTCGTCTTGACAGGGAAACATTTTCAAACAGCTCTTTTTTGTCGGGGCAAAGTATTGTTGCCGAGTCAATTAAACATTCTTTAATGAATTCGCCCTCAGCGAATGGCTTGCTGCTTTTGCAACTGAGAAAGCAACTCTTTCGTTGCACTTGCCCTCTGCTCAGAAGACATATTCCTATATTTCTCTACTGCTTCGTCTGGAAGTGTCGGGACAAGTTGTAGTCTTTCAAGACAGTGATGCTCTCTTTCCACTCTAAGCACACAGCTTTCCCTGATACCTCAATAAAGAAATATGTCAATTGTCCACTCTTGCTGGAACACCCTACATTCATTGTCTACTTTCCTTTTCTTTGAAATCTTTGAAAAACTAATTTTTGCGAATGTCTAGCTAGCTACTATTTGTAACTGTGACATGTGTCAGCCTGTCAGTCACTGTCTGTCCTCGTGCAGTTGTTATTTATACGTGCCTTCAAAATAAATGTCCCACAAGCGGTGGGAGTTAAATCATTACACAAAGGCGAGTATTCATTGGGCTTTTAATTTGAATAACAAATACGTTTTTCAAAACTTTACTATCGCAAATTCTTTATGTGATCTGAGCATGATTCCGCAGGCCGTATTGAATCAGGTCGTGGGCCACATTCGGCCCCCGGGCCGGCATTTGCCCAGGCCTGGGCTAGACTGTAATTTGAAAAAATATATATATATCATTCACAAGTTATAATATTTTCACCATTCAGACTATTCTCAATTTAATCTTGTCTTTACATATACTAAACCATATGTGTGAAATTAGTTTTGATTTAGAATGGGCCATTATCATTCGCCTGTCAGAAAGGGAGCAGGGTAAAAAAGGACATGTCATCCGTATGCACTCGAATAGCAAATGGAAGACGCTTTTCCTGTGGTTCAGCCAGGTAGGCTACTCCAGTTGTAAAGCGAAGCAATGTGCTTAATATATGGAAAGTTGAGAAATAAATATAGTAGGCTTAGCTATAGAAAGTTTATGGGATTCTTCTCTTTTTAGTAGAGGCCATCAAAATGCTGGTTTCTTACGAAATTGCATAGCATAGCTTATAGAAGTGGAAGGATATTGACCTCATCCCGTCAGTAGAGGATGCCTGGTTGTTCTTTAAAAGTAAATAAATAAATAAGCATGCCCC
The DNA here is from genome assembly GCA_023634145.1 of Thymallus thymallus. Taxonomy (NCBI): domain Eukaryota; kingdom Metazoa; phylum Chordata; class Actinopteri; order Salmoniformes; family Salmonidae; genus Thymallus; species Thymallus thymallus. The sequence continues at coordinate 24,974,129 of CM042407.1, forward strand.
ATTCAAAAAATGTGTAACTAAGAACAGATATAGCCCTTGGTTCACTCCAGACTTGACTGCCCTTGACCGGCACAAAAAATAGAGTTCAGTGTGTCAAATCGGAGGGCCTGTTGTCCGGTTCTCTGGCAGTCTCAATGGGGGTGCCACAGGGTTCAGTTCTTGGGCAGACTCTATTCTCTGTATATATCAATGATGTCGCTCTCACTGATGGTTTCTCTCTGATCCACCTCTATGCAGACGACACCATTCTGTATACAACTGGCCCCTCTTTGGACACTGTGTTAACAAACCTCCAAACAAGCTTCAATGCCATACAACAATCCTTCTGTGGCCTCCAACTGCTCTTAAATGCTAGTAAAACTAAATACTTGCTCTTCAATCGAACGCTGCCCGCACCCGCCCGCCAGACTATCATCACTACTCTCAACGTGTCTGACTTAGAATATGTGGACACCTACAAATACCTAGGCGTCTGGTTAGACTGTAAACTCTCCTTCCAGACTCACATTAAACATCTCCAATCCAAAATTCAATCTAGAATTGGCTTCCTATTTCGCAACAAAGCCTCCTTCACTCATGCTGCCAAACATGCCCTCGTAAAACTTACTATCCTACCGATCCTTGACTTTGGCGATGTCATTTACAAAATAGCCTCCAACACTCTACTCAGCAAATTGGATGTAGTCTATCACAGTGCCATCCGTTTTGTTACCAAAGCCCCATATACTACCCACCAATGCGACCTGTATGCTCTTGTTGGCTGGCCCTCAGTACATATTCGACGGCAAACCCACTGGCACCAGGTCATCTATAAGTCTTTTCTAGGTAAATCCCTGCCTTATCTCAGCTCGCTGGTCACCATAGCAACACCCACCCGTAGCATACTACCTCATCCCCATAGTATAATTTTTGTTAATTTGCACCCCAGTATCTTCTATTTGCACATTATCATCTGCACATCTATCATTCCAGTGTTAATGCTAATTTGTAATTATTTCGCCACTATGGCCTATTTATTGTCCTACCTTCCTAATCTTACTACATTTGCACACACTGTACATAGATTTTTCTATTGTGTTATTGACTGTACGTTTGTTTATCCCTTGTGTAACTCTGTGTTGTTGTTTTTGTCGCACTGCTTTGCTTTGTCTTGGCCAGGTCGCAGTTGTAAATGAGAACTTGTTCTCAACTGGCCTACCTGGTTAAATAAAGGTGAAATATTTGTTTAAATGTCAGAGTGATTAGCGGCCATTAGCAACTGGCCGTTAGCAAGTTTGGTAGGCTACTAATGACCATCAGAGGCATCAGAGCTCTGTTTTGGAGAAGCCTAGTTACCGTGACTCAACGGTCACGTAGAATTTGATTGAGGTCATGACCGGTATGGCGGTAATACAGTCACCTCAACAGCCCTAGGTGTGTAACATAGCATCTCAAAAGTCTTAATTAGCTTCCTCCCCCCTGTCTCCTCTCCCAAATCTGCACTAATGTGAGAGAGCTGGACTAGTGAAACTCCTCGTACACGACCACCATATTTTTTTCACCCACCCTGTTTTTCATAATCCTAACATAAAGAAGCGAGGCACTAGGCAATGTTCCCTCTAAACTGTAGATAAGCAGGAGATGGAACATAACTCAACTTTCGAGTTCTCCCCTTTAGCTAACACTATCAATGTTTCCCTTTACTGTGGGAATTACGATCGAATCAACGCAATATTAGCCACTTTCAATGCAACATACCGAAACAAAACAAACTATGCAAGAGATTTTGTTGTAGGCAGAATGCATTGGAGTAGGATTCTGTTGCATTGACACGCATGACTCAGACTGGTGTTACATAACCAATCAGAGCTGCAGTAGGCCCAGTGGTGGATAAAGTACGGAATTGTCATACTTGAGTCAAAGTAAAGATACCTTAATAGAAAATTACTCAAGTAAAAGTGAAAGTCACCCAGTAAAATACTATTTAAGTAAGTCTAAAAGTATTTGGTTTGAAATATACTTAAGTATCAAAAGTAAATGTAATTGCAAAATGTACTTAAATATCAAAAGTAAAAGTAAAAGGATAGATCATTTCTAATTCCTTATATTAAGCAAACTAGACCGCACCATCTTCTTGTTTTTTTTTATTTACGGATAGCTAGTGGAGTACTTTTGGGTGTCAGAGAAAATGTATGGAGTAAAAAGTACATTATTTTCTTTAGGAATGTAGTGAAGTAAAAGTAAAAGTTGTCAAAAATATAAATAGTAAAGTACAGATACAAAAAAAAAATACTTAAGTAGTACTTGAAAGTATTATTTTTACTTAAGTACTTTACACCACTGAGTAGGCCTATATGCAAATAGACCATTGCCATATATGGATCTGTGCCATTCACTTTGAACTAGACTGTGTATACGGCATGAGCGGTCGTGAGTAGATGTTTGTTTTGAGATCAAAGTGAGAGCTGCATGTAGTGACGTGTGCACATTTGTTCAAATCCTTTGCTAGTTAGTGAGTTATTAGCCCAGTTATAGATCATTTGTAGTCAGCAATGGGGGAGATTGTTAGCTACAAGATCACAAAACGTGTACGTTTTGAAAAGCAAGTTGTATAAAGAGCTTTTAAAGGGGCAGTGTTGAATTTTGAGACAGACTTGAATAAGCTAAGTAGCCAATAGGCAGAGGGTAGCGTAATTTTTCTGATTCTCTGTAATAATGGTATGGGAATAATAATGCATTTTATTTTGTAAAATGTTTTCTTGCATCAAACAACACAACAACATTTTCAGTCACCTCCTTGTCTGAAGGACATCTGTATAAACAGGTTAATGTAAAGTCCTGCATGTTTTTTTCAAAAGTCTCATGGAATGTAGGCCTACATTGGACACCACACATTGGCTGCTACTGTAGGTTGAATGATAGAAAAGCTATTTCCATGTTTAAATGTTATGGGATGCTTTTTCTCCATTGTTGTTGATGGTAGGCCACTCTGGTAGGCCTACATTATGATCAAATAGCCACCGTAGCCTACTTGACCACTGTCTGAAACTGTAACTTAAAGCGGGTACAGCCTCAGTGTTCACAGTAACAATTTGAGGGAACATTGGCAATGAAGAGATTATTTATTCATATGGAGATGGTTTCTATGTTGTTGTTTGAGCTGACAAGTTTCGCTCCCTACAGGTGAACCCGCCCTACTACGTGCATCTGGTGGAGCTGGTGCCACACCCAGAGACATTGCCGGGGGTGATGGACACCATCCATGCCCTGATGACCGCCATGGGCCAGACTCCTGTCTGGCTGAAGAAGGAGATTGATGGCTTTGCCCTGAACCATGTGCAGTACGCCATCATCGCTGAGTCCTGGAGGCTGGTCAAGATGGGAGGCAGACTAAATACTGAGCAACATACCCTCCTCTCTTATCACTGTATTGGTCTGTTAAATATTTAGGAACCAAGGGATTATGTATCATGAGTGTAGTGGGATTTGGCTGATGTTGACACTGGCAGTCCTTGTAGACAAGAGTCCCTAAGTCCTGTAGCTTTGGACTATGGATCCCTAATAGTTCTGCTGATGGTCATGTCTATTCAGCCCTGCTGCACTGTACACCCCTTCAGAAATTAATTGGCTCAGCCACGTGTCAGCATGGAGGATAATATGTAAGAAATTACTCATCCCAGTACTGACAAAGAAAAGAGCTAATGGCCGCAATTTTGGCTTACGTCAATCTATTACGCTATATATAAAAAAGTACACCCCTTCAAATTTGTGGATTTGGCTATTTCAGCCACACCGGTCGCTGACAGGTGTATAAAATCAAGCAAACCGCCATGCAATCTCCATAGACAAACATTGGCAGTAGAAAGGCCTTAAGAGCTCAGTGACTTTCAACGTGGCACCGTCATAGGATGCCACCTTTCCAACAAGTCAGTTTGTCAAATTTCTGCCCTGCTAGAGCTGCCCCGGTCAACTGTAAGTGCTGTTATTGTGAAGTAGAAACGTCTAGGAGCAAAAATGGCTCAGCCGCGAATTGGCAGGCCACACAAGTTTACAAAACGGGACCGCCGAATGCTGAAACGCGTAGCGCGTAAAAATGTCTTCGGTTGCAACACTCACTAACAAGTTCCAAACTGCTTCTGGAAGCAAAGTCAGCACAATAACTGTTCGTCAGGAGCTTCATGAAATGGGTTTCCATGGCCGAGCAGGCTCACACAAACCTAAGATCACCATGCGCAATGCCAAGCATCGGCTGGAGTGGTATAAAGCTCACCTCCATTGACCTATGGAGTGGTGTAAACACGTTCTCTGGGGTGATTAATCACGCTTCACCATATGGCAGTCCGACGGACGAATCTGGCTTTGGCGGAGGAGGGGTAATTGTCTGGGGCTGTTTTTCATGCGAGGTCCATACAGAAATGGTTTGTCGAGATCGGTGTGGAAGAACTTGACTGGCCTGCACAGAGCCCTGACCTCAAACCCATGGAACACCTTTGGGATGAATTGGAACGCCGACTGCAAGCCAGGCCTAATCGCCCAACATCAGTGCCTGACCTCATTAATGCTCTTGTGGCTAAATGGAACCAAGTCCCTGCAGCAATGTTCCAACATCTAGTGGAAAGCCTTCCCAGAAGAGTGGAAGCTGTTATACCAGCAAAAGGGGGACCAACTCCATATTAATGCCCATTATTTTGGAATGAGATGTTCGACGAGCAGGTGTCCACATACTTTTGTTCATGTAGTGTATCTCAGACAGAAGATAGACCACATTCCCTCTGTCTTTGTCAGCACACAACTATATTGGAGCATTTATAGTCCCCTGATTACAACATGTATTTTTAGTGGGTGGGTGAGATTTACAATAGATTCCCCACATTCAGCTCCCTGACACAGTACATTTTGTCCCTACGGTACTGTAACAGTTACAGGACACCTGAGTTACAGTGTATCAGATGCTCACGGACCGGTCTGAACTGGTCTCACAGACCAACCTAGCCCTCACGGCTAGGGTATCGCTGTCCTCTCCAAACACAGTAGCTACCAAGGACAAGAGAAACAATGTTACAACAGGAGCTGCTGTGGCCACAACAGCAGGCTAGGAACCCGCTGAAATAGAAACCACAGGTGTTTGAACATGACCTTTACACTCCAATACATTGAATTAGGGCATCATAACTGATGTTTATGTCTTGGTATGCATATAGCCTAGTAAGCCTACCACCCTCAGCTCTCATTTTCACTCAAAAGTATAGTGTGGGAGGAATGAGCCAAGAGTGAAAGAATCAAGAGCTGCGTCTGGGAGGTGGGTGGGGGGGCAATAAGGGAAAGAAGATGAGGTGTTATCACAGAAAGGTGGTTCAACAAACCATCTCCATTGCTGTTGGCCTCCTGTTGTCTACGGTGGTTAGTACAATAGCATCACAAGTACACCCTGACCTGTTCACCGGACGTGTTCCCTTGTCCCGGACCTGCTGTCTCGACTTCTGACTGCTCAGCTATGAAAAGCCAATTGACATTTACTCCTGAAGTGTTGAGCTGTTGCACCCTCTACAACCACTGTGATTATTATTTGACCCTGCTGGACGTCTATGAACGTTTGAACATCTTGAAGAATGATCTGGCCTGAACGACCATGTACTCTTATAATCTCCCTCTGAGCCTGGTTTCTTCCTAGGTTCCTGCCTTTCTAGGGTGTTTTTCCTAGCCACCGTGCTTCTACATCTGAGTTGCTTGCACTTTGGGGTTTTAGGCTGGGTTCTGTATAAGCACTTTGTGACATGTAAAAAGGGCTTTAGAAATACATTTGATTTGGAAAGTGAAGTATTTATTGTTGTGAACCCTAGACTGTATTATGTGAACAGTGACTTGGAAGATTTTCCATGAAGTGACACTGACACTTCCCTATCATGGTCATCCATATCAGCATTTTTTTTATTTAAGATTATTCAAAGTAGCCACCCTTTGCCTTGATGACAGCTTTGCACACTCTTGGCATTCTCTCAACCAGCTTCATGAGATAGTCACACGGAATGCATTTCAATTAACAGGTATGCCTTGTTAAAAGTTCATTTGCGGAATTTCTCCTTAATGCGTTTGAGCCAATCAGTTATGTTGTGACAAGGTAGGGGTGGTATACAGACGATAGCCTTATTTGGTAAAAGACCAAGTCCATATTATGGAAAGAACAGCTCAAATAAGCAAAGAGAAATGATGGTCCATCATTACTTTAAGACATGAAGGTCAGTCAATCCGGAAAATGTTTACAAACTTTGAAAGTTTCTTCAAGTGCAGTCGCAAAAACGATCAAGCGCCATGATGAAACTGGCTCTCATGAGGACCGCCACAGGAAAGGAACACCCAGAGTTACCTCTGCTGCAGAGTTACCAGCCTGTACTGTACATGGTAAGAAGTGCTGAAGTCTCAGATAATGTACACAGTCACGACGGCTTTCCTTTTGTGGCTCTTTATCTGGCCTAGTACTGGACATGAATGCCTCAGTGGTGCTTTTGTCATGTCACTGTCTGACACTTATTTGGCAACGTCAATTAGCATTGATTTCACAAACCATTTAGTCAATGAACCTCTACTTCCATTGTCTTCATATAACAACAGAGTTGACAGCCTAGTGGAATGCACAGTGACAGTCAGAAAATTCCGACCCACTCGATTAGCTCTTCAGTCTGGATGTGCATTAGCGTGTAACATTGTAGTGTCTTTAGAGAGTTACCATTGCCTCACAGACAGGTTAAGTGAGTCTTTAGAGTAAAGTTCACAGCTCTTGTGAGCTCAGTCAGTCCATTCAACAAAGCACTGTGGTCACGCAACTTATTTCTGGCATTTATTACAAAACCCTATTCTTTTCCCATAAATTTTTCCCATAAGGATGGCTGAACGAACCAGTGGTCATTCATTTCAGGGTTTTAGGACTACAAGCTGGCGAGCTGTATTCCCCACCCCCTATACATCTCGTCTGTGCGGATATTTACGTCTTAACACAGCCCTGTAGAAACTCAGACCTATGTCTTTATGACATTCCTTGGAGCCCTGGAGTGTTTGGAATGTCCTGGCTGGCTGTGAGGTGTACCCTGAAGCCAAATGAACTCTGAGGGCACCCTTGTTTCTTTACTGAAAAATGACACATTGCTGTTACTATTGAAATGCTCTGACCTGGGTGGAGTTTAAACTAAGTGGATGGTTCTCCACCTACACAGTATGGAACTGAAGGATGCGTCGGTCTTGTGTACCATGCCAGCTGATGAAAATAACAGTGTGATACATGCCATCTATAGACACCATATGTCATGAGAGATTGAGATCGGTTTTCCAGCTTTTTAAGATCTCTTAAGGCTGTCGTGCAGGTGAAACCAGACAGATCTGGGAGAAATATTTGTATAAATGTAAAATGTCAAATATGTCACTGAGGCTCTTTTGGGTTGGTTGCTCTCTACTCATGTTGTCTCTGGGTAGTCAGCAGTCACTGATCAGTACTGAGACTGAGCCAGGCAGTGATTTGTAAATCCTTCTGGTTGAGGCTGGCTACCTTCTGGGTGAACCAGCTGAACCGGCTGACCTACTATGTATTAGGTGGCCAAAATCATGACAGCTGTGATCATTTGTTCATTGGACATGGTGGGATCTTTTTGTGTCTGTAAAACTATTAATGCACGAAATGGCTCTGAAAATACCTTTATGTTCAAATATTGATATAATAGCCATCATATCGAAGTATACTTGGAGTCACGCAATGATATGTTGGTGTGGTCCTCTCACTACAACTCGGGAAAGCATGCCATTTATTAGGCTACAGGTGAAATAAGTTATGATTAACTTAACGGTAGTGTGCACGGTGATGAGCTTCCAATAATTATCGAGGGTCTTATTCTTGTGACATGATGATTGATGTTTGGCAGCCGTTTGGCAAATGTAAAACTATCTCTCTCTTTTGTCCATAATTAAAGAACTCTCATCATGTAGGTAGCCTACCCGCACTGTATCTGTGAGCTGTTGGCTACATCACATGTAGAGTTGATAATGTGATGGAAACCCATTTCTTTTTTTCTTTTTTTTTTGGTACATGAGAATTTAACCACAAAAGGTATGTTTATGTGTACTACATCATCACGCACAGCCTTTTATCCACAACAAGTCAATTTGATGGAAACATCTCTGGTGAGAAAATGTGCATATTGTCTTTATGCAGATTTTAGAATATTCACATGAACATCTTTCGCCAGTTGATTTCTATTTAATTACTGCCAATTCGCTAATGCAGATATTTCAGTATTTTCAATTTCCGAACTGAATCTACTCAATGATATGGACACGCGTTGCTTATCTTAAAGCCAGCATAAACTCAGCTGTTCACATGTTATCATACTTTATACACACCTTGCCTCATTGCATGACAATGTAAGCTTGCTGTGATGTCAGAGTTTGGGAATCTGCTCTCCTTTGATACGTCTCATTTCGTTGTTAGCACTCTGAAAGAGGAAGTTGGCAACATTTTATTTTACGGTGCTGTAGATAGATAGATAGGTAGATAGATACTTTATTGATCCCCGATCAATATGGCATCAATGGAAATGTACTAGTCACTTAGGCTACATAGAATAATTCAACTCTACGGTACTTGATACCTAGTGGTGCTTCCCAGAGAATACCCCCAAATAATAAAGTAATTAATGGTATTACAATGTTGCCTTATAAGTACATAGGTCTACCTGGTAATTTCTGTACAAGTTGCAAAAAGCTGAATGTTATGGTCGTATGTAGGCCCCCCGCCTGGACGCCGCCTCGCGACACCAAGATAACGGGCCCGTTGTTGTTCTGCAGGAAGCGAACAAAGACGCCACTGTCCCCCTTTCCCTCTACTCTCTATATCTGTGTCCGAGCTTTGATTTCCCCCTGGTCAGCCAACAAGTATCTGTTGAGCAGTAATCTGAGTGGGGAACAGCAGGCCCTGTCCCCGGCTTGGCACTGCCCTCACAGCCTCCCCTCTCTTTTGTACCCTACCATTATCCTGGGAAGCAGAATGGGATGATTAGGGAAACCCAATCTGGTGGGAGTAGCCTTAATGCTGCTGTGCTCTGGTGGGATGAAAGGAGAAGGGTTGTCTAGTCTGCTGCTTCCTCAGCCCTCCTGACACACTGATGGTTGTTTGTTGAGCAGGTAGAAAGCTTATTAGGAGTGTCGTTGCAAAAATGTAACTTTTGCCCTTTTGAGTCTTTTGTTGAATCTGAGTTCATTGCTTCCTCCCATTTCAGGATGGTGTCATCTCAGTCAAGGACACTGACCTGGTAATGTCAGAGGGGCTGGGAATGCGCTACGCTTTTATTGGTCCCTTCCTCCTTTGACTTACACATAGAGAGAGCGTCCCCAAAGAATACATATTTAGATACTGTCCTCTTTGTACTGTGTGATTGTGGCATATTTAACCATGTACAATTATGGTTGTGTGAGAGGCAGAGCTTATGACCAGACCATGATATTAGGGTTCAAAGAGGTCTCTGCTAGATCTGTTAAGAGAAGGGGGAACTGTGGCCCTCACATGCCTCACATGTCTCAGTCCCCTTTTACCATATAGCTATATATATATATATATATATATATATATATATATGAGAGAGAGAGAGAGAGAGAGAGAGAGAGAGAGAGAGAGAGAGAGAGAGAGAGAGAGAGAGAGAGAGAGAGAGAGAGAGAGAGAGAGAGAGAGAGAGAGAGAGAGAGAGAGAGAGAGAGAGAGAGAGAGAGAGAGAGAGAGAGAGAGAGAGAGAGAGAGAGAGAGAGAGAGAGAGAGAGAGAGAGAGAGAGAGAGAGAGAGAGAGAGAGAGAGAGAGAGAGAGAGAGAGAGAGAGAGAGAGAGAGAGAGAGAGAGAGAGAGAGAGAGAGAGAGAGAGAGAGTCATATAGATGGAGAATATGAAAGGGAAGTGTGAAAACTGTGCTCAGAGAGAGAGAGCACTTTGGCAGAACAAAGCTGTCTTTTGATCAACACAGATTAATGAACTCCCTCACACCAGTCATGTAAAACCACTATTACCAGGAAGGAATACATGTCGTACAGTACTCACACATTCTACTTTACCTGTTTAGCTTTTCTCTTAATCCTTTTTTATATATTGTGCAAGTCCATGGCCATCTTCTTAAGTGATTAAATAACATAGGCCTGTGTAAGTGTAGTAAAATACATAGTTACCTTTGTGACTTTTATATTGCTTAGTTACCTTTGTGTTTTTTTTCTCCCATTGCATGAAATAAAAACAACAGTGGCATGTGTTACAGCATGTTACTCAGGCCCATTCCTGTTGTGACTGTAGGCTGTCTAGTCTACCCAGTCCAATCAGATAGTAAATCACTCAGGTCCACTCTCTGCTTTGCTCTGGCTGAGTGACTATACTTTCCAGTTAGGGCACAGAAGAGCCCTTAAATAAAGAAAGCTGAGTCATTTTATCAGCTAAACAGAAGACTGAAGGAGCCATGCACTTATTTTGTTCAGACTATTGAAGCAGAAGAGAGAGGGAGAGAAAGAATCACTGAAATTGGTCTAGTCAGGTTAGGTCTCTCCCACCAAAAACATAACTATGTGAGAGAGCTTAGTTGGACGTAGCTGGCAGTTATCACACTGAAGTGTTAGCTTTAGTCTTTCCCTGTAATGTTCATGTACACATTCAGTGTTCAACTTAAGAACACAGGGGGAATAGCATTTTACACCCAAGAAACAAGTTACTCATTTAAATGCTTAAACCCTAGAACTCTAGAACCCTTACTAGAATCATTATAGAACACGTCTAAATGACTTGGAAGACGTTCATTTTTGGTCATAGTGAGACCATACAGATCTGTTTTGCTGCTCTGAACTTCTGTAACAAATACAAATAAGATCTTCTCATTGCCTTAAAGTCTGGCCAACCCTCTCTGTATGGTTCACTCCCCCAGGTGTGGAGGACTATCTCCAGCGATACAGAGAGGGCATGAGGAGTGTTCTGACCGCCTTTGGACCTGTTCCCGAATTCTCTGGGAAGGCAGCCGAGCGCATCAACGAAGTAGGCTTATGAGTTTGTACTAACTCCTTTAGATTCTAGGACTAGGAAAAATATATTCAGTTTTGACTCATCAAGTTCAAGGACGTATAGAAAACTGGGTTAGTTCAAAAAGGGCAATGTTTACGAACGGAAGTTTTAGTCCAAGGAGCTCAAGGTCGAGCGTTCTACATATTTCCCCCTCTAGAACAATACTCTGTTAATTAGACATTACTCAACCACATGCCGTCAGGCTGTTCAAACATCATTCTCCACACTCAGATGGAGGCCGTCGTGTGAGTCGGGTGAGAACACCCTGACCATAAGCATAAAATATTTCACAAGCATAAAATATTTCAAATTGCACCGATTTAATGCATCCAAGTGTATCCAACTAAGGAAATATTTTACCAGGCCAACAGCGGAAATAAATCCAGCAACAAAAACTACAATTAATTATCTCTCTACTCATCTCATCCTCTCCCTCCCTTCCTCCTCTGATGTATCCCTACAGGAAATGTGTGAGCTGATCCCAGCTGACCCGCAGCACCTGTCTGCCAGGAGAGAGAGGAGGGATCAGCTCCTCATGGGCCTGGCCAAGCTCAAGAAGTGACCACAGGACTATCACCACCACTGAAAAACAAGATGGGCTGGTGTCTGTGACTCTGCTGTCCATCACTCAGGCCTTCACTGACCCTTACTCAGCCCAAGGAGCATGGTGATGAGGATGACCCGATCTCTCAGTGGTGCCTACACTGGGAATGTTACTGAATACTGTAGCCCTGAGTCCTCACACACAACCGCTCGACCAATCTGGGATGTTACTGTAGGAGCCCTCACACAAAATAAACCAATCTGGGTATTGAATGCCATGCCATCAATCTGGAATTGCCATGCCATCTCAGAAATATAACCACCACATGTTTTATGATTGAAGTAATTGTTTGGCCATAACACAATGGCTTTTTGAGTTATGAATAGGAATTTTTAACGTGAATAACTTTTTGTGAGATTTCTTTGATTAAAATGTTGAAATTCTCAAGGATTTAAATACATTTTAATTGTCCTATAGATAAACAACAAACGTGAATTGATTGAGGATGCATACTAGGGTTTTTCATTTTGTGTTGTGTCACATTTTGGACAACTATGATTGCGATATGTTAAAGAAATATATGTTTTTCTTCTGTCTTCCCAAAAGAGAAGAAGCGTTCGATGTATCTTCGGTCACAATAATGTCATATGCCTACATTGGTATTTGTTCTGGTGATCTTGTGACTCATGATGACTATGTACTTTATACAGTATGCTTGAACAGAAATTAACACCGAATTCAAGTTTCTCTTTCTGTGTCTCGATCTGTCAACAGTACATTTGGAATTATTGTGATCACAGGGTGTATTCAGTGAACTTGGATAAAACGTTCAGAATGTTTAATCATATAGAGCTGATACATGACACTCTCCTGAAGCAGATTATGTGAGCAGAGCAAGGAGCGGAGCGTGACCTATTTGACTGGAGCGTGGAGCGAGAGCTTGGTCAAGTTTCAAGTTTACCTCCAGTAGCTCTCACTTCACGGGCTCAGGAAATGCCCGGCCCAACATGCATTTGTAGTCTGCTTATGTGCTGCTATAGCCCCTTGCTTTAGCTCTTATCATTTACTATGCTAAATATTTTCATAAAGAAACGGATAAAACACACAGGTGAGAAATCAAGGTAATTTACAAAGATTAGGAGGACCAAGAGCAAGAAAGGGAGTGGAACCTGAAAGGTATCCCGAAAGCATGATGGTGTACTTACTATACCATTCTGGTGTACTTACTACGTGCAAATGCTAACAGAAAGGAACAAGGTGGGTAGCTAGCTAAGTGTGTCATTGTAGCAAAGTATTTATAAACTAAAAATCGGATATCTTAAAAGTTTCGTTCATTTTCGTTCTATTATCTATACAATAGACCATCGTTGAATTTGGCCCAATAGGCCTGGCATATTACCTCTTTCAATGAGCTTAACGTTTTGATAGGGTTATTTGACCTAAAATCGTTTGTCTAACTACAGAAAAATACAAATAAACACCTACTCATCCCTGCCCAGCCAGGCAAGAGTGTCCCAAGGGATGTTTAGCATTTCCAGTGGCTCTGCAAGCGTGGAGAGGGTATTCTCCGCTGCTGCCTGGCCTCCTCTCATGGCAACATAGTCAAATTCGTGTTTCTAAAAATGAATTCAAAGGCTGTAGATGGAGCTTAATAAGGCATTTTCGTTTAATTTGTATTTAATTCTAAGTAAGTCACAGCCTATGTGTTCAATTCATAGACTAATGATTTAATACAACGAAATGTTATGTCCCTGACAGCCTAGTGTGTCGCACTCGCAAATGCTTTACAATGTACTGTATTTCTTTATAGGCTATAGCCTTGAAATAATATAGCCTAAATAATTATTTTTCGTTCCTTCTTAGGCTACCTGTCTGACTCCTGACCTATTTAGAGTGTGTATATTGAGCGCTTCTTACAGTGACCTTTCACGGTTGTTTATTAAACTACTCTTCATCGAAATCATATGGTTTGGTTTCAATACTTCAAAAACAAACAGTATGTCCTGGTAGTCATGAAAATACATAGGTGTTGTTGAAATTGTGATTTTAATGAATGGAGTGAATTTAGAGCTGCAGTTTTTATAGCGGAGTGGTTGGAAAGGACGTGGAGCAACAGAGCGGGATTTCCGACTGCTCAACTCCGCTCACATAGGCCTACACTGTCCTGAACATGTCCCAGTATTCAGATTAGCGAGTGGGGTTGATGAGTGCTCTTTTCCTTCGTCCCGCCCCTAGCAGGTGGATCCTCCTTAAGAGGAGAATATTATAAAAACACAGGCGCATCTCTCCAGAGCTCACACGTGGATCTTTCTTAGTTGGACTTGCTTCCAAACAACTCACACGTTACTCTTCTGCGTTTGGAGTTACTTGTCTATACGGCGTTCAAAAGAACCGAAAAGTTCATGGAAGTTTGCTGAAATTCCGATACAGTGGAAGGTGAGTTAGCTGTGATTTGTGAATCATTCGTGCCGCATACTCAACCGTCGTATTTGGCTTTATGTAATCATACAGCCACTGGTGATTGAAAGGTTTCCCCCTCATATAAATGTTAGAAATTTGATGAGGAAGCCAAACTTGATATAATGTGATTGATTGGCAAATTGTTATGGACAGTTTCTGACATTGTGTAGCCTATTATAATGAAAACAAAAGCTATTTCATTGATTTGGCTCTAAGTTAATGGGAATTCACTTTCTTGTGTGACATTATTATTTTGATCCATCTGTCAATATAGCCTCACTTTTGATAACCACCAGCCAGTGTTGTGTAAAGGTAATTACTTGACTGAAAGCACACATTAAATACTGTACATCAGTGGTTCTCAACCAGGACCCCTGTGGGTACTTGGCCTATCCACAGGGGATACTTGAAAAGACTGGTAAAATGCACAGGAGGGCTAAACCAAATTCAGTTGGTGGTACAGTAACTGTAAAAAGGTTGGGAACCACTGATATACATTATTTACAGTAGTTGTCTTGAAATGTATTGGAGAGAAATACCACTTAGTGTTCAGTTGAATAGTTCTGGGTTGGACCTTTTGGTTAGGTTTTTTAAATGGGGAAAAACTAAAATGAACACTTAACAGTGATGTAGGCCTGCTGTTCTCCTACCCAGTGGGCTGTTTGGTTTTCTAAAAATGAAACCTTTGATGTCACTAAGAACTTAAATTCATTTGTACCCTTCTTTCCGTTCTTCTGTTCTCCAGGTGGTCTGAGCCAAAGTTGCCTTAGAGATGAGTTGGTTGGCTCTGTACACCCAGCTGGGTGGGGTTAACAAACACTCCACCAGCCTGGGGAAGATCTGGCTGTCTGTTCTCTTCATCTTCCGTATCACCATCCTGGTACTGGCTGCAGAGAGCGTGTGGGGAGACGAGCAGGCTGACTTCACCTGCAACACCCAGCAGCCCGGCTGCAAGAACGTCTGCTACGACCACTTCTTCCCTGTGTCACACATCCGCCTCTGGTGCCTACAGCTGATCTTCGTGTCCACGCCAGCCCTGCTGGTGGCCATGCACGTGGCTTACAGGAAGAGTGGGGACAAGAGGCACATCATCGCCACGGCCTCACGAAGCGGTGGTGATGACAAGACCAGGCAGGTGGACCTGGAGACCCTAAAGAGGAGGCGTCTGTCTATCACTGGGCCTCTGTGGTGGACCTACACCTGCAGCTTGTTCTTCCGCCTCATCTTTGAGGCTGGCTTCATGTACGCACTCTACTTTGTCTACGACGGCTTCCGGATGCCTCGTCTGGTGAAGTGTGAGCAATGGCCCTGCCCCAACAAGGTAGACTGCTTCATTTCACGACCCACGGAGAAGACCATATTCACCATCTTCATGGTGGTCTCCTCGTCCATCTGCATGTTGCTCAACGTGGCCGAGCTGGCCTACCTCATCGCCAAGGCCCTGATGAGGTGCTCCACCAGGATGTCCAAAAAGAGCCGTGCCTACGCTCACCCTGATCACGTGACCCCGGACAAGTCTCTACTACAGAATGAAAAGAATGAGATGCTGCTGTCGTCTGTTACCGATTCCTCCAGCAACAAGATTGCGTGAGGACAGCACAGTGCCTGTTCTTCTCCATTAGAGACTACAGAGAACTAGGGAGTAGAAATCTATCAGGGTTTTGTTACCAGGAGATGAGACCATACTTGTATTCTGGAATGCCTGTAGCAGCTGAGGACCGGCCTAACCCTGAGTCTGCTGATGTAGAGGATATTTCTCTCTCTGTGCCCTACACTACTTTTAGAGTTTAAATGTTTTAAGGTGTTAGAATGTTTATGTATTATTGTTATTGATATGTAAGGTGCTGGTATGTTTGAGCTGTATGTCTGTTCAGGCACGGTTGGAACAGAAGTGAAAAATGGGTCTAAAGTGCCACCTTCTGGTTGACAATGAGATTGCAGGAATTAGATGTTTTATTGTGGAGAGCAACTAGAATTGGTTTACATTACTTGTTCAGATTTTGTGGGAGACTTTACCAAAGCAAAAACTCACAAATGTGCAGTATAGCTCCAAGTTCTATTTGAGGCTCACACGTGTACACATAGCTGCCTGCATTCTAACAGTGACTAGTGAAATTTCTTGAGTACCAAAGTGATTTTAAAAATGCCTTAAGAGAGTCACTATCAGCAGTGTCAAATAGTGCATGATGCTGTATATTGAGCACAATGTTTTCAGGGAATGTAGCTGATGCAGTTGAACATTCCGGGCAGGTTTCCTGGAGCCAGATGAAGCCTATTCCTGGACTAGAAACCATGCTCAATTAGGAATATCCATTGGAAAGTGCTTTTTGGGCCAAGAGTAGGCTTAAACTGGGTCCTGGAAACTGGCCCTTGGAGCACTATGCCAACTGTGACAGACATGGCCTATTGTTGTCAAGACTGGTGGTAAACCTGGCTACAGAGCCTAACTGGGGGTATCGTCTTTCAGCTTGTTCCTTATTTTAGCCGCTGAACTAATCACTGCACCTCTTTCAATGTGAGTAAGCAGACTGATCTACAGGCAAAAATGGCTTAATGGGCTCCGTCCAAAAATACATGTAGAAGTTGGACCACCATAGCTTGTATCACTGTAGTGACAATCTGACTGTTACCTGTGAAGAGACAGTTTTACCATTTGGACATTGTTATGGAAAGCACACTGTAGGCTAACTTTCTCTCAATCTTCAGTTAAGGAGGCGCTATTTGTCTTTTTATATTGTAATTATTTTGTGATTGTTTGGAGGAAATGCCAAAGGATATCTGAAAATGCAACATTTTGAAAGTCATTTTGTTTCCCCCTTACAGCAGTATCTATTAGCTTTCTAACGGCATGTTTTTTTAAACATGAAGGATCTTTGATTTGTATTTTCTATTAGATATCTGCACTTTGACCCCCAGTCTTGAGACTGTTTAATAATAAAAAAATATATATATACTTATTGCTTTCACACTATTGGACTATTGGTTTTAATAACAATGATTGATTGCATGTGCATCAACCTCAGTCACTGGTATGCGCTTCTCTGGACAACCAAGAGAGGGCAGGAGGTTATTGTTATGGGTTTTGAGGTGGGTGACTGGATTTGCAGTATAACTTTTGATAGCCATATATGACAAGTACGTTCATTTTATTCTAGTGAGGGGTAGAATCATAAATACCTAAATCCCATCAATATTTTATTTGACATCCCTATGTTCTCTCCAGCATTCCAAATGAACTATTTCTTACAGGTGGGTTACTGTATAGGCCTACTGTTCTGTCAAAATCGCCAAATTCAGACACTATAGTAGTCAGTGGTGAGTAGGCAGTCATGATTTTAGCATGTCAATCTTGGGGGGGCAAACAAAAAAAATGTGTTTAGATGCATGCCAGCAAAGCCACTAAACAACACTTAACAATACATTAATTAGACTATAACGGTGACAAACGGTGCCCACAAACTGTTAGTGCCTACATAAAGCTGTCCCAACAGCAGAGTCCCAACAGCAGTCCCAACACCTCACCACTGCTACACCTGGCTATCAGCGGATCCTTGTCTGGCAGCGAAACAGTTAATTCAGCCTCATTTAATGCCTTTTAAAAAAACAGCTTATATGGCTGACTTGCTTAAACAAATGTGGTTTCTACTGACAATTGAGATGTACAAACTGTGGCATAAGGGGACGACAAGCGGATAAGAGACAATCCGTAATTTTGATTAAGACATTAATGAGCGAGCGATGACGGACGTAGTCAATATAACTATTTGTTCAGCACTTTTGAAATGTACATCGACAGAATTCAGAACACGGGCCGTTCTTAGAGTGTACTCCCTGTACACCAAGTCAGAACCGTAGGATAAATATAGGGGGCATATAAGCAGACAATGAAAGCTCTTACAATATTAGATGATTCAATTTTAATGAAAACAGGTTATAGTTTACATGTGCACCACCAAGTTAGAACAGTAGGCAAAATTAAGAGGTGAAAATAGACCAAATTATTAGGGTGAGGGCTACTAACGGCTTACTACACAACATTCATTTAGCTACAGTATACATATCTCTCTGGCATCCTACATCATTTATGAAGCAGTGTACCAGTTTTGCTTCAGTCCCTACCTGGGCTCGAGCCAAGGACCCTCTGCACACATTGACAACAGTCACCCTCGAAGCATTGTTAACCATCGCTCCACAAAAGCCGTGGCTCTTGCTGAGCAAGGGAAACAACTACTTCAAGGTCTCAGATTGACATCACAGATTGAAACGCTACTATGTCCAATGGCCGATGAGCACCAATCTATATTTTCTCTTCATATGACAAGGATTATTAGCCAGTAGACTTGATTCATGATGATGACTGCTAGCTAAGATTGTGAAAGTAAGATGTTGACATGATCAGTCCAATCAATGCTACTGTACATATAACATGATTTTAGGTCATTTCTGTGGCCAATGACCTTGAGCCTTCTTGGAAGTGCACTTGTAATATAATTCTATGGCTGGACCCAAAGGGCTGAAATGTTGGATGTTCACCTTTACTAAGGATTTAAAATTGGCAATTGCCCTACGTCCCCATGAGTGACAGAACACTGAGCCAATCACGGCGCAATGCTCCTATTTTCTGCTGGCCCGCCCCACCACCATCAAGACTTGACTTGAGTGATGAGTTTTAAAAAAAAGTTTACAGGGGCGTGGCGTGCATTGGTCCAGGGTGATGACTTTCTGAATTCACTCATGCATGGTCACACAATGTGACAGTCGCGATGGCTGGGAAAGAGAGGGAGCTGCGCTTCGCGAAAACCCATCTCCATGTTAAATTCGCCTCGAAAAACTAACTTTTCTTGCGCAAGTTTGGCGACGAATCCACGTGTGAAGAAGTTTGTTCATGAATATCTTGCCCTGGCTGCGTTTAAAAGAGTTTGGTAAGCTGGTTGATGTGCCAGAATTTGGGGACGGGGAGAGGGGAGGGCATCAGCTTCCTGGGAGGTCTCTAGGCTATCCGACGCACTCAAAATATGGCACCAATCGCAGACGGATATTGCTTTCGACATTTAAATTGGGCTTCCCCAGTTTAAGGTATGATTGAAATTAGGTGTGAATATCTTTCCCGGCACTGACGTCCTAGACCGTGATGCTGGTAACTCATATCAACACACATTTTATTTAATAACAATTTAAATGTTGAGTGGGCCTATTTAATTCATATAAATTACAATAGTAACCCTTTATTATAATCAGGTTTAAATAAAGGGATAACAAAGATATAGGGATGCTTAATAAGAGCCAGTGGACACAAAGCTTATCTGGCACCCTCTGTGTTGTCGGCATGTGTGAGGGAGCACACTTTGTAGGTTACTGCAGGCTATCTGAACTTGATCAAATTAATAAATATTACATATTTAATGTTAAACAAAACTTTCATAAACTATCTCATATTCAATGTATTCGATTTGTATAAAATGATGAGACATTGTCTGGACGGATACACGTGTTTAGACAAAACAAAAAAAAGAACATGCGGCATTCCAACTTTATCAGATATGGTGTTCTAATAATGTAGTCCTTATACTAGCCTAATAATAGCAGTGATAATGCAAATACAAATATATTAAACATACATTTTAAAGCATTCTGTATTGTTTTATACAGTCGTTTATGTATCCCATAGCCCTGACGACTTCAATTGTTAGGTTTTTCCCTTGATCAGCACTTCAAATACTGATGAGACCAGCATTAATTTAGGGTGGGTCTTCATCAGACCTATCGAACAACAATTTTAGTATCGATTTTTCTGAAGTTGTAACTCTTTTCTAGGCCTATAAGCACTTCTTAATATATATTTCATATGTATTTGCTGTGAACTATATAGCCTATACACATATAATATTTTTTTGTTTTACAATATTTTAATCAGGATACAAACTATGGGGTGTCCTATTGATAAGGAGAGATAAATAGATGAAAACATATTTAAAAAGAAAAATGTATTTGCATATAAGTTATTTGTCAAAATGCCTGTCTTTCCAATCTAATTAACATCCTAATTCATGACGCCATACTAGTTATGAATCAGATTATGTTAATTGTTACTTCAATAAAATACTAAAAAGAAGCCTATTCACTTGGATTTAAGCAGACTGGCACATACAAATAGGCCTACTAGCAAACCAAAGAATACCCATCATTAAACAAAATAACATACGTTTTATGTGCCAGTCTGCTTAAATCTAAGGGAATAGGCTTCTTTTTAGTTTGGGTTTGATGTAAATACATTAATGGACGAATAATGTTAACTGTTAACATTTTTTCGTTACAGGTGTCATATATTTTCTGAACCCTAGTCGATGGATTTATTACCCTCAATACAAAAACATTTTAGTAAGTTCCAACTATTCTCTGTTTCTGCTTTTGTTTTGCTTTAGGTGTGAATAGTAGATTAATAGGCTTCTATCTACTAGCAAGTTCATGTGCACAACGCTAACCAAGCGCTATATATCGATAACAAAAGGCAATGTTTCGTGTGACCACGGCTGGCAAATGTTGTGCAATGCCTTAGTTTCAAACATATAATCAGAGGTCAGTTAAAAATCATTGTAAAAGCTTGTTTTTGATGAAAGTGAAAGATGATTATTCTGTTTGGTTTGACTAATGCCATATGACAGTATACATTATTGCAGAGTGAATAGCTTAGTTAATGCATGTAATTGTGAGTATGGTGTATTTGCATTTATTGGCTGCAATTTCTGATACAAATGAAATGATCATTCAATTGCCATTAAAAGAGCACACATTTTTCAGACTCAAACATCAAATGGCCTCTGCATTGGTTATTTTTCTCTCATCCTTTTTTAACAAGTGAGTTACAGATGTATTAGATTTATCTAATTAATAATTAATAATTATCATCATGTTAAAAGAGGCCTATTGCTGCCCTTTGGACTTGACCCCTATGGTCCTATTGGATCTGTAACAGTGGGAGTCGTGTGTATCAGGGCCTACACACCGCAGCCCAACCTCTGCTCGCTGCTGTTTTTGAACATTATAATGTTGATCTCAGCACATGCCATCTGGGCAGTGGAGCGAGCAAGTGAGAGAGGGAGAAAGAGAGAGAGAGTGTATGAGAGTGCATGTGTGTGAGTGTGTGTTTGACAGTAACTTAGGGAAAGAGTGGGAGTGAAAGAGAACAGGAGAGTGAAAGAGTGTTAGCATAAATGTCAGGTTCATAGTTCTAAGCTAAATAGTGAAATAGGGGGCTTCACAAACTTATATGGCATTACAGAACATTTCTATACCGTTCACTTCCTTTGACCAATTGTTTGATTGAGACAATTGATTCAACGGTTTACATCAATGACTTCTTCATGGCCATTTTATGGAATTCATTTTATTATGCGCTTAATGTGTTGTGCCAATGTGAAGTGTAATTAACCCTTTGTATGTTTGTGGGTGACGAGACCTCTGCTTTCTCTCTCTAGGTGTGTAGGTGTGTAGTGCTCCTCTGTTAATGTTTTATTCGACTGCCGTTTATGTTTTATGTTACACAGCATCACTATGTTTTATGTTACACAGCATCACTATGTTTTATGTTACACAGCATCACTATGTTTTATGTTACACAGCATCACTATGTTTTATGTTACACAGAATCACTATGTTTTAAGTTACACAGCATCACTGTGTTTTATGTTACACAGTATCACTATGTTTTATGTTACACAGCATCACTGTGTTTTATGTTACACAGCATCACTGTGTTTTATGTTACACAGCATCACTGTGTTTTATGTTACACAGTCTCACTGTGTTTTATGTTACACAGCCTCACTGTGTTTTATGTTACACAGCATCACTATGTTTTATGTTACACAGCATCACTGTTTTATGTTACACAGCATCACTGTGTTTTATGTTACACAGCATCACTATGTTTTATGTTACACAGCATCACTATGTTTTATGTTACACAGCATCACTTTGAGAGGTTTCCTGACAATCTCTTTTTCCCCCTATCCTTGTCTTTTCTTCCCCTCCTCCCTCTCTCCTCCCTCCTCCCTCTCTCCTCATCCTGTTCGATCCAGACTGTATTTTCTCCCTAGGCTAGAAATCTTGAAGCATGGGTGACTGGAGCTTTCTGGGGCGTCTGTTGGAGAATGCACAGGAACACTCAACAGTAATCGGCAAGGTCTGGCTGACTGTCCTCTTCATCTTCAGGATCCTGGTGCTGGGAGCGGCAGCCGAGGATGTGTGGGGCGACGAGCAATCTGACTTCACCTGCAACACACAGCAGCCTGGGTGTGAGAACGTATGCTATGATGAGGCTTTCCCCATCTCGCACATTCGCTTCTGGGTGCTGCAGATCATCTTTGTGTCCACGCCCACCCTCATCTACCTGGGTCACGTACTGCACATTGTCCGCATGGAGGAGAAGCGGAAAGAGAAGGAGGAGGAGCTGCGAAAGGCCAACAGACTCCAGGAGGAGAATGAACTCCTTTACAACGGCGAAGGGGATGCAGGTGGAGGAAGAGGAGGAGGACGAGGAGGAGGAGGTGGTAAAAAGGAGAAGCCACCTATCAGGGATGAGCATGGCAAGATCCGCATTAGGGGTGCCCTGCTGCGCACCTATGTGTTCAACATCATATTCAGGACCCTGTTTGAAGTGGGGTTCATTTTAGGTCAGTATTTTCTCTATGGCTTCCAGCTGAGGCCGCTATACAAGTGTGCACGGTGGCCCTGCCCCAACACTGTGGACTGCTTCATATCTAGGCCCACTGAAAAGTCAATTTTCATCATATTTATGCTTGTGGTGGCTTGCTTGTCTCTTTTGCTGAATTTGTTAGAGATCTATCACCTTGGGTGGAAGAAAGTTAAACAGGGAATGGTCACTCCTGATCATGCATTGCTGCCCCGCTCTGATGGTGTGGGGCCTGAGTCCATGACTTCAGCCTCCAGAACTGCCCTTCCCAACCTCAGCTACCCACCGATGTACACGGACGTGGCGGCTGGGAGAGGTGCGTTCCTGCCGCCCAGGGCAGAATCCTCCCCGGCAGAGTTCAAGATGGACCCCCTGCAGGAGGAGCCCTCATCCTCCTACTACATGAGCAGCAACAACAACCACAGGCTGACCACGCAGCAGAACTGGGCCAACCTGGCCACCGAGCAGCAGACTCGGGAGATGAAGGCCACCTCCTCCTCCTCCTCCTCTCCCTCCTCCTCCTCCTCTTCCTCCTCTGATAGTGAGCAGCAGCCTTGTGACGCTGCTCCCCCCACCACCAGCCCCAGCTCCAGTGGGGGCAATTTGAGTGGGGGGGATGGCGATCAGGAAGGAGGCCACATCACCACCACAGTGCAAATGCACAAGCCCCCTGTCATGGTCCCAGACCCTCGACGGCTCAGCAGGGCCAGCAAGAGCAGCAGCACCAGAGGCTTGGCAGTATAGTCAGTCCCCCTAAATACACCTCCAACCTCCCAAAGCCCCCAATGATTTTTCTATATAAAAAGTACAAAATAAAATAAAAATATATTTTTTTTTAATGGAGGCAATACGAGGCAGGGGGCTGGAATCGGAGACGTTGCCTAGTATATATCTATTAACAGCAGTTGATATCAGTGCAATCGGTGAGTTGTAGCATACGTGTTATAATAAAAAATGTGCAGTCTGATTGTGAAATGTGGGTTAAAATGGTCTGACATGCTGAAGGCTTCGATATCCTGGACATCAGGGGACTTTATGGTTCTTATTCCAGTTTAAAATGGCCAAGTAACTTTTTTGTTTGATTTTTGTTTCAATCGCCTGGTATGTGTCAATGCGCTCTTGTCAACAGTGGTTGTTGTTGTGTTTATTTGATGAACATAAAAGCCTATTTATTCCAATTAGGAATGATACTGTACATTCATCAAGTCATTGAGTTCGGTTGGCAAATTCCTGGGAACCAACTTCGAATAAAATTGTTATGTGGAACAAGTACAGGGTGTTTTGAAACCACTTGCGTGTTTAGTATGCTTACTCTTATGCTGTTATACAGTTCTTTCAAGTTGAGCCTTTCTTAAAACAAGTTACTTTTAACTATTGTTTTGGTGTATCATAGAAAGTCGCTTGCAAGACAAACTAAATCCAACAACATGTATGCTCTCATTCTTTCTCTAAGATTAAGAATAATGTTCAATGTCAGCGATGACAACAATATGGGGAGAATATTTGCTTGTTCATTATTGAACTTTTATATTGACATTTCCTGAATTTCACAATCTAAATAACTTTTATTTTTTATAATATTCAGGAAATAGCTGAGCTATTATGTGTTTGAAGAGTCATACTGGAATCTGTAAATGCAAAACTACAACTCACTGATTCACTAACAGGTCTGCAGGTGCATTTATCTGTCTTAGTTTTACCCAGGATCCACTTACTGAACACATCATTTACACACAAACTATAACCGGATTATGGGTCAAAACTAGATGTTGAATGTGTTCTTGTAGTCCACAGCTGTTATAAGGCTCCATGGTTCCAGCCCCAGCCCCTGCTCCTACATTTGATTCTCGAATGCAGAAATTAAGCAAATCCAGTAATGAATTAAATTACATTTCTAAACTGTAGTCAGTTTGTGACCAAAACAGCTATTTGGTACAAAAAGGACAAATGATGTTGCAAGTGTCAAAACGCCAGGATGAAAAGTAAATCCCCATTTCTACCTTCTTTTTTTTTGCGTTTCCATTGACAACTTGATAGAGACTACACGAGGAGACAATGAAATCCTTTGCTTATAATAGTGTTACTCTTATTGGAACAATTAGTTTCCCCAATGTATGTTACCTTTTAATTTAAACTATTTAAATGTACCAAACCACAAAAAATCTGTGTTATTTGTATTTGTCATTTTGGTTCTCAAAGTTTACATTTTAGTAAAAAGATAAAAGATTTGCACATTTAGGCAAAACATGCTGTTCTAAGAAGTTTATATTGGTAGGAGAGAGAGTGGAAAAGACATAAGAAGTTTATATTGGTAGGAGAGAGAGTGGATAAGACACCAGACTGCCGATGTTTATAATCCTTAAAGGAAAATGTCTTAACAGTTAAACACAGCGGCTCTTTTCGTTAAAGACAGTATTTAAAATAATTACGTGAAATGTGAATATAGGATACATCTATAAGTTAACTCATGGTCTGAGACGATTGCAGAAAGTTTGGGTTTTCAAATATATATAAAAAAGTGGGCTGCGAGTATTTCCAGTACGCTCACTCAGTGCTTTCACTGTGTTCTCACAACATTCCTGTGAATCTCTAGTTAGCTTGTATTACAACGTCACACTAACGTTGAGAGAATGTTAGCTGGGTAGCTGGCCCCCCTTTTCTTCTTCTACACACAGCAACTCATGTATCGTTTTGAGTTGCCCCCAAGCACCTCATCCAATAGGTTCATATACAGTAGCTTTCTCCAAACTCTTGGTGTGTGTCATGTGAAGTATGATTTCTCTGGCCAGTCAGGGAGTAGGAACAATATTAATTATGCTCAGAACAGCAGCCTGTTTCAATGCTGTCTTAAGAGAAGTGCCTTGTGTATGACATTTTGTAAAAACAAGTTGATGTAAATGTTAATTTACCTCAAATGTTTACAAAACTGTTACTAAATAAACTTTTTGTACCATATTTCCGGTGTATGTGGCGATCAATAAAATTGAGCCAGTATGTGGACCTACTGTACTTGAGTATACATTTGCAACACACAGACACACACAGACACACAGACACACACACAGACACAGACACACAGACACACACAGACACACAGACAC
Organism: Thymallus thymallus; assembly: GCA_023634145.1. Lineage (NCBI taxonomy): Eukaryota > Metazoa > Chordata > Actinopteri > Salmoniformes > Salmonidae > Thymallus > Thymallus thymallus. Next base: position 24,999,970 of record CM042407.1, read on the forward strand.
AGACACACACACAGACACACACACAGACACACAGACACACACACAGACACACAGACACACACAGACACACACACAGACACAGACACACAGACACACAGACACACACACAGACACACACACACAGACACAGACACACACACACACACACCAGACACAGACACACACAAACACACCACATTCTGTACCTTCATGAGTAGATAATATCTTTGGGAATCTGGGACGCATCTTGTACAAGAAGAGCTCACACTCATTGACCTATAAATGTATCGTTCCCGCTATTCACATTCCAAGAGGGGATGTGAGAATGGGATATTGCGCTGGAAAGAAGGAAGGAGTGACACCCCTCCTCACAGTGCTGACTACCCTGCGAACACACATCCACACATAGAATTAAATTGAGACCAGCGTGTTAGTCTAACATTAAACCTCTGGGAAAGTTAATATGAGTTTGGCACAGAGGTGGCATATTACAACCAGTATCAACATAGAGACAATCAACAGGGTCAATAGTAAACTGCAACCCAAGAAAACTGAGGGCAATGGAGGTAGCCAGCTGGGTTATGAATAAGAATTAAAACATCAATGTGTCGATGATATCTACATTGGGCACTCACATCAGTCAATGTGGGATTCGTAACCTGCCTAAAACAACAAATGACCAGGCTGAGGGGAGTCTAGCGTAGAGCCTGGAGTCTTAAAGCAGAGCCTGGATCAGGAGAAACTGACGCATGAGAATGAGGAAGGAATGACCCTTCAGGCTGTTCCTGGAACTCATGGGAAGCAGGGACACAAAACCTACACATCTACAAATTACATGGACACCTGTTCTGTACTTGTGGAGAGTTGGGAAGAACAGTGGTTAGCAGATGAGAAATGTAGGGAGAATGACAATGGACAAAGAAAGAGGTCCAGTAGAACGAGGAGGAGGAGAGTGATGAGTAGTATTGGGTGCATAGATCAGACAGGGCCAGCCAGACAGGCAGAGGGACAAGACAGAACGATAGGAGATAGGTGCGGGTCCAGTGGCTGAGGAGTGTTGGTAGATTGTTGGTGGGTTGGCAGGGGGCTGCCGTGTGAAAGCTGCTCTGCATGCAGCCAGGGCACAGAGACACCAGCCCAGCCCGCTGGGCCCAAAACAGACAGCAGTTATTTATAGCCTTTAATCACCTAACAAATTCACACTGGCCCCAGAGTCCAGATACTTCAGTCAGCCAGTCAGTCAGTCAGTCAGTCATTCAATCAGTCAGTACCCCCAGTTGTTTATTTCAGTAGAACCCTAGATGTTTTTATGGGGCCTAGAATAGCCTTCCCACAGAAATCATCTTCTAATACAAGGCCTCAAAATTCAGTAACAGGGTGAGCGTGGATACGAATGTGTGCGTGTGTGAGAGAGAATGAGGGCTTAAACAATGATGCTAATTAAACCTATAGTGAAGACATTGGAACACTGGAACAGTGTGGCCAAATAATACATTCAATTTTTTATTCTGTCAATTCAGAAGTTAAATTACATTTGATTCATGAATCGTATACACATAGAAAATAATGTGACATTTTCTACTAATGAATAGACTGAATTGAACATGGAATATACACTAACCCTGGTACTGAGTACTTCATGTCTTGTTACTTTTCTTCAGTGTGGCCAAACAGTGCATCCAATAGGGATCCTGTGTTTTGACAGTCCATGAGAAAGAGGGGCTTGTCATGAGACAGTGAGGTAAAGATGACAACACATCCACGATCCCAGTGACAGAGATGTGGGAACATGGGGATGATCAGGACATAGAGATAAGAAGAGGGGGGCTGATCTCAACAGAGACTCCTACAGGCAGTGCCAGGAAATCAGTGCCCTTCTCTCAGTCCAGAGTATCAAAACTCCGTTTGAGTGAGAGAGCTGTGTGTGTGTTTGTTGGAGGGCTACGCCCATTGCTTCCCCGAGTCCCCCAAATAAGGATAGGTCATCCCAAATGTAACTTAATCCACCCCCGACAACCCTCTATTGAGAGCCAGCCTTTAAAACCAGCACCCATGGTTACAGGGCAGTGTTATGGAGGTGGACACTATCCTGTCCATCAAAGACAATCAAAGTATTTTCACCAACTCTTTGGGCCAATGGGAAGGACAAACTAAACCATCCATAACTTACACAGGGAGCAAATAAGGCTGAGAAAACAGCTACTGTATTGTTGAGGATTGACAATGATGCAAAAGCTCAAAATGTTGTCAGGTGTTTAACTTTAATACTTGTATCTTTCTATCAGTCCCCCTGGGCTTTTAAAATATTTATTCACTGGGGTATGAGGCATGTGTTGGTGCACAAAATGTTAGAAATGCAGTGGTCATCCATTCCACCCCCCCCCCCCCCTCTACGATCCAGTGCAGCTGTACTCTCTTCACCCCCTCCACTCTCTGCTGTTTTACAATTAAATGGCGACATTAGTTCATATCATGTGATTCAAAAAGGATTCATCACACATTAGAGGCCCTAATCACCACCTATAGTCTGCCCCTCGCCTGGGCTGCAGGGTTCACCCACATGACCCTGCTGAGCGCAGCGCTTCCTTTATGCCCCCTGAAAGAACCGGGGATTGAGCCCAAACAAAAAAAAACAATGTTTTTACACCCGGCCCGCTCTCTCGCAGTTCTGGCTGTGTGCGCACAGAGCCGTTTTAGCTTTAGATAAATGGAACAAGTTATTGGAGTCTGGCCAACTCTAACCGACAGAAAATAAAAAAAGCTGCCTCGTCAAAAAAAGGGGTTGTCATAATGCTTGTGATGAAATGGCCTGTTTAAACACCTCAAGTTTATGCTTGATCCTTTAAAGGTTAAGATTTTTAGATAGATTTAGCACTGATAGTGGGGTAGGTTACAGGGGTCTATTCTGGAGGGGTGGCCATTAAGGCCTTATGTCAGTCACACACAGGAGAAACACTGCAGCCCCTTTCAGACGTCCCTGTCGTGTAGTTCAGCATAGCAGCATTCAAGTGTGGAATGATGGGTAATTTATTATTTTAACAAGACCTTGTGGTGTAATATTAAATTAATCAAAGAGTTTAGGCACCATCTGCCTATCTATGCACTGGTCAATGTCACAAGTGCATGCTCATGGCATATAGCGCCCCCTATTGGGAACACATTCAATACCCTTGCTCCAGAATGTTTTTCACAAGAATATGAACACCGAACAGGAATTCCATGTCATGGAAGACAATTTTGAGTTTATGTATTGAATTTCAGTTCACTTCCTGAGTTGACCCCAATCACTTTACATCTAACAATGGATGATTTTGTATTGTATGGCAATACATTAACATACAGGCAAACAAAAACCAATGACTGCAAATCTAAACAAAATATACAACTCTGCACAAGGACTAGGTCTAACAATTGAAAAAAAAACAAAAAAACATTTACTTGAAGTTTGGTAACAGAAAGACTGTGCTGTCGGTGCGGTCATCCTGTTACCAAACTTTACAAACTCTGCACAGTAAATATGTTTTTGTAAAAATAATCTGTGGAAAATGTTAAGTCATCCTTGTGCAGAGTCGTATGTTTTGTTTAACTTTGAAATCATCTTTTTGTTTGGCATGCATTTTAAAGTTAAAAAAATCTCAGCATTGCGCTGTTTTACAGTGGAATTGCCCATATCAATTCACTGAGAGAAAATAGGAATGCCAAGCTTCCCTTACTAAACTAAGATGTTGAATTGACGTCTGTGCTCAGTCGGTTCACATCACTTCCTGTCATGTGATCCCCCAGCCACTTTTCCTGGGCGAGTTGTTGACCTGCGTCACCCCTTTATGACCCCTCTGTGTGCCACCTAATAGATAAGGGCCTTCATCAGTGGGCTGTCTGCTGGTCACCTTGTAATGCGGGAAACAAGTTACCAAGACTACAGGCGAGGGCCCCTGTGTTACGCCACTGACAGAACCAGTGAGGCCCCACTCACATGGACATATCACACATCTTCACAAACGTGAACACAATTTCCCACAGAGAACTTCAGAACTTTGTAAGCCATGTACAAGAAATGTAAGCAATGTGAGAGGAAAAACATTAAGAAATGAAATGATTTATTTTGTCATATCAACCCACACACAGCATCAACCTCTCGTGAAGTTACACACACACACACACACTTTCAGTACACACAGATAGGCACATTCACATTAGACTTCAGAGCCAGCAGGTCATTCACAGAACCAACCGTGACTCTTTTCCTTTCCTTGACAGGCTCTATACAGACATCCTCCATCCTCGAAGCATAGTCTCCAGACATTACATGGAAATCAATAAGCAAGGCAGGTGCCATTCAAAGAAAACTAAAAAAAATCCTATTCAGAAGTCAAGGTAAAAACGAGGTATTCGCTTGTGTAATTTATTGATAGAAAATAATACAAAGAAAACTTGAAAGGGAAACTGTAAAAAAAACAAATAAAATATAAATGCAGAGCTTTCTAGTGTAACTTGGATGCCTAGACATGGAGTGAATTTGGGAAACGTCACCAGGCACGTCTATAATGTACTAATCCTGAAAGAGATCTGTGTTCACCCTAGTTGCAACACAAAACGTTTCAGTTGTTGCCGTGTTAACAGAGTATCACTCATTAGTAATACAACACCCATTATCAAGTGCTACGTTTTCAACTAAATAATAAACATCAAATAGCTTAAATGAAACAAAACACAACGGGATTCAAATTGACAAAATATATAGTCTTTAGGCAGGTTACCATCTCCTTCATACTTGTACCTGCAACTCCTCTGAAGCCCCAGACAGTACCCCAACAGTCGCCCCTACCGCCCCCCTCAGGACAAAGAGAAGGGAAAGACGGCGACACAGGAAAGCTCCAGGCTGCAGCAGATTTAATTCATCAACTAATTAATGCTCTTAATGGAGGAGAGGATAATGGCACACGTGGCACAATCGAACACACATCCCATCCTGGCGTAAAAAGAACAAACGTACAATAGAACCAATCAATCAACTGCAATAAATAAAATGTCTCAACTTTAAAAGGCTTCTGGGGGTCAAAGCAGAGGAGGATTCAGTGGGCATTTCTGGTGGATGTCTCTGTCTCTTCCCGTCCACTACTTTTAACTTTCAGAAATATTTACACAGCATAGCAGCCCAATCTGGGCTTAGTAAGTAATGCTACATTACGTGAACGGAGTTCCCCTATGGAAGGAAGGAAGAGCAGCAGTTCATGGGGAATTGCTTTTCACACGACACACTCCAATATCACCCCAGCTACTCGCAGTCAGAGTCCCCTTCCTTGGCCCTTCAAGGAAACACGGTCATCCGATCAGCTCTGGGCATGTGCAGTCCCTTCCAACCTGACATCCACTGTATGCTCACAGCTGGCCTGAGATCGGTGTGAAATGGTGTGATCGGTGTGAATGCAGCAACCCAGTTGTAATGCTGTTGCGGATGGAACATGGGAGGATAAGAGGACCCCTAATCCTCCTCTTCTCTGTGATGGCGGAAGAGTAGACTATTTCCAGCCTACCTCCTCCTCTTCTTCTTCTTCTTCTTCTAGATGGCGCTCTCTGTAGATGTCTTTGACCAGGAGGAGAGGGGTGAGGATGCTCTCCAGAACGCTGCGGTCCAGAGGAGTAGACGAGAACCACAGGGAGCTGTCACTGTCACTGCTGCTGCCTGATGACACTGGCTGCACATAGAACACATCCATACGCTGACTCAACGACCCGGGACTGGAGAGAGAGGAATGACCACAAATTATAGTTATGCAGCTACATTTGGTCCAATATATTTGTTGCACCGTGGTCACTGACAAATGTACTAATAAACAAGTGCAATGTATAAAGGGAAGCTGCAATTGACCACTTGAGGAAGTGGAGGTTATAGAAGAGCAGAGTAACTCACCACTTGGAACGGTAGAGTTCGTAGAATCTGCCCTCGTGCTTTTTGACTGGACAGTGTGTGGAGCTTCCCGAGCCGCCGTCTGGCTCGTAGGCCGCGTCACTGTCCTCTTTACGTTTCCTCTTCCTGGACCTTGTTTGTACTGCTCAGAGACACAAAAAGACAGTATTAAAAACATGACAGGCACCCTGGCACAAAAATAGACATGCTGATAAAACGATGGACTCGACCACAAGAGTATGTGTGTGTGTTTTAGTGGTCAGACTCACAGTGGTGGTCCTGTGAGGAGATGGAGGGGATGCGGATGCAGACGGTGGTTTCCTGTGTGGTTGGGTCTGTGTGGTCGGGGCCGTAGACATTCCTGAAGGAGAGGCGCAGGTGCTGCTCCACGGTGCGCAGGCCAAAGTACTTGGTGTTGAGATAGACCAGGGAGCGCAGCAACGCTGCAGGACTCTGCTCCCCCAGCAGCTTACAGCTCCACAGGCACTGCTCCTCCACACGGCCCCACCGAGAGCCTGGGGGCACAGACAGACAGAGAGACAAACAGCTGTTAACAACACTGACCACAATACACTACCTCTGGACCCTGCTAGAATTGAATTTGGTTTTAAATTGATCATGGCTACAGTGTCCTCATATCAATCACTAGGTTTCAGAATGTGAACGGCAAAAAAAATTCTAACCATTGGACACTGCTGGGAGGTCTTCTATGGAGGAGTTGCAGTTCAAAACATACACTTACAGGTCTAAAACTATCACCATAAACAACACAGATAGAGTGTGTGCCGAATATAATTCAGCTGATAGACATGTAAATTGAGCAGTGGTAAAGTGTGCACTATTTATTTACCATCAGGCATCACGCTGGGCTGCCAGTCTTTGAGGACCTTGTTGAGCTCCTCTCCAAACGGCTCGTAGCACAGGTCACTGAACAGGTCATCTTTCCTGCCTTTGGCCTGCAGATGCTACAGACAAACAAGTAATAAGTCACCAGTAGAGAATACCTGGAGTAGAGGAAAATCTTGTGGGAATCCCAACCTAGACCTGGTTATGTCCTCATATTTTAAATAGTCAACACCGTGTTTCAGGAACGTGAACAGCAAAAGTTATAATCATCTGACAAGACTTTTAAAAAAATGACGGGAGGGGAAATAGAGGAAAGATGAAAGGAGAGCGAGCAGTGAGGAAATAGAGAGGTCCGTCCCTGCTCCTGAGAGAGTCCACTTCACAACACCATCTTCTAGGGCTGGGCGACAGGGACAAAATATCATATCATAATCTTTTTCACATGTTTGACGGTATTTTATGTTTTTGAATAATACAAGTTATAAATATGCTTTATGAGTAGTTCATGACCCTAAGGTGACAACACAAATAAGGGTTTTCAAAATGGGTCTTTCTCCAATAATACTTACTGTTCAATCCAATATATATTTTTTCCCCCAGCACTTTTATTATAATTTCCACACTATGCCACGCAGTATGACAAGGGGGAAAAAATATAGGCCTAGGTGAACTGTTGGAATTATAGAAATGTTATAGTTGGAATATAGTGGGCAGCACCTTGAATACATTGTTGCTCGACATGACAATGAATGAAAACACCAAGGAAGAATTATTGACATGGTAGGAACCAAAATGTTGGTCAGTTCTTCCAAGTGACCCTAATTAGATGTTTTCTTACTTCGGCTGCATTTTTTGTCCATTAAAATAACATCAAATTGATCAGAAATACAGTGTAGACAACACTTGTTCAGGGGTAGAACGACAGATTTTGTTTTACCTTATCAGTTCGGGGATTGGATCCGGCAACCTTTCGGTTACGGGCCCAACACTCTAACCAACGGCCCTATCCTTTCATGACTGCAGCAAGATATGCAGTGAATTCTGAAAGTATTCAGACACCTTCCCTTTTTAACATTTTGTTATGTTACAGCCTTATTCTAAAATTGATTACATAATTTTTTTCCTCAATCTACACAAAATAGCCCAAAATGACAAAACGAACAGGTTTTTAGAAATCTTTGCAAATTTATAAATAAAATACCTTATTTACATAAGTATTAAGACCCTTTGCTATGAGACTCAAAATTGAGCTCAGGTATATACTGCAGCATTGAAGATACCCAAGAACACAGTGGCCTTCATCATTCTTAAATGGAAGAAGTTTGGAACGACCAAGAAGACTTGAGGCTGTAATCTGGGGCTCGTGGCGCAGCGGTCTAAGGCACTGCATCTCAGTGCTAGAGGAGTCACTACAGACCCTGGTTCGATTCCAGGCTGTATCACAATCTGGCCGTGATTGGGAGTCCCATAGGGCGGTGCACAATTGGCCCAGCGTCGTCCAGGTTTGCCGGGGTAGGCCGTCATTGTAAATAAGTTTGTTCTTAACTGACGCCTAGTGAAAAAAAGGTTCAATAAAAAAATTATAAATGTGATATTTCCGTTTTTATATTTTTACTTTTGCAAAAATGTCTAGAAAACTGTTTTTGCTTTGTCATTATTGGGTATTGTATGTAGAGTTATGAGGGGGGAAAACTATTTAATCAATTTTTGCCATTCTGGTCCCTAGCACCTATTCAGTTGATGTTCATAGATCTATATAGTACTGGATCAGCCTTAAGACAGAACCTCCACCATATTGCTTTCACCTATCCAGGCCTTGTCAGATCTGTGAACATGGTCTGAATTGGTAGGAGCAAAGGGCTACAAATTGAAATGTAACCAAGCCACAGAAGTCGACCGATAAGGGGGAAACTAAACAGAAGTGACTGACCTGCTGGATGCCCAGGCAGAGGTAGAGGACGCTGTCGGGGGCGTAGCGCTCTCCGTTGGGCCGCCGTACCTCATGGACAAATCGTGACAGGGCTAGGCTGAGCTCTGACGCTTTCAGAGAGAGCGGGTTACTCTTCGACCAAGCCGGTGCAGGTTCTGAGGACAAAGAATTATAATCTCTTAGCAACTTAATTACATAGTACCTTTTATACAGAAAGTACAATGGTTCCAATTGCTGTACGATAATACTTGCTGTGGGCGGAGCTTACTCACCCTGCTTGAGGTCGTCTTTCCCTTTATCTTCACCTGATTGGTCAGTTGAGGACAGCGTCCAACGTTTCCAGGCGTTGACCCCGTAGCGAGATCTCAGGGGTAGCGAGCGCCCCTCCACAGGGCCGTCTGGCGTAGGGGGAGGGGGGGAGGAAGGGTTTCCCTCTACAGCTCGCCTCTTGTGTCCCTAAAACAAACACACAGCTCCTACGAATGAGACTGGTAATGTCTCGGTAGAAGCCTTCGTGTGGGAGACCTTATCGACTCTTTTCTTTGTACAATTTTAATTTTAATTAACAGTAGCCCACGCACTTTCAATATTTAAATAATCAATAATTTCATTTTTCTATTGTGTTAATCATGGCGGATTGTTTTTAGCATACGTTTTTTCAAGATGTTCAGATATTAATCTTTATCATGTCTTCATCATTATTTAATGTCATCATATGAAAAATACCAATCACAGAGTTTCAGGATGTGAACATCATCAGACACTTCTGCTTCCAATTGGAGCTGGTAGCTAGATGAAAGGGGTCAGGGTTAGAGTTGCACGGTATACCGGTACCACAGTAATATCACGTGTCGAAAAAGTCATGATAATAACATTTTAGAATACCGTGGTACTGTTACATTTGATAATACCACATGTTTTAGCCCTACAGATCTAAAGAACCAACTGACGCCTGTTATAAAATGTTTATAAAGTCAGTTTGGTTCATAAATTCAGTTGAATTTAAGCTACAGCCACTAGTCTCTTGAATGCACAGGTCCAATAATATCCACTTCGCAAACATTTTATATAATTTCAAACCATGTCGTTTTAAACTAATCCCGGGTCGCTAATTATCGGTTCGCTAACAAACAACGTTGTTCAGTGTATGTTACCTAGCTATTGTCATGATGCTAGCACTCTCAGTGAATCGGCTAGCAGAGATGTGAACAACCCAGTTTTATGACTTTACAACAACGTCAAATTCCTGGCAGAGACACTCATCTCCCTGCAACATGCAGTATGGGAGAGAGAGGATCTCACATTAGGACAAAGGAACTCTCCCGCCAAATACTCCTACCTCCCCGAATTGGATAATTAAACAACATTCCTAATTTAGAGAAATGTGGAAACGATCAGTGACCAAGCCAGCTACGACCCGATCCACTTTCTTTCATGTATGTGACAACATGACAGTACCAGCCACATTATCCTAACTGGACTTATACAGGCTCCTAAATGAGGCTTGCATCTGAAATACTGTATAAAATGTTTAACAAAAGTATAAGAATACTTTTGAAAAGATAAATGTGATTTAGTCATATACATTTTTTTTTTTTGTCTTATGGGAACTTGGGCCCAGCCAGTGGCCACGTGAGAGCTTGCTCCACACGTGAGATGGTATGAACTCTGAACTATTAAATCACTCAAGAAGAAGAAGTGATTACAGCCCAACAGCCTGCAGCTGGAAAGGTGCGCAAATCTAGTAAGAACATTGACCGACGCGGAAGGATCTACAAAGTGAGATGAACCTTTCACACCACGACGACCCGGAAGGACAATGGCGACATCGACTGGGCAAACCAGAGCCTCACTTCACCAGCTCAGCTATCGTTGCAAGCTCAATCGTTAATATTACATTGCTTTCTCCGAACGAGCGGTTGTTAAAGTGCATATGTATTCATATTTATGTGAGCATAGCTTCCCATGTCCGATAGAGTCCAATTCCTTTGTGACAGGTTTTAGAGAACGTTTAGAAAACGTGAACAAGTGTCCAGGGCAAACAGGATGCTAGGCCACTGATTTTTTCCCCACAACGTAGTATTCTGATGCTACTCGGTATCTTACTTGGATACTTGGCCTGGTATCATATTGTTTGTAAAATGTTGGTATCATGACAACACTAGTCAGGGTGGGTAGAGTAGTGTACCTGTCTCCTGGCTCTGGGTGCCACTTCCTTTTCCTCAGCCAGGAGAGGGGGCAAGGTGAACTCCATGTCCACGTCCAGGCTCTCCAGCGCAGGGACAGGGTCTGGAGCACCACAGGACAGAGAGACAGGTTAGGATTTTTTTTTTATTGAACCTTTATTTAAGTCAAAAAGTCAAAGCCCGCCAGACTTGGACAGAGGTAGGCAGCGCTAAAGTGAACCGGGCTGAGCTGAGCCAAACAGCATGAGTGAATTAGCTACTGGCCCTTACCCGTGGGGGTGAATCTATTGAACACATAGTCCAGTGCTGCTGTCATTGGCTCAGTTATCAAGGTTCTTTTTTATTTTTAAAAAAAAAATATTATTATTTCTACTTTGTTAGCTAGGTCCGTTGTCCGATAGGAGTTACGAGTCTAACAAGCAGGCAGTCCAGAAATAAACCCAGAGGAATTTATTTTAATGAATGTACTGTTTCATAATATAACACACACCCATGTGACCTGTGATATTGTGGAACACCTCTCCACAGAGCCCGGTTAAATAATATAATTTTCCACAATAGAGAAGGGCAGCACTAGAAAGTGTCTCACAGTATCAGGGTGGTTGAATGTTGTTCAGCAGTTGTACCTTGAGGAAAGTCGTTCTCCAGGTCCAGGTCTGGTTCATACTTCTCATCCTCCCCATCCGATTCACAGCTGCTGCTACTGGAGCTGCTGCTGCTGGACCTAGCCTCTCCGTCTCCTCGCTCCCTCTTCACCTTCACATCTGAAACAGTCACACAACAATCAACCTCATAACTGGCAGCTTGCAGTGATGAGGTAGAGAGGTGCTTCCCATTCAAGTAGACAAAGATACATACCGGTAGTTATGGATAAAGCTTGGTTTGTTTTCATGTCCTCATAACAAAATACCAATCACAGAGTTTCAGGATGTGAACAGCAATAGAGTTCTAATCATCGGACACACACTTGACAGTATGAGTATGAACATGCAAACTGTGGATGTGATATCCAGCTTTCTTTCTCCATGCAGTTGTGTGTCTCTACCTGGTTTCTGGTCCTCTGCGATCATCTCAGCCATGGAGAGGAGGTCAGCCTCGTGGGGGTCAGTGGGGACTTTGGCCTTCAGCTCGTTGATGGTTTGGACAATCTGCTCTGCACTCTGCAGCGTGGTTGGCAGGAATACCGGCACTGGAACCTGGGATAGGAGGGCGGGACAGGGACAACTGGTTGGTTAGGGACTGTTCATGTGTTAAATACTTGTAAGACTCAATTGAGAGTCAATATCCGGCTCAAACTTATTATTTTCATAACAAGAAGTTGTCCTCATATTTACAAAATACCAATCATAGAGTTTCAGAATGTGAACAGCAATAGAGTTCTAATCATCGGACACACTTCTGCTTTTGGGACTATTCTATTGGTTCCATGCAGCCCAGGGCGTTTCTTACCGGGACGGGTAGTGTGATGGGCATGGGGGTGATCTGGGCGTAGAGGTTCATGGGGACAGGGATGAACACAGGGACAGGGATGGGCACGGGAATATACTCCCTCTTCACCCCGTCATCCTCATCTGGAGACAGACACACAGGTCAAAGGTCAAACCAAGGACAATGAAACAATACTTGGTGGGAGATAATGTGCTGAACAGTTTTGAACCACAACTTCTCAGACAGTAATATTGAGCTGCGTACCTGTCTGTAGGAGCTTGCTCTGCATGTGTGGTTTGCAGTAGGTGGCCTTGGTCATAGTGAGAGGCTTGCAGAGTACAGCTTTATTCTTCACATCCTTTAGGATCCCTCCACCGCTGTACGGCTGACTCAACATCTTGTAGATAGAAAGGATAAGAGATGATACTTGTTAAAGAAGGAGAATCATATTCTTTACCTTACAGTCAGCAGTACTGTAACAATTATAGGGTTCTAACTTTAACCTTTATTTAACTAGGCAATTCAGTTTAGAACAAATTCCTATTTACAATGATGGTCTACCTACAGGGACAGCCATTGTAGTATGGCTACCTGCAGCCCTAACATTAAGTGTTTTTTTTCTCACCGCAATGTTGGTTGCCTCGGTTTGTATTCCAAATCCTGTCAAAAGAACAAACAAAAAAACAGGGTTCCATAAGTCAACCACGCAGATGCGCTTGTATTAAAAAAAAAAAGACTTAACACACACAACTTAGTACCAAGTCTGGTGTTCTCTGGGCCCTTCTGCGTTGCCAAGTTGGGTTCGTTCTGCTGGCAGTAGAAGCGGAGGAGACACTGCTGGTCACAGAAGTGCTTCATCTCTGCTCTCCACTGTACCGACTCAGTCAGGTTCCCCTGCACCTTACAGCAGTCACAACGCGCCGCCTGGTGGACATACAGGCACAAAAACACCTTTTATATAAAATATTGACAAAGTCAAATCACTCTCTGGAGAGACACAATTTTGAGAATAACATAAAAATAAGTCATCATTGACTAACTCAGGAATATTATTTTTCACAGCTAAACTGATGTAGGTAGGTGCTCTGACCTTGTAGTACCACTCATGGAACTTCTTGGCGCAGGTTTCACTGCAGAAGTCCCTGGACACGCCGGCCAGCTGCCTGGTCACTCCTCTCTTACACAGCTGAGTGCAGTGGTTACAGGTGACACACTTCAGACCCAGCCGCTTGGCAAAATCCTGCTTGAACAGCAGCTTACAACCTGAGGGGAAAGTTGCTCAACTCATGTTTGGTCTGGGTAAAATGCCCCATCTAGTGGCAGAACATGGCAAAGCCATGAAGAAATATGGATGAGGAAAAGTATTTACTCAGGGTTCTCTCACAATCAAACACCGACTAGCTAACAAGGACGAACCTTCGCTGCAGAAGGGCCTCTTGACTCCGGAGAACTTGACCGTCTCGTGGAGCGTCTTCTCCTCCTGGCAGTACTCGCAGAACGTGACGATGCAGTGCAGCTTCTTGTAGTCCTCACAACATATTTTACTGCAGAACTGGTACACTTTATCCTGGGGGATAGATACCAACACACTGTTGAATGCTCCTGCATATTTAATAGAGTTTTGACCACTTGATATTTATCCTGCACACAGAGGGAGAAGTGGAGCATGTAAACTCAGACTTCAACAGAAAGGTGTACAATTAACTTTGATGCTCAATTTTGAGAACAAAAAAAAAAAAAAAAGACTACAAATAAAAGAAAAGCGTAATATAATTGTGTTATATAAGCCAAGTTCATGACCATAAAGTGAATTTACCTCCCACTCCAGGATTTCAGGCTTTAGGCTGAATGCTCCTCGACAGTAATTACATTTGAGCTGGATGTTGTGGTTCGTTGTAGACAGGGGAGCCTGTCCATTGGTTACTGTATGAATGGTTGCATTCTGAAGAAAGAAAGAGAAAATAACATTTCTTTGAGCTGCAGACAAGGTCCCCAGACAGTCAGGGACTCATACTGTTTAAATCGCACTGCACTAGACTTGTTCTTTCTAATGTGAAACCTAACTATAAGTAGGCTTTTAGAATTCTTATTCAAATCTTTTGTCCTGGTTAAGGTGATATTTACAATAATAAAGACAGAAAGGAGTCAATATATACCTGTAACTTGGTGACACACGTTGAGCTGCAAAAGTTTAAGACCTTCCCCTCAGGCAGCGATGCCTGGTACTGAGGCAACGATGTCTTCTTACAGAAGTGACACGTGGGCTCCGTGTCTGCAGAAAGGAACAAACACAAAACACCCACTTACCACACAACTTTCCTACACACGGTATGATCAAATTTAAGTAAGAACCAGCACCTTTATTATTGTACTTGTTGCGCTGGACTCAAACATCCATGCATATGTACACAGAGAAAAATAACTTTTGACTACTGCATATACCACATCCCACACAAAGCAACCACACCTACAGTCAGTGTAAATTGCGTAAGATGTGAGCTCATTTTGAGAGTAGCAGTGTGAGACAAGGTTTAATTCAGGAACTGAAATTCAAGTAATAAAGTGAAAATTGAGTACAGTGATGCTCTGATGGTGAGGTATAGACAAATACTGACGGAGGATTGTGGTAGCGCTGCTGGCGATCTTGGTCTTGTTCATGCAGGCTGTGGAGCAGTATGGTTCCATGGTGCCGCTGGCCCCGACGCATTGAGTGACTTCACTAGACTTGACCATGGCCCTACAGCCAGTACACATCGTCATCTTAGAGTGGGCCTGGAGGAATAAGGAAATACAAATATTTGTAACCATAACATCAATCATGAATAGCACTAAGGATGATACTATTGTAATAATTTACCATCTGATAGACCAATAGAAACACAGATCTACAATCTCCCAGTGTCAGGGAGAGACTGGATGACACAGCCTGGCTTTTTACCTGCTTGTAATCCCTGATACATTGTAGTTGTTACCTGCTTGTAAGTCCCTGATACATTGTAGATATAACTTGCTTGTAAGTCCCTGATACATTGCAGTGGTTACCTGCTTGTAGTCCTTGATACATTGCAGTGGTTACCTGCTTGTAGTCCTTGATACATTGCAGTGGTAACCTGCTTGTAGTCCTTGATACATTGCAGTGGTAACCTGCTTGTAGTCCTTGATACATTGCAGTGGTAACCTGCTTGTAGTCCCTGATACATTGCAGTGGTTACCTGCTTGTAGTCCCTGATACATTGTAGTGGTTACCTGCTTGTAGTCCCTGATACATTGTAGTGGTTACCTGCTTGTAGTCCCTGATAGATTGTAGTGGTTACCTGTTTGTAGTCCCTGATACATTGTAGTTGTTACATGCTTGTAGTCCCTGATACATTCTAGTTACCAGCTTGTAGTCACTGATACAGTTCTGACTGGCTGTTACCTGCTTGTAGTCCCTGATACTTTCTAGTTACCAGCTTGTAGTCCCTGACAGTTCTGACGGGCTGTTACCAGCTTGTAGTCACTGATACAGTTCTGACTGGTTGTTACCAGCTTGTAGTCACTGATACAGTTCTGACTGGCTGTTACCTGCTTGTAGTTACTGATACAGTTCTGACTGGTTGTTACCTGCTTGTAGTCACTGATACAGTTCTGGCAACAGAAGCGTTTTTGCTTGCCATCGATGATGAGGAAGTGGTTGGCGGTGGCGCGGCTGGGCAGGTATTCACCACACTGCTCACAGCAGTTCACAATGAGCCCGTTGGCCATGCGGTAACGGTTGAAACAGGCATCGCTGCAGATCTTATGGGTGACCGTCTTGAAACTCACCTCATGGCGGATCTGTTATGAGGAAAGGGAATAGAAATAATTAAATTAGACCACATATTGTTACAAATAAATCAATCATAGTGAATTAATACTCTGGCAAGTGGTGAGATCGATGTGAGATTCTAGCTGGTGGCTGGCTGGTGTTGGGGTTGTTTTTAAAAACCACGCTTAATTTTGATGCCAACTGTTTTCCATGCAGTAACCATGGTCACCAGGCTCAAGGCTTGGACAGACACAGCGGATGAGAAACTGTACCTTCGGCAGAAATGTTGGAGGGAGAGTGACTTGAACGCATCTCATATATTCAGTCCCTAATCGACCCCTACCCATGGTTGTGACTAGATTGAGTACAGCTACGACCGGACGTACCTGCTCGTAGCAGGTTAGGAGAGCATTCTAGATAACCCTAACCCTTTTTCAGAGGGGTTGGGTTAAATGCAGAAGACACATTTCAGTTGAATGCATTCAGTTGTACAACTGACTAGGTATGCCCTTTTTCCTTTCCCTAAGCTAATTCTCCTTACCTGCTACGTTAGTTCTCCTTACGTGCTACGTTCATTCTCCGTACCGGCAACGTTAATTCTCCTAACCTGCGACGAAAAAGTAACTTCCGGCCGTAGCTGTATACCACCTAGATTCTATACCAAGTAGATCCTGTTGATCTAAGATGATACCCTTGTCTTCGGATAGGCTGAGTAGAGATTTCACCATATTGCTTATGCCTATTCAATCCTTTCAGATCTAAAGGAGTGTCTAGGGGTAGAGGGGGCGATTTGGGATTGGTTAGAGTAGTGTGCTGGACTGACCTCAGTGAGCTTGCTGCAGACAGTGCACTTAGTTTTAAGGGCGGACTTTGGTGGGTTCTGTTTGTTCTCGTAGGCTCCCAGACAGCCTGTACTGCAGAACTCCTGGAATGACTCACTGGAGTCCACCTGGGCCACGATGGTGCCTTTCATTGTAGTGATGTCCCTGGAAGACACGGTAACACACACATTCAAAATAAAGTAGCAAATTAGATATAGCTACACAAACACACCCACAGAGACACGTGTTCTTACTTTTTGCACATGGTGCAGCTCTTCTTGGGGGTGGGTTTGTGTGAGAAGGAGGAGAGGCAGGTGGTGGAACAGAAAAGGTGTGTGGAACCTTTCCGCTGGTAGGCCGTCTGGCCTTTCTTCAGAGGCTTCTTACAATTGGCGCAGGTCACCTTGACAGTGCGAGGGGGGTTCTGGGAGCCTGAGGGGGAGGGGCCGGGCGGTTTGGGCAGGGATGCGGCTGGCGATGTAGAGTCCACCCCCATCCGTTTCTGGTTCCGCGGGAACGAGGCCGACTGGGAGATCCATGAATCTGTGGAGAGAAGAAAACCCGTACAAACACAAACTTCAGCACACCTGAAGAAACAACTTAACACAGCTGTAATGTGAAAAGAAGAAATACAAGCAAGCACAGAATGATTCAGCACATTTGTGTGAATCATGAGTACGTGTGTTTATTACCAGGACTCTGGTGGGTCCCCGTGTCTCCGTTCTGTACAGGCTGACTAGAGGTGGAGGTGTTGCTAACCCGGCCAGGGTTGAAGGTGGCTGGGGACCTGTTGGTGCTGATGGAGCTCTGGGCCTCAGGGTTCAGACTGAAGGTGCTGCTGATCTGCAAGCCATTCTCCACCATGCCCTCCCCACCCACCCCGCCCTGCAGTGATGTCACACTGGTGATCACCAGGTTCATGTCCCCTTCTGCCATTGGCTCGGCTGCTGTAGCTACCGTGGCGACGGCGGCAGAGGGCCCCAGCGTTGTGACACTGGCGATCTTTATCTCAGAGTCGGGCTCCGTGCTGCTCAGGATTCCTTCGCTGTCTGAAGAGGGGCCTCCGGCTGTGGCTAGTGAGGAAAAGCCTCTGTGCCCGGGATCCTCCTCATCGTCAATGACGATGGGCTCTGTGGGTGCTGCTGAAGAGGTGGCGGGTGGACTGGGGGTCTTGGAGGGGGCTGTTGCTGTGGATGTCGTGTTTACCATTGCTGTGGTTTCTGTTTCTGAGGGGCAGGGCTCAGTGGAGTCTGTGGGGGTGGAGGCGCCAGCTTGGAAAGAGAGAGTAGCAGAGGGGGTGGGGGGCGGTTTCCCTGAGGGAGGCAGGGCCTCTTCCACCAGCACCACATCATCATCGTCATTGTTCTCCATAACCCTGGAGTGTTCCTCTATTGCCTTGGTGACAGGAGCCTGGGTTCTCGTGGGGGCTGTAGTTTGCTCTGAGGAGGGAGTGCAGTCTGTGTCCGTGGGTTCCTCCTCTGGGGCTGTGGATGTGCTCTCCTCCTCTACCCGAGGTTTGACCTCCAATTCCCCATCCATCGTTTAGGCTACTAGCACCTGCACCCAGACAAACACAGCACTGATTATTAGGCAAAACCTACCATAATCCAATGGTAATTACGCATGTTGAGTGCAGGTATCCCAGGTACAAGCTGTGTGTATGTAAATAAATAGGGATACAGCCTGTTTAGGCTAGCAGATTGACTCCCTAAAGAGTCATTCATGAGTACAAGTAAAGCCCAGTTAGGAGGCTGTGGTTTCTTTCCAGGCATATATATTCCATGCAGGCCGGTGCACATTACAAGATCATATCACCTTGATGTGGCTCCTCAGATACTTCCCTGGGAATTGCAAAACATATTTGAAATGTTGTGCATGCCTTGGTGTATTTGGAACACAACTGTGTGTTCAGGAGACATTGATGGGGTTGCGAATCTAGTTGCACGGCTGAATCTGAAGCATAAAAATGACTGCAATACCACCGACTGTCCAGGGGAGCCACTGTCCTACAAAAACACCAATCTCTGCACATTTTCGCTCTCATCCTTTCCCTCTTCCCTTTTCCCTCTCATCCTTTCCCTCTTCCCTTTTCCCTCATACTCCTTTTGGGCTCCCTCTACTCCTTCTGTCCAGGTTCTCCTCTCCTCATTCAACAGTCTGTCTCCTCCCCTTTTATCCACCTCTACCATATCTGTGGCCAAGAGATGCAACACCTTGGTTGCCAAAGTGATCAGGAGACTACCATGGGGGGTTGGCTGTTCTCTGAAGGTAGACATCAGGGTAACATTCAGTACTAGGCAGTAGGCACCAAATAGGAGCCGAGATGCAGCACAACCTGGCCACACTCATTCTCCAGTTTGGGTCCATGTATAATCCAGTCCACTACATCAAACACTATTGTAGTTGATTGCAGATTGCAGTTGCCACAGAAACAAACGGTCATTGTCGCACAGCCTTTCATGAGTGCGATGGACCCCCCCCCCCCAAAAGACCAATGTGTAATGACAATATATACTGAACAAAAATATAAATGCAACATGTAAAGTGTTAGTCCCATGTTTCATGAGCTGAAATAAAAGATCCCAGAATGTATTTTGCACAAAAGCTTATGTAACATTTTGGGCACTAATTTGTTTACATCCCTGTTAGTGAGAATTTTTCGTTTGCCAAGATAATACACCCAGCTGACAGGTGTGGCATATCAAGAAGCTGATTAAAAAGTATGATAATTACACAGGTGCACCTTGTACTAAGGACAATAAAAGGCCACTAAAATGTGTAGTTTGGTCACACAACACTAGGGTTGCAAAGGGTCGGAAACTTTACGGCAAAAAAAAAAATTCCAGATATTTTCCATGGGAAGTTAAGCCTGGGAATTTTGCTTAAATTCATCAAAAAAAGTTAGCTTATAACAGTGAACCTTTTTTGTGGGATACACATAAGGCAATTCTAGGTCTTGTGGCATATTTTGGTTACACTATCCCCAATTCAATGGAATTGCAACCCTCTGCATTCTTGCATCACATGCGCAGTGCACTCTTCCATCACATGTACAGCTGATTCTCAAGATCTTGCACACTAATGAGATGCTATTGAGCCCACACTATTACACTGTCTGAGCAAAGGACTACATGTTTTCTGGTAAGTTTTGATTACAATACTGGGTGGGGTTTCTTTTTTATTTGACATACATTACATACATGTTAACTAGTAAATAGTAGCCTAAAGCAAAGTGTGTTTAAATCATTTTTAACTTGTTAACAATTTCTGCTAGTTAGTTTTTGCTACCATGTGGGTTTTAGCTTACTTGAGCCTGCTAACTGAGGAGTGTTAATTCACCTGTTTCCATACATGTTAAATTTAAAAACATTTATCTTACAAAGGAGTTGTTTAATCTAACTGCTTAACTATCTGTACATGGAATTGTATCATTTATTTTCTTTACTAATTATTATTTATTTTCTAATCTTAACAGGAAAATGCCACGGGCACTATCTGATGTGTGGAGACATTTCACTGCAGCTAATGTAGAAGGAAAAGCTGTGTACATTTGCAAATACTGTGCTAAATCATATGTGAAGAATGCAACAAAGATGCAGAATCATCTGGCCAAGTGCATAAAGTTCCCTCAGTGCTCACAACAAGCAACCTCTGACAAAAGTCCCTCTACTTCTATTTGAGGTGAAAATTATGAAGCAGACACCTTATCGATAGAAACAGTTGGAATAAGAATGTTTTTGACTCAATGGAGGAACGTATTCAGAGAAATGCTGATGAATGTCTTCCTCGAGTTGTGTATGCAACTGGTTCACCTCTGATGCTAACAGGCAATGTGTATTGTAAGAGATTTCTGAATGTTCTTCACCCAGCATACACCTCTCCAACCAGACATGCTTTATCTACAAATTTGCTGGATACAGAGCTCAGAGTTCAAGTGAAGGTCAAGCAAATCATAGAGAAAGCAGACTAATGCAATCATCTCTGATGGGTGGTCGAATGTTCGTGGGCAAGGAATAATTAACTACATCATCTCCACTCCTCAATCAGTATTCTACAAGAGCACAGACACAAGGGACAACAGACACACCGGTCTCTACATTGCAGATGAGCTGAAGGCAGTCATCAATGACCTTGGACCACAGAAGGTATTTGCACTGGGGACAGACGATGCGAACATGAAGGCTGCTTGGTCTAAAGTGGAGGAGTCCTACCCTCACATCACACCCATTGGCTATGCTGCTCATGCATTGCATCTGCTCCTCAAGGACATCATGGCACTGAAAACAATGGATAAACTCTACAAGAGAGCCAAGGAAATGGTTAGGTATGTGAAGGGTCATCAAGTTAAAGCAACAACCTAACCCTCCAAGCAAAGTGAGAAGAATAAGAGCTTCACATTGAAGCTGCCCAGCAACACCCGTTGGGGTGTTGTTGTCATCATGTCTCTTGGAGGGGAAGGAGTCTCTCCAAGAAATGGTCATATCACAGTCTGCCGATAACGACAGCCCCATCAAGAGGATCCTCCTGGATGAGTATTTTGGGAGAGAGAGGTAAGCAGCCTGAAACCTATAGCAGTAGCCATTGCACTGATTGAGGGACAATGCCATCCTGTCTGATGTTCAGCAGACTCTGCTTGCTGATGTAAGAGAAGAAATCCGTACTGCCCTGCCCACTTCACTGTTGCACCAAGCAGAAGAAACTGCAGTTCTAAAATACATCAAAAAGCGTGAAGACTTCTACCTGAAGCCCATACACGCCGCAGCGTACATGTTGGACCCCAAGTATGCTGGCATGAGCATCCTGTCTGGAGCAAAGAGATCAACAAGGCCTATGGTGTCAGCACTTCCATGTCTCGCCACCTTAGCTTGGATGAGGGCAAGGTTCTTGGCAGTCTGGCAAAGTACATTTCCAAGCAAGGGCTTTGGGATGGAGATGCAATATGGCAGTCGTGCCAACATATCTCATCAGCCACCTGGTGGAAGGGACTTTGTGGATCTGAGGCTCTTTCCCCTGTTGCCTCCATCATCCTCCAAATCCCACCAACATCATCCGCCTCAAAGCGCAACTGGTCCTTGTTTGGGAACACACACACCAAAGCACGCAAGCCTGACAACGAGCCATCCTCAACAAGGTTGGAAAGTGTCAGTAAAGATGAGGCCTCAGAGTCTGATGTTCAAGAGGTAGACACTGAGGAGGTCCAGAGAGAAGACATGGAAGCCTGAGAGGAAGAAAACCAAAGCTTTAGTTTCTAGACTATCATTTTACAGATATGTCGAAAACGTTTTTGGGAGATTCGATGGATCATTCAATATTCCCTTTCTTTTGTTGTTCAGTGAAATAATACCATATATTTTCAGTCTCCTGAGGGGGAAGACTGCCTTCAGCTCATCTGCAATGTAGAGACCGGTGTGTCTGTTGTCCCTTGTGTCTGTGCTCTTGTAGAATACTGGTTGAGGAGTGGAGATGTAGTTAATTATTCCTTGCACATGAACATTCGACCACCCATCAAAGATGATTGCAATACAGTCTGCTTTCTCTATGATCTGCTTGACCTTCACTTGAACTCTGCATCCAGCAAACGAGTAGATAAAGCATGTCTGGTTGGAGGGGTGTATGCTGGGTGAAGAACATTCAGAAATCTCTTTCAATACACATTGCCTGTGAGCATCAGAGGTGAACCAGTTGCACACACAGCTCGAGCAAGACATTTATCAGCATTTATCTGACTACGCTCATCCATTGAGTCAACAAAACGTTATTCCAGGGAGGACCATGAGCTGTTGCTATCGATAAGGTGTCTGCTTCATAATTAAGTAAAAAAAAGAAAAAATACAATTACACGTACAGATAGCTAAGCAGTTAGATTAAACTGCTTTGTAAGATACATGTTTAATTTTAAAACATGTATGGAAACAGGTGAATTAACACTCCTCAGTTAGCAGGCTCAAGCAAGCTAAAACCCACATGGTAGCAAAAACTAACTAGCAGAAATTGTTAACAAGTTAAAAATGATTTTAAACACACTTTGCTGTAGGCTACAATTTACTAGTTAACAGAAAATCATGTATATCATAAAATATATTCACCCCACCCGGTAATGTAATCAAAACTTACCAGAAAACATGTAGTCCTTGTCTCAGACAGTGTAGTAGTATGTGCTCAATAGCATCTCATTAGCATACAAGAGTCACAGTCTTGTCCAATCGCTACAACTCCCGTACGGACTCTAGAGAGGTGAAGGTTGGGAGCCGTGCGTCCTCCGAAACACAACCCACCAAGCCGCACTGCTTCTTGACACAATGAACGCTTAACCCGGAAGCCACCCGCACCAATGTGTCGGAGGAACCAACGTAAACCTGGCGACTGAGTCAATGTGCATGCACCCGGCCCGCCACAGGAGATGCTATAGCGCGATGGGACAAGGACAACCCTCCCTAACCCGGACGACGCTGCGTCGGAAAAATGTCCGGAAATTTACTGGAAAGTTTCAGACCCTTTGCAACCCTACTGTCTGGTATGGCAACTGCTGGGCCTCCAACCGCAAGGCACTACAGAGGGTAGTGCGTAAGGCCCAGTATATCACTGGGACCAAGCTTCATGCCATCCGGGACTTCTATACCAGGCGGTGTCAGAGGAAGGCCCTAAAAATTGTCAAAGACTCTAGCCACCCTAGACTGTTCTCTCTGCTACTGCACAGCAAGCGGTAACGGAGCGCCAAGTCTAGGTCCAAAAGGCTTCTTAACAGCTTCTACCCCAAGCCATAAGACTCCTGAACAGCTAATCAAATGGCTACAGAGAATATTTGCATTGTTCCCCCCACCACCCTTTTACGCTGCTGCTACTCTCCATTTATTATCTATACATAGTCACTTTAACTCTACCGACATGTACATATTACCTCAATTAACCTGTGCCCCCGCACATTGACTCTGTACCGGTACCCCAGTATATAGCCTCGCTACTGCTATTTTACTGCTGCTCTTTAATTATTTGTTATTGTTAACTTATCTATTGTTTACCTAAAAACTGTATTGTTGGTTAAAGTCTTATAAGTAATCATTTCACTCTAAGGTCTACACCTGTTGTATTCGGCGCATGTGACAAATAACATTTGATTTGGGATGTCCGTTCAACCAGACTCACAACCGCAGACCACGTGTATGGCGTCGTGTGGGTGAGCGGTTTGCTGGTGTCAACATTGCAAACCGAGTGCCCCATGCTGGTGGTGGGGTTATGGTATGGTCCGGCATAAGCAATAGACAACAAACACAATTGCATGTTAAAGATGGCAATTTGAATGCACAGATATACCGTGACGAGATCCTGAGGCAAGTTTGCACAGCCATTGAAGAGGAGCGGGACAACATTCCACAGGCCAACATTCTCTACGCAAGGAGATGTGTCGCACTGCATGAGGCAAATGGTGGTCACATCAGATACTGACTGGTTTTCTGATCCACGCCCTTACCTTTTTTTAAGGTATCTGTGACCAACAGATGCATGTCTGTATTCCCAGTCATGTGAAATCCATCGATTAGGTCCCAATGAACTGATTTCAATTGACTGATTTACTTATATGAAATGTAACCCAGTAAAAATCTTAGAAATTGTTGTGTTTATATTTTTGTTTAGTATAGTAAACACAGCCACTGCCTCAGCACCATGGGGTCCATTTTGGTTAATGGGTTACTATTAATCTAATGTCTGGTGGACAGACACACATCACAAACGGTATCATAGCGTCTGTCAGACTGTGGGATGCGAAGAGTAACAAGGCACTTTTTTCAGGTAAACTGATTTTATGTCAAAGATATTTTGGACAACTCACAACTTTGCAGGTACTCGCATCTTTCGAATTTCGGAAGGTGTGGGGACATTTGGCCCAAAGACTTGCAGAGAGAGGTGGGTGGAGCTACCACACTGCATTCACTCCTCGTTCTTTTATATTTTCTAACACATCTCCCCCAGAACTTCAGTCATCTAACGCAATTAAGCCTATACTAGAGAAATTTGAAGTTAAATAACTTTGCTAATATGGGCGATTGTTAATGGGTCAATTGATGGCTAGTACCATCTAACAAGTAAAAAAATAAAAAAATAAAGTGCACATTGTTATAAACTTCATTCCATTCATGAAATTGATCGATATGGATTCGTCATCCATATCGCCCAGCTCTAGTTTGTAGAATGGTTTTGGCTAGAAGCCATTTTACGGTAATAGACCTAACTACTCCAAAGCTGGGTTATAAATGAGATTCTACCCACTTCCTCATGCTCTGTCCCATTGCCACATACAGATGTATAGAGATCACAACGGTGTATCTATCTCAATGGCTCTGCCTGCGCTCTCACTGACGCCATGATGGGACAGATACGTTGCCACGACGTTGCCACCAATGCACACATTTATAAAATGTGTTACCAACCACCCAGCTTTGGAGTAGTTAAGGTCCAATTCCCTGCTTTTGAGAGGAGCTGGCTAATGTACCGGGGAACTTCCGGCAATTGTGCTAAGCTAATGATATGCTAACTTCAATAATCTCCAAACTGGGCCTCCAGAGTGGCCCAGTGGTCTAAGGCACTGCATTGCAGAGCTAGAGGGGTCACTATAGACCCAGGATTGTTCACAGGCTGTGTCAAAACCGGCAATGATAGGGAGTCCCATAGGGCAAAAACGATTGGCTAACAATTGGCCCAGCGTCGTCCGGGTTAGGGGAGGGTTTGGCTAGGGGGGGCTTTACTTGGCTCATCACGCACTGGCAACTCCTTGTGGCTGGCCGAGCACCTGCAGGCTGACTATGGTGGTCAGTTGAACAGTGTTTCCTCCAACACATTGGTGCGGCTGGCTTCCGGGTTAGGTGGGCGGGTGTTAAGAAGCGCGGTTTGGCTGGTCATGTTTTGGAGGACGCATGACTCGACCTTCGCCTCCCGAGCCTGTTGGGGAGTTGCAGACAAGATTGAAATTGGGGAGAAAGGGGGGTAAAATACCCACCAAAATAAATTATCTCCAAACCACACACACAGACATAAAAATGGTATTCATGAGTTTTCTGGGTAAGTAGAAAAACAACCTAAATCTTGAAATCTTGCAGTATCCCTT
Source organism: Thymallus thymallus (assembly GCA_023634145.1). NCBI lineage: Eukaryota > Metazoa > Chordata > Actinopteri > Salmoniformes > Salmonidae > Thymallus > Thymallus thymallus. The sequence continues at coordinate 25,025,955 of CM042407.1, forward strand.
TACATAGTATCAATAAGATTGTTGTGGGTTCTATACATAAAATAGTAAACATATGCATTATTCATATCAAAACAGCAAAAATAAACAGCAAAACAACCCATATGTGCTAGAACTAAGTCACTGATACAGATAGAGCAAGGAGAAAATAGACTCCAGACTGCAGTGCAGCACTGTGTGAATGTACTCTGCATTCACGTGTCTCCTTCCTGCAAAGGGCTTGGACATGCAACGTTCCACCGACAAGACTTATCAGATGATGCCCCTACCCTCATAACAGGTGTGGTAAGAGAGACATTCAGGATTTGAACTGAACACTGAAGCACTGCATTAATGTTACAGACAGTACACCGGCCACATTCTCACATCTGCAAACAGGCAACACAGAGTACAGCTAAAACTGCATAATTTCAATTAGATCACGGGGAGTGACCTCTAGTCAATGGGAGTGACTAGGGTATGATGTAATTACGACAAGCAAATGCCATCATCATACCCCGGGTGGTCCCTGATGCTCTTACAATCATGACCATTCGGTCATATTATGTAATGCTCAAGCCACCATTTATGAATGATGCTTAATGCGGAGTGAAGCAGCTACCAAACACCTGAATATGCTCAATTACAGACCTATTCCATTCCTGCTGATATACTTAATGCTTCATATCATTACTTCCCATCAAGCACCATATTTAGGGCTACTAACAGCTGATGAACCCAATGATGTGTCTCAAATATGAAAAAGACTACCACATTCGGCCCACAGCTCTCCTTCTCTACCCATATCAGACCGTGCCCGTTACTACACAACCCGGGAAGAACCTCGGTTCCATCGCGAGGACCACAGCTCCTCCACTCTCAAGGAAACCGGATAACGATGTCAACCCGCCCTGCTATCATTTTTATTCAGAAAACTTAAAGCGAATGGTCCAAAACTTTAGGTGTATAATAGACCGATGACAAATATAATTCATGCATATCCGTTAAGACCCAATGACGAACAGAGGAGCGGGGTAGATGGGGTCAGTGTGCTAACTTGAGGACCACAAAACGTGGTTCAGTTCAGAATGGATTATCGGCGAACTGGAGGGAGGGCCAACGAGACTGCGCCATTCTTATATACAAATTATCATAAATTATTCGAGACTATTAGTGACCCATGTGATGTATAGTCGCATAACCTACAACAATCATAGAGAGCAAAGTATTATTCACGTTTTCTATCCTCAATGCTGTTTCAAATATCAATGTGATAGGCTACATAGCTAGAAGAAAAAACAACAACCATGCTCTGAAGCGAACACAGCGTACTCGGTGGATATGACTTTTTTCACAACAGTCTGAAAACCAAAACAAATGTATTGTTTTTGTAATATCTGTGTAACGTAAACGTTTAATTGGAAAGTTACCCCAGAGAGACTACCCGGGGCAATCACAGAAAATACACGTTGCCACCCGAAGGGGGGCGCTATACTGTTACATGTCTACCAACTACTCGGTTTGTGTCAATAAAATAGTTGACAGACCTAAAAACATGCATTTATTCTCAGTATGTGTCGTTTTTACAACACTAATCCAAACCTGTGGGTGCAACTAAACATTTTCAACAAGGGCTCAAATTTGCCCCCCTTCCGTCAGCAAGCAGCACTGCCTCTCGTCCGCCATTAGAGAGCGAAACAATACGAAAGAGTGGAGGCAATATAGCTAGTACCCTGCCACGGCAGAGAGGGGGAGAAAATCTCAGGCGGGGTACAAATTGACTGCTAAGTCGTCACACATATTTACTTTATAACATAGCAGGAGACTCAAGGGAGCCCGTGGACATCTGTCTAACACCTCAGCTAGTTGTTAAAACTTTGACAAATTAACCATAAAATGTAAATAAAACGTCTCTGAAATTCTTACCGGAGTAGAGCTTGAAGCGATATAGCGCCACTTTTGTGCCTTGACATAAATCGGGGAACGCACGCATGCGCCCCAACGTAAAGACGTTATTGTCCGCGCGTGGGAGGATAATGCCAACGAGATCTGAACGAGACCCTTCTCGCGTTTCATCGTAGCGCAGGCGCACAATGTTCAATCAGGAGTGGTGCGGTTGACAATTAAATTAGTCTTGAATACCTGAAACTCATATAATAGTATCACTTTACCATAAACCATCCACATAATACATTCGGCAATGATTACGCATTTTACTTTGCCATCTGGTGTTTACTGTTGGACCGTAACCGAGGTCGCACTGTAGAGATCCAATCAGCATTCAGTCCTGTCTCGGTTGCGTTCAGGTCCAACACACGTCTACCGGTGGTTCTGCATTACATAATGATGTTCAATAGAAGATGACGATGTGTCAAAAATAAAATAAATGTTTCAACGGAAAATGTCAAACACCACCCCTGAAATCATGTAGCATATGTGAGATATGAAAAACCGAATAATTTTGCAACAGATGATCTATGTTCAAATCACCCTCTTTGCACTTTGGTCAGTATGTCTGTGCTCATTGAGCTTTTCGGTAGACAAATAAATGTCATCTTAACAATTTCGGAACCGTCTTACAACAAAGAATTGCGGTGTGGCACCATACTCACATGTTGAGAGAGAGAGAGCACGGGGCACTTTTTATACAAAGCACACAGGAGGGCGTATAAAAATGGCGGATCAGGTGCGTTTACGTGATAAAAAATATGGTCCTGAGTCAAGTATGGGCTCATAATCAAAAATACAAACCAGGTACTATGTCCATACTCTGATAGCCTACATCTGCAAACTTACCGAATTAAGACGAACCAATGATATTACTTTCATGGTGTTGATGCTATAACGGCGATGTTTGCTCATGTGCTGAATGATTCAGGATTATTGATCTATAAAATAACAGGATCCGCTAGCTCTGACCCAGCTCTAACGCCGACCCAGCTCTAAAGGGCCATATTCTAAAGAACTATGAACTAAGGGGAAAAAACGGTACTGGGTCATGGCTAGAATGGATCCAGCTTTTCTCAAACTATCGTTAGATTTGACTTCGTAGTAGGTTAGGAGAATTAATGTAGCAGGTTAGTCGAATTAGGTTAAAGGTTAAGGAAAGGGTTAGCTAAAATGCAAAAAAATAGAAACTTTTGATGTTCGTTTGACAAAAGCTGGATCCCTTCTAGCCATGACCCTTGTAATGTAGGGCATTTTATCCATATCCTTTTATTGGTCTAACTCCGCCTAGCGATGAATTTATGCTATCGCAAGCAGATGATTGTGTGCGTGTGCACTGATTGTATTAGGCTATACTTTATTGTTGAAGAGTCGAATGTTGATGCTCATAGTGTGTGTGAATCACATGTGAATGAGTAACCTTACAGATATGATCTGCCAAATTGTGTAAGCACATTGCCTAGGCTTTAGCTCAGCAGGCCAACCCAACCTTGTAGCGGAGACCTGAGTTCGACCCCAGTTGGTTACACAGGTGCGTCCTAAGTCAGTGCTTATTATAAAAGTATGACTCTTTATAGTTAATAGGCCATTAATACATACATTATTAAGACATTTGATATACAGTACATATTTAAAAATACTCTAAAAATATACATCTAACCTAATTCCAAACCATTCACAAGTACTTATTCCCATTTTGCAGTCCCTCCAATTCTATTGTAACAAATGGGCGACACAGACTTGACTGGCTGGTCAAAGTTGTGATGTAATCTGTTTTGTGTAGTTCATCAGCAGGATTTTCATTCTAACCTACCATGGCTGTTTCTCTCATGCACAAGCAGGGACAAATGCCCTGTTTCAAAACACTTCATTCCAATTCTCTACTCTTCTCCACAAAGTGTGCATTTGACGACTCCTCCTCAAGGATTTAAAAACATTGGACTGGTGTAAAAATAAGCCAGAGGGAGTTTCCATCACAATTCGTAGACAAGCCAATTTATTTTCAATCAATAAGGGGGAGTTAACAAAAGTGCACAAGGGGAGAGATCGGACCACAGCCCTCTGAGTCTTGCAACTGTCATCCACTCCGGCCATTTTGTTCTTCCTCAAAAGGACTCTCCGCTGATGACGTTCAGATAAAGGACCATCCAGGAGCCTGTTCAGGACATTGAAACGGTACAAGATGTTCAGATAGAAATATATTGTGTAGAACAGACATGATTTGCTGTCCTTAGAATATGATATAGAATCCTGTGTCAACTCTACATTTGATTTATATAGACAACATTCTGATTGAACGTGTCACCATGCTCAGGTATGAGCTTTCCCTTGTGTGAAGTGTTCTCATGTTTAGGTACTTTCTATTGGCGACTTGACATTCAGGTTTGTCTGACAGCTGGTAGCTACTTTTGTAATATCTTCAAAACAAACTATCTTAATTTGCCATTGCATTCACATTAATTGATTAATCAAAAAGAAAACAAATTCTTTAATATGGAAACATATGTACACTATTTATTTGGACATAGCATCATGGGGTCAGACTGCAGCAGGGTCAGGAGAGGACCACACACACACACACACACACACAAAGGAGTGGCTCTTGGGTACCTGTAAGCGGGATGGGTTACATATGCAGATTCTTGTAAAAAGGCACTGTTTGAAGTCAAACTTAACTGAATGTATCGACAGACGAACAAATACGTTGAATTACATGAGGACATTTGACATATCTTTAGAATAACCTACAGACATGGGTAGCCTTGGTGGATATCACCCGGTTTTATTTGCCACAGTTCACACAGCAGTTGACAAAAAAGGATAAATTATTTAAATGATGTGGCTGTTAAGGCAGATGTAATTTCCCACCTCTTCTAAAACAAGGATTACAGTAGATCATCATCATTGATAACGAGCAGCATCATGCTGTGGGGATGTTTTTCAGCGGCAGGGACTGGGAGACCAGTCAGGATAGAGGGAAATATGAACGGAGCAAAGTACAGAGAGATCCTTGATGAAAACCTGCTCCAGAGAGCTCAGGACCTCAGACTGGGGTGAAGGTTCACCTTCCAACAGGACAATGACCCTAAGCACACAGCCAAGAAAATACAGGAGTGGCTTCTGAATGTCCTTGAGTGGCTCAACCAGAGCCCAGACTTGAACCCGATCTAACATCTCTGGAGATACCTGAAAATAGCTGTGCAGCGACACTCCCCATCCAACCTGACAGAGCTTGAGAGGATCTGCAGAGAAGAATGGGAGAAACTCCCCACATACAGGTGTGCCAAGCTTGTAGCGTCATACCTAAGAAGACTCAAGGCTGTAATCGCTGCCAAAAATGCTTCAACAAAGTTCAGAGTAAAGGGTCTGAATACTTAGGTAAATGTGATATTTCTGTTTTTCTATTTTTAATATATTTGCAAACATTTCTAAAAACCTGTTTTTTTTATTTGTCATTATGGGGTATTGTGTGTAGACTGATGAGGGAAAAAAACAATTGAATACATTTTAGAGTAAGGTTGTAACGAAACAAAATGTGGAAAAAGTCAAGGGGTCCGAATACTTTCCGAATGCACTGTATGTTGTGTTCTAATTAAACACAGCATCTCTCTTCATCACCTCCTCCCCGTTTCCCCTTATTTTTTTCTCCTCCTCCGTACCCTCATCAGGGTCGTCTCTCCTTCCAGTGTCTGAGCGTTGACGTAGGACCCTGCCTCCAGGAGGATAGCAACCGTGGTCAGGAAGTTCTAAAATTATAAATGAAAGGATATAGGGTTATGTTAGTAAGTAAACACAGCATAACAGACATTTAACATACAAGCAAGGGGAATGTACACGAGTGTGCTTAGTTTGTAATAAGGTGGTTTAAACCAGTCTGTACTGTTACCTTCTCTGCAGCGTGCATTAGGGCAGTGGTGTCGTTCTTCTGCCGTCCGTTCCCCTTCACCCCCTTCTTTATCAGCAGCCTCAGGATGTCATCCTGTCCCCCTGCTGCTGCCAGCATACTCAGGGACATACCGCTGGAGTCCTGTGGGAGGCAACAGACACACACAGACTCCTTCATTAGAGGACCAAAGCCGCTGGTAGCAAACAAGTTGCATATAATATTAAATGGGGAGGGGGCTAATTGTTTAAAGAATTAAGAGGGGCAGTTCACTTCTTTTAAGGTTTAGCTGATTTTCTACTTACCAACGGAGCGTTGTCTTTTCATCCAAAATGTTAAGTTTAAAGTTCATAAAAGCATAAAGCACTTAGCAATGGTGATGAAAGATTTCTAGTAGTACAACATCATGACAGCTCAAAGCTGTTTCCTTAAACTGTTATTGGTACAATTGTAAATCCCTGTTGGAACACTAATGATGGACCTCAAGGCTATATGAATATTCTGAGAACTGGAATAACATTTGAACATTTACATCAAGTAACAGTTTATTAACGAAGCAAATATAGTATCTTAGAGTACACACAATGAGCACCGGGGGTAACAAAAAAGGCAGCTCGATAAAAAATACATGGTGAAAAAAAACTATGAAAGCATCTTTAGACAGTAAATAGTGGGGTGTGGTTGAAACCCTGATTATTTTTCTCAGTTAACATCCAACAACACTGTGGCAGATCTGTTGCAGTTATAACATGAACTAATAAATATAAAACTAATTTATTTACATCATTTCTCCAGGAACTTAAATGCAATTAGAAGCACCATAAATGTTCACTTGAAATAGTAGCATTATCTAGTAGGCAAGTGGATTAAATAATATATATAATATTAGCATTCAAGTGGATTAGATAATAGAGAAGCAACAGCTATCAAACCCTATACAAGTTAGTCAGCCTAAATGAGTGTTGAAGAACTTTAAACTGCTGCTGTGAAATCAATATGGTTAAGACAGTACTGAATAATAGCAAAAATAATGTAAAAAGTTGAAATGTTTCTCCTTTGACAAAAGGGCAATAAAACAAGCAGACCTACGTGGACAGCTAAAGACCAAAGTACAAGAGGAATAGGTTGTTTGATTCTCTGAAACCAATTCCACATGCAAAACGAAGGAACTGTTTCCATTGGCAAAGCACATTTCAGTTACTTGTATGTATGTATAATCCGTTAAAAGAAAACTTTTTCAATGGAGCTAGTGGTTTTTGTGTAGTCATCTGAAGAGTCTATACTGAACAAAAATATAAATGCAACATGCAACAATTTCAAAGATCTTACTGAATTACAGTTCATAAGGAAATCAGTCAATTGAAATAGGACCTAATCTATGTATTTCGCATGACTAGGCAGGGGCGCAGACATGGGTGGGTCTGGGAGGTCATAGGCCCACCCACTGGGAAGCCAGGCCCAGCCAACCAGAAATAGTTTTTCCCCACAAAAGGGTTTTATTACAGACAGTTTCATCAGCTGTCCAGGTGGCTGGTTTCAGACAATCCTGCAGGTGAATAAGCCGGATGTGGAGGTCCTGGACTGTCATGGTTACATGTGGTCTACGGTTTTGAGGCCTGTTGGGCGTACTGCTAAATTCTCTAAAACAACGTTGAAGGTAGCTTATGGTAGGGAAATTAACATTCAAATATCTGGCAACAGCTCGGGTGGACATTCACCCTGTCAGCATGCCAATTCCAATCTTCCTCAAAACTTGAGACATCTGCCTTGTTTTGTGTGACAATTTTTTATTTATTGTCCTCAGTACAAGGTGCACCTGTGTAATGATCATGCTGTTTACATTTTAGTCACTTAGCAAAAGATCCAGAGCGACTTACAGTTAGTGCATCCATCTTAAGATAGCTAGGTGGGAAAACCACATATCACAGGCATAGAAAGTACATTTTTCCTCACCAACGTAGGGGGGTGGGGGGGTCAACTACAAGTGCTGGCTAATTTGTATTTTAGTATTATTTAAGAGACTGTTCGAAGAGTTAGGGTTTCAGATGTTTTCAGGAAGATGAGCAGGGACTGCTGTCCTAGCTTCAGGGGGAAGCTGGTTCCACCATAGGAGTGCCAGGACAAAGAAGAGCTTAGACTGGGCTGAGCAGGAGCTGCCTTCCTGTAGGGGTGGGAGTGCCAAGAGACCTGAGGTGGCAGAACAGAGTGCTCGAGTTGGGGTGAGCATAGCCTGAAAGTAGGGAGGGGAAGTTCCTCTTGCTGTTCCGTAGGTAAGCACCATGAAAGCCAATGGAGAGTGGGGAGAAGCGGGGTGACATGAGAGAACTTGGAAAGGTTGAAAACCAGGCGGGCTGCAGCGTTCTGGATAAGTTGCAGGGGTTTGATGGCACAAGCAGGGAGCCCAGCCAACAGCGAGTTGAAGTAGTCCAGACAGGAGAGGACAAGTGCCTGGATTAGGACCTGCGCCGCTTCCTGTGTTAGATAGGGTCGTACTCTACGGACGTTGTAGAGCATGAACTTGCATGAGCGCGTAACTGCTTTGATGTTTGCAGAGAACGACAGGGTGTTTTCCAGGGTCACGCCAAGGTTCTTGGCACTTTGGGACAACACCTGTCAGGTGGATGGTTATCTTGGTAAAGGTGGTCCTGTGTGGCTCAGTTGGTAGAGCATGGCACTTGCCAAGCCAGGTTTTGGGTTCGATTCCCACGGGGGACCAGTACGAACAAATATGAAAATGTATACACTCACTACTTACTGTAAGTCGCTCTGTATAAGAGCGTCTGCTAAATGACGAAAATGTAAAGGAGAAATGCTCACGAACAGGAATGTAAACTCATTTGTGCACACAATTTGAGAGAAATGTTTTTTTGTGAGTATGGAAAATTTCTGCCATCTTCTTCTTAGCTCACGAATCATGGGACCAACACTTTACAGAATTGCAAAAATCATTGACGCTGGAGACTACCATCTCCCTCAATAACTTTAAGCATCAGCTTACCGACCACTGCACCTGTACACAGCCCATCTGTAAATAGCCCACCCTACTACCTCATCCCAAAATAATTTTTGCTCATTTGCACCCAAAGTATCTCTATTTGCACATCATCATCTGCACATCTATGACCAGTGTTAATGCTAAATTGTAATTATTTCGCCACTATTGCCTATTTATTGCCTTACCTTCCTAATTTTACTCCATTTGCACACACTGTACATAGATTTTCTATGGTGTTACTGACTGTACGTTTGTTTATCCCTTGTGTAACTCTGTGCTGTTGTTGTTTTTGTCACACTGCTTTGCTTTATCTTGGCCAGGTCGCAGTTGTAAATGAGAACTTGTTCTCAACTGGCCTACCTGGTTAAAAAAAGGTGAAATAAAAAATAAATTACATGTTGCGCTTATATTGTTGGTCAGTATAATTCAAGAACAGCCAAAGAAACATTCTTCTTTATGTGATTGGTGGATTTCAAGCGGCTCAAACATCAAAACTTAAACCCATTCACACCGTACTTCTACCAGGAACTGCCTAACCCACTAAATCCTAGGTTTTGCTGGTCAGCTGTTTTAACTCAAAACCTAACCTACACATATACATTAGCTACACACACTACAGTACAGGCAAAAATACACATAATTCCTTAAAGTATTTTAGAGTACTAATGTTACTTTGCTCAATACAACAACAAAAAATACTTAAATACATGCAATTTTGTCCTTGAAACATTTAATTCAAATACTGTAGAATTCCAGTCATTCCTATGGAGGACTGCTCGGGGAGTGCCAATATGGCCGACCCGTTGTCTTCAAAGCCTATTAAATCACAATACATTGCATCAGCAATCCAGGGTTTACATACAGTGCATTCGGAAAGTATTCAGACCCTTTGATTTTTTTCAAAATTTTATTACATTACAGCCTTATTCTAAAATGGATCAAAATGTTTGTTTTCCCCCTGAACAATCTATGCACAATACTCCACAACGACAGAGCAAATACATTTTTTTTTTTTCAAATGTATTCAAAATAAAAACAGAAATATCATTTACATATGTATTCAGACCCCTTTACTTTGTTGAAGCACCTTGGACAGCGATTACAGCCTTAAGTACGACGCTACAAACTTGGCCCACCTGTATTTAGGGAGTTTCTCCCATTCTTCTCTGCAGATCCTCTCAAGCTCTGTCAGGTTGGACGGGGAGCGCCACTGCACAGCTATTTTCAGGTCTCTTCAGAGATGTCCGATCGGGTTCAAGTCCAGGCTCTGGATGGGCCACTCAAGGACATTCAGAGACTTGTCCCGAAGCCACTCCTGCGTTGTCTTGGCTGTGTGCTTAGGGTCGTTGTCCTGCTGCCGCTGAAAATCATTTCATGGTCAGAGTCCTTTAGATGCCTTTTGGCAAACTCCAAGCAGGTTGTCATGTGCCTTATACTGAAGAGTTGCTTCTATCTGGTCACTCTACCATAAAGGCCTGATTGGTGGAGTGCTGCAGAGATGGTTGTCCTTCTGGAAGGTTCTCCCATCTCCACAGAGGAACTCTGGAGCTCTGTCAGAGTGACCAGCTGGTTCTTGGCCACCTCCCTGACCAAGAAGTCTGGCCGGGCAGCAAGATCTAGGAAGAGTCTTAGTGGTTACAAACTTCTTTAATTTAAGAATGATGGAGGCCACTGTGTTCTTGGGGACCTTCAATGCTGCAGAAAGTTGTTGGTACCCTTCACCAGATCTGTGCCTCGACACAATTCTGTCTCAGAGCTCTACGGACAATTCCATCGACCTCACGGCTTGGTTTTTGCTCTGACATGCACTGGTCAACTCTGGGGCCCTATATAGACGTGTGTGCCTTTCATGTCCAATCAACTGAATTTACCACAGGTGGACTAATCAAGTTGTAGAAACATCAAGGATGATCAATGGACACCGGATGCACTTGAGCTCAATTCCGAATCTCAGAACAATGGGTCTGAATACTTATGTAAATAAGTTAATTCTGTTTTTATTTTTAATACATTTGCAAAATGTGTCATTATGGGGTATTGTGTGTAGATTGATGAGAATTTGTTTTTAAATCAATTTTTGAATAAGGCTGTAACAAAAAATGTGGAAAAAGTCAAGGGATCTGAATACTTTCTGAATGCACTGTACATCGTTGGTGTAGCTTATGCCAAAGGATTTTGAGTTTAGGCGCCACAATGTATTGTGCCAAAAGTAATTTTGCAGTTCAAAAATTCAGAACAAAGTCGGCTAAAAAAGTTTATATGCATACTATGTCACTATGTAGCCTAGTTGCTACGGATACATTTGTAGAATAAAGTACGTAGTGATAGTATATCCTTAAAATGCTTCTTCATTCTTGCTTTACATTACAAAGTGAGATAAGAGTGAGCAAGGGTGGTCGATTAAATCAAAAGCTTTTTAAACTAGTTCAAGTTAATCATAAGTACAGATAAACAGGAGGATCTTCTGGAAGTCCTAACGGCAACCCTGGATTCTGTGTCCTTGGACTTGGTTTTTCATGGTCCATGTTTTGTTTGCCTGAAATATGCCTCCTACACATTGTCATTAATGTATTACGCACATAGTTTTTTACATCTTTCCATGTCCTGCCTTGTAGAGCTGGTTCAGCGGCAAGACATGCGTCACATTCCTTTTTACCTGGAATCTTCATCAGTTTAGTGAAGTCTCCTAGCTGCCGCCTCACCGCAGCCTGAGCCTCATTATTCCATATCTTCTGTTTCCTTGGTGTTGCCACAGGACCTGCCTCTAGTCCCTCCTCTTGACCCTGTTCAGGTACTGTCATTGTTCCACCAACCCATTCTTTAGCATGCTTTGCCTCTTTTTGTTTCTTTGCCACTCCTTTCTTTGTTTGTTTTGTGGGGTCCAATCTTGTAAGGCCATTCTTCCTTTTTATAGATTTTACTGTGTTGTGCACATAGTTTTTGATGTCCCTCCATGTCCGGTCTCGTAGAGCAGGTTCATTGTGCAGGCATACTTCACAGTCCCGTTTACCTGGAACCTCCATCATTGAAATAAAGTGTCCCATCTGACGCTTCACCGCAGCCTTAGCCGCATCACTCCACATCCTCTGTTTCCACACTGTGCCCACCTTACCTGTCCCCACAGAACCTGTCCCCGCAGGAACTGCACCCAAAAGAACTGCACCCGCAGGCACTGCTCCAACAGGAAGTATCTGTGGATTAAGTGTTGGCGTAATAACTGTACGGGTTGTTTGCGCTGGAAGTGTCTGTGCAGGATATGTTCCGGCAGGATATGACCTTGCAAGTTGTGACCCCGCAAGATGTGTCCCTGCACGATATGTCCCCGCAGGATATGATCTTGCAGGATTCGTACCCAAAGCATATGATCTTGCAGGAGATGAGAGGTCATTAGGACTTGCAGGATATGAACTTGCAAGATGTATCCCTGTAGCATATGAAGCGGCTGGATAGGTCTCTGCAGGATGTGTCACAGTAGAATATGACTTAGCAGGATTTATCCCGGTAGGATATGTCCTTGCAGAATATGACCTTGCAGAATGTGATCCTGAAGGATATGTACCAGCGTGATATGACCTTGAAGGCTGTGCCCCCAACGTATATGACTTTGCTGAATATGTCCCTGTAGGATATGATGAACCAGTGGGATATGTGCCAGTAGGATATGTCCTCGCAGAATCTGTCCCTGCTGGATATGTCCCTGCAGAATATTCCCCTATGAAATGAATACATACAGAAGAAAAGGATTCATGAACATGTGCCATTATCATATATTGTTAGAGGAACAGAGCAAATACTATAGGATAATAAATTGCAAGCTTCTCAAAAACGTAGATCTAGTTAACATGTAAATGGCACAAAACTTTAACTGGGATTTTCCCACTCAGAATGTATCATTTAACCCTTGAAACAAAATGAAAATGTTGTCCAAATACCCTGTAAAGTAACTGATACTCACCATATGTAGGGGAAACAACCCTTTCCTCAGATGGCCCTGGAATTACAACTGGAACCTGATCCATTGCAAGCAGTAATTTGCTGATTTCTGCTAGATGTGCTGCGTTTTCAGAGAGTCTGTAGTACTCTTTATGGACATGGGTGTCATGTCCCAATAATTTTGCCACTTGATCCAATTCACTTTCATTTAAGTTCAGTATTTGGCTATGGATAGCAACCTCTTTCCTCACTGTTGCATGGATCAGACTTTCAGGATTCTTTGCATCACATTCATGAGTAAATTTCCTCAGACAGTCAGAACCTCGGATGTAGCTTGCTGCATCTGGGCTCCGTGCAAAGACATAAGGGTTGTCCTTTGACACACCAACTTTGTCTCTGTTTGCAATAAGGATCTCAAGAGATGAGATCATCCTCGCCGTTAGTAGAACAGGCATTGTTCTACCATTTTTACCTTCTATTTCCACCCTGGTTAGTTTGTCGTCACCAAGCTCCTGCTCCAGCCTTGAGAGGCTATTGAAAATGTCTGCACTAGCTAGAGCTTGCTTTCTGTTTGTGTATGCTTCCAACAGCATTTTCGCAACCTCTCCTGTCCTTTTTCTGTTGAAGAGAACTATTTCTGCAAGAAGAGTTTCATTGAGCTTTTTCCAGACAGCGTTGGTGGGGCTATCGAGCAATTCTTTCTTTGCGGTGTCCTCTGCAACCTTGAGAAACTTCTGAAGTTTAATCAAATCTTCAGTTAGTGAAGTCACATCAACTTCATCACACTGAGGGACAGCGCTGAGGGACAGACCGGAAAAACAGTTATTCCAATCGTTGTCAAGAAGCTCAATGAACCTTTTAGCTTGTTCCTCTGCCTCCCAGTCCTCTGTCATACGACTCTCCCCAAAAGCGATTTCAGTAGCTCTTTTCAAGGAATAGCCAATCTTTAAAGGAAGAGATGGGGTCTTGTACCTGTCGGAGGCAGGATGAAAACCACTAATTTTCCTGGCAGCATGAACGGCCAATTTGAATTTGGATGGTACACAAACTTCATGCAGATATTGGACACCACAATCGATCTCATTTACAGTAAGTACAAATCTAGCCAATTCCCTCATTTTTGATCCAATGTATGTAAACTGTGACTTGGCATGGCCATGCTTTGCAGATAGTGCATTGCCATATTTGCATATCAGGGGATCATTTTTGATGTGGCATAAGATGTCATCTTGATTCATATTGTGTATTATTTCTTCACATCCTCCAGTAGAGTAGACAGGCAATGGAAGAAGTTGAGAGGACGCAGCCTGGACCCGCAACCTTTTTCCTCCCCTCTTTTCATCTTGTCCTTTTCTGGCTTTACATGAGCCCTCATGCTTCCATAAATCAATTTTGTTATAAAAAGCTGAGCAGTGTTGGCAGGGTAGGCAGTCACGCACAGAAACACCATCGTAAGAGGGTGTATCCTTAGTCACAATTTTGACATTTCCACTTTGAAGAACTTGATAGTTGCCTTTGTTACGGAGTTGGTCAAGCAAAAGAGACCTGATTTTGGAGAGTTTGGGGAAGCTGATAGCATGAGCGACAGCTGCTTCTTCTGCGTGCATCCTTTCTAAATGTCTTGCAATTTTGTGGTGTGGTTCATTGCAATACAGGCAGAAGTACTTTTTGTCCCATTTTCTTTTACCATCATCTGTCGTACTACATACGCTGACTGTCATTTTTGTGCTGGAACGTAAGCTTGACCTTGTACCTTTCCGTGGCGCAAATTTCTTGCGTTTAGGTTTTTTAGCTTGTAGAGTTTTTTGGGGCAACGGCTCAGATTCATTATTATCGTAGGGGCGTACTGCATTGGATAGAAGAGGTTCTGACCCAGTTGGGACGTTTGAATCCAGGCTTTGTCCTACCTCATCTGAATTGTTCTCGTCTTCACTTGAACTGCTCTCTTCAGTACTCTTCTTTATGTCACATAAAGCTCTCTCCATGTCACATAAAGTCTTCTCCACATCACATGAAGTCTTCTCTTCATTGTGTAGAGCATTTTCTTTCTCATGTGAAGGATTCTCTTCCTGGTGTTCCCTGTCCATCGTTTAGGCAGCTACCACCTGCACCCACACAAACACAGCACAGGTTATTAGGATAAACCTACCATAAGCCTATGGTAAGCATAATCCATGGTAAACATGTTGAGTGCAGGTATCCAGTTAAGAGACTGTGATTGCTTTCCAGACACACAACTTCTATGCAGGAATTCTAGAGACTTTCCTAGGTATTGTAAAACATATCTGAAATTCTGTGCATGCCTGCGTAGTATTGGTGTATTTGGAACACAACTGTGTGTTCAGGAGACATTGATGGGGTTGCGAATCTAGTTGCACGGCTGAATCTGAAGCATAAAAATGACTGCAATACCACCGACTGTCCAGGGGAGCCACTGTCCTACAAAAACACCAATCTCTGCACATTTTCCCTCTTCCCTTTTCCCTCATACTCCTTTTGGTCTCCCTCTACTCCTTCTGTCCAGGTTTTCTTTTCCTCATTCAAACCTCTACCTCCCCCTACAAACAAACAGTCACACACATCTATCCTCTCTCTCAGTCTCAACCGTCTGTCTCCTCCCCCTTTATCCACCTCTACCATCTCTGTGGCCAAGAGATGCAACACCTTGGTTGCCATAGTGATCAGGAGACTACCGGTGGTTGGTTGTCATCAGGGTAACATTCAGTACTAGGCAGTAGGCACCAAACGGGAGCCGAGATGCAGCACTACTTGGCCACGCTCATTCTCCAGTTTGGGCCTATGTATAATCCAGTCCACTACATCCAACACGATTATAGGGTACAACTGATTGTAGTTGCCACAGAGACATAGAACGCCAAAGCTGAACATAACTGAATGGTAATTCTCTTATGACAACATAGTAAACACGGCAACTGCCTCAACACAATGGTATCCATTTTGGCTCAAACCATGGACAATAAAAGGGTTAATATTTTCCAAGCGCAACAGTGAAATATCATACAATTCTGATTTTACGAAGCCTATGCTAAATCAAGTAGTTTAATAGAATGTGTCAGGCTTACAAAAACTCATGTAATGTGACGCACAGCAAGACAAAAAGAGCTGTAATAGGTTTGTTTCCATTCGTTAAATTCAATTCCAAGGTTTGTTTGTTTGCTTGTTTCTTTGCTTGCTTGATGACATATTGGGGTGGTGGTCAAATTCACTAATCAATTTCTTACTGTTTCGAAAAAGGCTACAAATGCCTGATTATAAAAGTCCTGAGTTCATAATTTCTTGAACTCAGGACTACTAATAGCTGATGATCCTAATGATGTGGCTCAATACATTAAAAAAAAAGAACTACACAAACTGGGTATAACCTCCATTTCACAGCTCCTCCACTCATCATAATTGGATAACGATTTCAACCTGCCCTGAGTGATACTTAGAGCGAATGGTCCAAAACTTCAGGTGGATAAGCCGCTCTAGTGAACAGAGAAGTGGGGTAGATGGTGTCAGTGAGTTAACTTGACCACAAAACAGTTCCATTCCCACCCTAGCTAAAGTTTGTATTAAGAGTATGAAATAATCTACTTCCATACCCGTTACAGCTTAGTAGGCTTGGGTGGTATACCGTATACCGGGGTATTTGGAAAAAGACACGGAATGGTTTTTCGTCATACCGTCAAAACTATGAAGATTTCCAATAAATGGGAATATTTGTAGCTACTTTAAATTATTATCTGCATCAACTTGTGCAATACCTTAGGAGATAAAGCAGATTGCGTTCTTCATTTCACCATTCCACACTTACCAGTATAATGTTGAGCTGACGTGTATAATTTTGAGCTGACGTGTATAATGTTCGAGTCATCAGCATACAGTGCCTTCGGAAAGTATTTAGAACCCTTGACTTTTCCCAAATATTGTTAAGTTACAGCCTTATTCTAAAATTCAGTTTGGCCAGGCAGCTAGCTCTAGGAAGTCTTGGTGGTTCCAAACTTCTTCCATTTAAGAATGGAGGCCACTGTATTCTTGAGGACCTTCAATGCTGCAGACATTTTTTCGTACCCTTCCCCAGATCTTTGCTTCCAGACAATCTGTTCCAGACCTCTACGGACAATTCCTTCAACCTCATGGCTTGGATTTTGCTCTGACATGCACTGTCAACTGTGGGACCTTATATAGACAGGTGTGTGCCTTTCCAAATCATGTCCAATCAATTGAATTTGCCACAGGTGGAGACTCCAATCAAGTTGTAGAAACATCAAGGGTGATTAATAGTCTCATAACAAAGAGTCAGAAAACTTATGAAATAAAGGTGTGTTTTTATTTATAATACATTTGCAAATTGTGTGTAGATTGCTGAGGATTTTTATTTATTTAATCAATTTTAGAATAAGGGTGTAACATAACAAAATGTGGAAAAAGTCAAGTGGTCTGAATACTTTCCGAAGGCACTGTACATAGACACATAGGCTTTACTCAGTGCCAGGTTATTAGTAAAGATTGAAAAAAGTAAGGGGCCTAGACAACTTCCCTGGGGAATGCCCAACTCTACCTGGATTATGTTGGAGGCTTCCATTAAAGAACACCCACAGTGTTCTGTTGGAGAGGTAACTCTCAATGCACAATATAGCACGGGGTGTAAAGCCATACGTTTTTCCTAGCAGCAAATGATGATCGATAATGTCAAAAGCTGCACTGAAGTCTAACAAAAGCACCCACAAGCTTCTTATCAATTTCTTTCAGCCAATCAGAAATGTGTTAAAGTGCCATACATATTGAGTGCCCTTACCTAGAAGCATTCTGAAAGTCAGTTTATTTGTTTACTATGAAATAGCATCGTATCTGGTCAAACACAATTTTCTCCAAAAGTTTACCACGCTGATTAGTCGACTGTTTGAGCCAGTAAACGGTGCTTCGCTATTCTTGGGTAGCGAATGGCATAAGTCATATAAACATCTTACTCTGCTTATCTTCAAAACGGTGCACAGTCATAATCAAAGTATACACAGATGAAAACACCTTGATTTCTGAGAAATCTTCTGAATTATAAGGACATATAAAAAAACACTTTAATTGGAGTATTTGATTTGCGCATCTGCTAGCACCAGCAGTGCAAGCCTCCCTCTTTTGCGTGAGTGAAATGAGTTCGTAAAAATGTAAAAGTATGCATCTTAGAAATAGTTCACATACAAACTTTATATGTCCGAACAGAATCAAATAGGCTTCCCAAAAATAACATGGTCGCTGTGGTAGAACGTTTATTTTGATTGGGGATTTTCTGCGTTTATCAAAGTCCCATCAGGTAGCCTGATTTCAGATGTCTCCATGTAAAACAGGATTATTAGAGAATTCATTCTTTTTGCAAAAAATGTAAAATGCAATCAAATTTTTATATTAATCTGAGTACCGTACCCATTGATCGAGCCAGGTCAGTGTCATTCACAGCAACGCTCGATTTCTGAGTCTTGCTCATGACGTGCAGCACTTTGTGGTGGACATCCACGTTTTGACCAATGAGAGAATTTTTCAACAACTTAATACTTGAAAAAAAACTGGATCAGAATGTAATCCTCTTCCCCTAACCCTTTTAGCTAACTCTTCCGCTAACCTTAACCCTTTAACCTAACTCCTAAACGTAACCCTAAAATCGTCTAACACTCACTACTGAGTTCCAAACTGCCCCTGGAAGCAATGGCAGCACAAGAACTGTTCGTCAGGGGCTTCATGAAATGGGTTTCCATGGCCGAGCAGCCACACACAAGCTAAAGATCACCATGTGCAATGACAAGCGTCGGCTGGAGCCATGTAAAGCTTGCCACCATTGGACTCTGGAGCAGTGGAAATGCGTTCTATGGAGTGGTGAATCACGCTTCACCATCTGGCAGTCCTACGGACAAATCTGGATTTGGAGGATGCCAGGAGAACACTACCAGCCTGAATGCACAGTGCCAACTGTAAAGTTTGGTGGAGGAGGAATAATGGTCTGGGGCTGTTTTTCATGGTTCGGGCTAGGCCCCTTAGCATTTAGACTACAGCATACAATGAAACTGAACAGTTTGGGGAAGGTCCTTTCCTGTTTCAGCATTACAATGACCATGTGCACAAAGTGAGGTCCATACAGAAATATACAGAAATGGTTTGTTGAGATCGGTGTAGAAGAATGTGACTGGCCTGGACAGAGGCCTGACCTCAACCCCAACGAACACCTTTGGAAAGAATTGGACCGCCGACGGCTATTAAGACTATTTAATGCCTCACCCGGGTGCCGCGCCATCGGCAACATAGACCTGGAACTGTTGGGGTGTTAGGACCTAGTTTAACAATTAGGCATCCATCCGTGAGTAACTCTGTTCCGTAATCACTCATTCATTCAGGACTGTATATACATATTCATGTACAGTTGTTATATCATATGCAATATTGTAAGTAATTCTTGGACTAAACTTACGTAGTCATCCAATCAGGACTGCATATTAGTATCCTGTCAGTGGTATCTTTTCTCATTGCTTTTAGTATATCGAATGTGCAATACATGCATTTATCTGTAATTAAACCCTGCACTAAGGACTGTATTTTAAGGGAATTATTATTATTACCCTCACTTATGTCATACGCACATTTAGCGGTTTAAGTATTTCTCTGCTATCGACCTGTATAGTATAGTTAACCATGCAATCTATATCAACTTGCAATATTTTTATATATATTTTTTTTCACCTAACACTCTGTAACAATGTATTGTGTACATATTATACTATGCAATGCCTTTTCGAACTCCAGACTTCTTGTATTTTTATACTTTTTCCCATACTCCGCACTATGTATCATGTATCGGTCTTTTGTGTATTTTCGTTCTGGCATTTTGCACCGGCTCTGTGTTTTTTCGTAGCTGCTTGACGATCTATCTATCTATCTACTGCAAGCCAGGCTTAGTCGCCAACATCAGTGCCTGACCTCACTAATGCTCATGGCTGAAGGAAGCAAGTCCCCACTGCAATGTTCCAACATCTAGTGGAAAGCCTTCCCAGAAGAGTGGAGGCTGTTATAGCAACAAAGGAGGACCAACTCCATAATTTTGGAATGAAAAGTTTGACGAGCAGGTGTCCACATACCTTTGGTCATGTAGAGTTTCATAAGAAATGGATGATGGACATACACAAATTAATACCATACGAAACATAACATATTATACTAAATGGAATGTTTTTTTTTTTTTTTTTATTCTTTTTTTTTTTTACCTTTATTTAACTAGGCAAGTCAGTTAACAAATTCATATTTACAAAACTCCAATATAAATTTCGCTATCAACCACCCATTTTGGCTAGACTGCCCCCTTTGCTTGCAGTGCTTCTCTTTGTTTTTTTGCTTTTGAAACTTTTTTGTTGTTGATTGAAACACTAGTTCTTTGTTTGCACTTCTGACCCCACAGCTGTGGGCTTTAGTGGGAGGTGTGGATGATGCTTCTCCATTGGTCAGCCATTGTCAGTTTGGCTACAACTGTTCAGAAAACAACACCTCTTAACTGGTATGATGTAAACAAACTGTTTCAGTCATTGAAAAGAGCTTTTATGACATGTATTTTTATTAATTTTTTTACAATTTAACTTTAATACCGATGGTATTTATTTCCACAAAGCAGCCTTGTTAATTAACACTTCTCTCTAAAAACAAACCCAACATTTTAACATATAAAACTGATAAATACCATGTAACAATCAACATTATGGAGTACAACAGTGTCAAAATAATAAATAAATTGTAACATGTTCACAGCACTACCATTGGACATACAGCAACCTGATCAAAAGCTGCTGAGCCATACTTCCATGCAATGAAACAATATCCCAAATAGTTAATGTTATATGATTAAAAAAACAATGCATATGACAACACTGAGTGCAAGTGTGTGTTTTAAAGTTAGCCTATGTATCATTAGCTAATATTTTTCAGTAAAAAAATGCTAACCGTTACACTATCATGAAATAGTGATGATTATATATCGACTTTGAAACAAATAGGACATGGCCTGCTTATGAGTTGCCATGAAAGAAAGTAAGATGAATTCGAACTGAAAATGGCGAGAACAGGTGTTCGTAGCTAAATGCTTTTGGTTAGCTTGAGAATAATAATTGCATGATTTATCATTCTACTGTATGTAATGTATGTAATATAGTAGAATGGTATGAACCGACACTGAATCATTTGAGTTATGTAGAATTTGGACAGAAGAACGCCCGGTGCTGCTTACCTGAGATGCCATAATCACACAGTCCTTCTTCGTAAGTGTCCACTAAGACTTCCTTTGTGTAGGAAAGAAAGGCTGAACAGTATTGGTTGTAGCTAAACTGACACTCAAAAAATGGCTGACCAATGGAGAAGCATCATCCACACCTCCCACTAAAGCCCACCCACAGCTGTGGGGTCAAAAGAGCAAACGAAGAACTAGTGTTTCAATCGAAAAAAATATATAAATAAATAAAAGCAAAAAAAAAAAAAAAAAGCACTGCAAGCAAAAATGGAGGGTGGTTGATAGCGAAATTTAAGTTTTGCGCTCTATCATAAAATATTTGATTGTACTTTTGTTTTCTTCTGTAAAGTCTCGTTTTTGCTTTCAGAATAATTATTTTGATTAAAAAGAAGAAAAAAAAAAAGTTTTGCTCTCGACAAAGACACAAATCTACCTCCATAGACTTATCTAGTTAAATAAAGACTACTCGGGAAACCAAAGAAAATACACTTGACGTTGCCAATTTTCCGAAGGGAGGCGCTATACTGTTACATGTCTAACTGCCCTGTTTGTGTCCAAATACATGACAGACCTAAAAACATAATTGTTCTCAGTACATGTCGTTTTTACAACACTATTCCAAACCTCAGAGGATACCATTTTCGGGCTAAAATGTGCCCCTCTTCCTTCACAAGCAGCACTGCCTCACGTCCGCCATTAGAGAGCGAGCGAAACAATAAGAGTGGGCAGAAGCAATGGGGGGAAATAAATACAATCTCATTTACTGCTAAGTGGTCACCATTTTTTACTTTATAACATAGCAGGAGACATGTTGAAACTTTGACAAATTAACCGTACAATTTCATAAAACATCTCGGAAATTCTTACCTGAGTAGACGTTGAAACGATATAGCGCCACTTTTGTGCCATTACATACATCGAGAAACGCATGCGCGTCAATAGACGTTCTTCTTTGGTGGGATTAATCGGCGTTTGGTATCCAGCGTTAATGCTGCATTACCGCCACCTACTGTGCTGGACAGTGAGCCAGAGACAGGGAGGAACTACTGTACATTTTACCTGCTAGCCTCATTTCACTCTTTTTTTTATGCCTAAAATCAGGATTATCTTGATCCCACTGGAAGGGTGGATTCGAGGTGGATTTATGAAGGAAGAAGAAATGTAATGTAATTAAGGTGAACAGGTTTAAAAAACGTTCTTACATGTAGGCCTACATCTGAAAACCAAAGATTCATATGTTAAACTGACTACAGTATAGGTATGTGATCAGTCGTTATATTGAGATGTGTCAAATAAATGTATGTACTTACTTATAACATAAGTGATCGGCAGGCTCTATTCTTTTTAATATAGGTACCTTTAATTTATGTATGTACTCATCTCTGTTTCCATATGACTGTGTAGAAGTAGTACCATAACCTGTCCAGTAGATGGAATGGTATAGGCCTATTCAAAGCACTGAAAATCTGGATTTTGTGAAATTGATTTTGTGATATCTGGATCATAATTACAATTATATATATACAAAAATAAAATAAAAAACGGCAAAAAAACGTCCAGATCAAAATGATTCTGTATTGCAGAAAAGAGGATTACAGAATGTGGATCATTCTGATCCAGATTAAAACATTTGAAAAACTAGGCCCTGAAGATTATTATTTAATTAATTAATTTATTATTTAATTGATTAATTTATATATGCCCCTCCTTTTAAGGTTAACCTTCTTAAGTGAACTGAACTCTCGTTTTAATATGGTGAAAATATTCTTTTTTTTTCCCAAAAGAAATATTGAACATATTACAGTCAAATCATAGTGTAAAAGCAGGTGAACTGGTTCTACTCTTTTTTTTGCCATTTTCTGTTTTGTGGTGGAAAACCGAGCGCCCAAAAAGAGGAGAGAATTGGTTCACAGCCCTCTGAATCTGGCAACTGTCACTCAATCCATTCCACCCTCATGTCGCGTTCCCCTGCTCAGACGTTGCTTATATCAACCAATGTGTGTCCTCACACTTCTCTATATCAAGTCCTTCACATGTACCAGCCTCTCGGATGCTCTATAGGGTGCCATCCCACTTCTGACACTTATGCAGCGAATTCGGGTGGTAGACACTACAGGTATAGTTTGCATGAGATTATTATGGACATTATTATTATCGATCATGTCACCAGAAAAATACCCTTGATATTTATTGGAAAGGAACATCAAGCTCATCACTTTCACCACCCTGTGAAGTTAATCATAATTTATTTCATATGTAGCCTCATAAACGGCATGCTTTCCTGAGCCGTCAGGGGCGGTTTGTAGCCTAGTGGTTAAGAGCATTGGGCCAGTAACCGAAAGGTTGCTGGTTTGAACCCCAAGCCGACTAGGTGAACAATTTGGCTGTGCCATTGAGCAAGGCACTTAACCCTAATTGCTCCTGGATAGGAGTGTCTGCTAAATGACTTAACTGTAAACGTCGTAGTGGGAAGAGCACTAGTAGTGACCCCAAGTTTACTTCAATATGATGGTTATTATATCAATATTTGCGCATAGAAGCTTTTCCACCGACATATGCACATTTTCCCACCAGAGATGTTTCCATCAAATTGACTTGTTGTGGATAAAAGGCTGTGCATGATGACCCAGTGCACATAAAAATACATTTTGCGGTTGAATTCCCATGTATCGAATAAAAGATACAAGTTATTATTATGGACAAAAGAGCTACATTATTTTTATTTGTCAAATGGCAGCCAAGCATCGATGATCATGTCACCAGAATAAGACCCTTGATAATTATTGGAAAGGAGCATCAAGCTCATCACCTCAGACTTTCACCACCCTGTGAAGTTCATCATCATTTATTTAATCTGTAGCCTAATAAACTGCATGCTTTCTCTATAAGTCGTAGAGGGAGAACAACACACAACATATGGCGTGACTCCAAGTTTATTTTGTTATGATTATTATATCAATATCTGCGCATAAAAGCATTTCCACCTACATTTCTTGCATAATTCATTTTAGACACAAAAAGTTCCCACCCTGTCTAACATACAGTGGGGAGAACAAGTATTTGATACACTGCCGATTTTGCAGGTTTTCCTACTTACAAAGCATGTAGAGGTCTGTCATTTTTATCATAGGTACTCTTCAACTGTGAGAGACGGAATCTAAAACAAAAATCCAGAAAATCACATTGTATGATTTTTAAGTAATTCATTTGCATTTTATTGCATGACATAAGTATTTGATACATCAGAAAAGCAGAACTTAAAATTTGGTACAATTAATATTTGGTGCAATTACAGAGATCATACGTTTCCTGTAGTTCTATACCAGGTTTGCACACACTGCAGCAGGGATTGTGGCCCACTCCTCCATACAGATCCTTCAGGTTTCGGGGCTGTCGCTGGGCAACACGGATTTTCAGCTCCCTCCAAAGATTTTCTATTGGGTTCAGGTCTGGAGACTGGCTAGGCCACTCCAGGACCTTGAGATGCTTCTTACGGAGCCACTCCTTAGTTGCCCTGGCTGTGTGTTTCGGGTTGTTGTCATGCTGGAAGACCCAGCCACGACCCATCTTCAATGCTCTTACTAAGGGAAGGAGGTTGTTGGCCAAGATCTCGCAATACATGTCCCCATCCATCCTCCCCTCAATACGGTGCAGTCGTCCTGTCCCCTTTGCAGAAAAGCATCCCCAAAGAATGATGTTTCCACCTCCATGCTTCACGGTTGGGATGGTGTTCTTGGGGTTGTACTCATCCTTCTTCTTCCTCCAAACACGGCGAGTGGAGTTTAGACCAAAAAGCGATTTTTTTGTCTCATCAGACCACATGACATTCTTCCATTCCTCCTCTGGATCATCCAGATGGTCATTGGCAAACTTCAGATGGGCCTGGACATGCGCTGGCTTGAGCAGGGGGACCTTGCGTGCGCTGCAGGATTTTAATCCATGACGGCATAGTGTGTTACTAATGGATTTCTTTGTGATCCCAGCTCTCTTCAGGTCATTGACCAGGTCCTGCCGTGTAGTTCTGGGCTGATCCCTCACCTTCCTCATGATCATTGATGCCCCACGAGGTGAGATCTTGCATGGTGCCCCAGACCGAGGGAGATTGACCGTCATCTTGAACTTCTTCCATTTTCTAATAATTGCGCCAACAGTTGATGCCTTCTCACCAAGCTGCTTGCCTATTGTCCTGTAGCCCATCCCAGCCTTGTGCAGGTCTACAATTTTATCCCTGATGTCCTTACACAACTCTCTGGTCTTGGCCATTGTGGAGAGGTTGGAGTCTGTTTGATTGAGTGTGTGGACAGGTGTCTTTTATACAGGTAACGAGTTCAAACAGGTGCAGTTAATACAGGTAATGAGTGGAGAACAGGAGGGCTTCTTAAAGAAAAACTAACAGCTCTGTGAGAGACGGAATTCTTACTTGTTGGTAGGTGATCAAATACTTATGTCATGCAATAAAATGCAAATTAATTATTTAAAAATCATACATGTATGGAGGAGTGGGCCAAAATCCCTGCTGCAGTGTGTGCAAACCTGGTCAAGAACTACAGGAAACGTATGATCTCTGTAATTGCAAAAAAAGGTTTCTGTACCAAATATTAAGTTCTGCTTTTCTGATGTATCAAATACTTATGTCATGCAATAAAATGCAAATTAATTAATTACAAATCATACAATGTGATTTTCTGGATTTTTGTTTTAGATTCCGTCTCTCACAGTTGAAGTGTACCTATGATAAAAATTACCGACCTCTACATGCTTTGTAAGTAGGAAAACCTGCAAAATCGGCAGTGTATCAAATACTTGTTCTCCCCACTGTATATAGTTTTGTCAACATTTGGAAAGTTTACTGACAAATGTTTTGTTTCCATCATGCCTGTCATATTTTTTTAATCAGACATGTAAGCCTACTTGACTAGCATAAAAAAGTTGGATGGAAACCTGAGTAATGAGTTGTCATTAAATGCTTTCAACATTTTTACATTTATTCAAATAGCTCCAAATTTCAGACACCATAGAAATAAAACCTCACTCTTTTCTTTAATTAAGCCTAGTCTTCAGCATAATGCTCCCGATCTACTCACTGACGCTACACCAACTAGCGGATGTGTGGGTGTTAGCCAGGGCTCTCAGGTATCTGTAACCAGAATGGGTTATAGAGTTCATATGCAGATTCTTGTAAAATGGCAGTGTTGAAGTAAAACTGAATGTATCAAAATTAAACAAAGACAATGTCAGGAAAATGTTGACAGACCAGCAATGTAATTAAATTACATAAAGAAAATGGACAAATCTTCAGAATAAACTACAAACATGTTTATCCTTTTGTGAATTACTCCCCGTTTTACTTAGTTGCCACAGTTTGCACAGCAGTTGACAAAAAAGGGGAAATGATTACAATGATGTGGATATTAAGGCAGAAGGAATCCTCAAATTAATCAAATGAATTCCCACATCTTATAAAACAAGGATGCCAATTCCTATTCATATTACAGTAGATGTTTATCCCATACTTACCGTATGTCAGCAATGGAATGTTGTTGCCAGGATATGCTCTGCATTATCTCATTGCAACTTCAACTACAAGTGACATGTTAGCCCTTTAGTAAATTAATATTGGAAGCGTCTTGCACTGTACATTCTATAATTTAACCCACTCAACAGTGGCAAAAGGTGCCTAAATCAACAATAATCCTTAAAATGGATGACACCCACACGTGTATGTACAGATAATAAAATATAGACAACTCCATAAAGGCAAAATGCAAAAATTCTTAATTTCAAAAAGGTAAAAAGGTCTAAAACGGTATAATTGAGCAAAGCATTAACTTGGTCCAAAGAATATTGACATTCACTCCTTGCCTGTGATGCCATCAAGAGGTCCCACAAACAAAACAACATCAGTCTATTGTCTCACACACACACACACACACACACACACACACACACACACACACACACACACACACACACACACACACACACACACACACACACACACACACACACACACACACACACACACACACACACACACACACACACACACACACACACACACACACACACACACACACAGTTCTTGTCCTTTTAATCCTCTGCCAGAGAAACAGTCTTTCAAACTGGGTGGATGCTAAATGTCCAACAACTTTATCTGAAGGTAGCCTGGAGTGTGGCTCGAACTGTTCTCCATGTGAAATTGTGCATGTGTGGGAATCTCTGTTGTGTGTGTATGTATGCGATCTCCCATGCTGTGCTTGGGGTCCAGACAGCTTGCGAACTCGGCAGGTTCTAAGTATCACTGTAGCTGAACACGGTATGCACAGATGAGAAGCTTCACCTGGTGAGAGAAAAAGTCCATCAATCAAATGTATTGATCAAATGAAATTGATCAACAACTTGTCAGTCTTTTACAGTACCTAGGCCTAGAGCCCCTCTCGCCATGATCATAGGTTACTCTGCTGGTGGGTGTGTGTGTGTACCTTGGCTGTAGGTGACTCTGCCAGGCGAATGAAGAGTTTGTTGATGCCTGGCACTGGGCTGAATGAGTAGATGAAGTGACTATCCTGTGGGGTGTAGTTGAAAGAGGAAAAGATCTGTGACATGACTCAAACACCTTCCAGGTAGAATAGAAAACCAGCCCTGTATTCCAGATCTCCAGACCTGGAGTATTCCTGATCTAGAGTGAGACTCACCAGGAAGATAGGCAGCTGGAACTTGTCGTTGAGTATCACTGCATGGACGCTACAGGGCCCACACAGCCTGGCTGTGATCTCACTCAGGAAGTTAGCATGGAAGATGAAGAGCAGGATGCCTGAGCCTGGAAGGAGAGGGAGAGACACAGAGATTTAGTTTGGATGAAATGCTTTCCCTAAACACTACAAAGACAGTGTGTGGAGGGGGATTTGCACTGTTTGTGTGCATATCCTACCCTCTCCAGGTGTGTGAGACGATAGTTTGTAGGCGAACTCCAGGGAGAAGTCTGGTCCCTCACACAGTCTGTGACAGGCCAGAGGGAACACTGGCTCCAGCAGGGCCAGCCGAGTCTCAAAGTACGCCCGGATAGTGTCCTCTGCCACATTCGACAACCTGAGTGTGTATGTGTGTGAGGGAGAGAATGTGTGAGAGAAAGAAAATGTATTTTATTTGTATGTTTAACTGGCCAGGCTGTGCTGCTAACAGTATGTGAGGATACGGTATACGATCTTACCCTGTTACATACAGGTAACTGCCCAAATAATAGAAATACTTTAGTAAATGAGGGACACAAAGTTTGTTGAAAGCAGGTGCTTCCACACACACACGTGTGGTACCTGAGTTAATTACAACATTCCATAATGCTTAAGGTCATGAATAAAAATACTGGGCAGATCATTATTTTGGCCATTATTTTGGCTACTATGGCGATGCCCCCATAGGATGGCAATGCCTCCATCCACAAGGTATGAGAGGAAACAATGAAAATTATGTAAACCATATGACCATCTCAGCCACCACATTCCAACCCAATTGAACACTTATGGGAGATTCTGGAGGAGCGCCTGAGACAGGGTTTTCCACCACCAATGACTACGATTGTGCCTTTGGCTTCTGGACAACGAAAGAAAGTTGATATGAAAACCAATAGAACAGTAGAGAAATGGCATAGCGGTGGGTACAATAGGGAAGTAAAAGGAAATACATTTGCCAATACAAATCATTGAAAATACTTCATGCCTATTTGGGAAGCCTGCAATTTGGGCAAAAATATGTTTGAAGATAATGTGTCTTGAGTATAATTAAACATTTTGAGACAAGAGGAAGGGGAGGGGTGTGTGGCGAAGATATAGGCGAGTCGCTCTCCAGAATGGCTCAACTGTCTCCCGACATTTCTTGCATATTCATTGTTTAATTTTGTGAATTGTTTGCCCTTTGAGTATAATTTTTTAAAAATCAATTCCAATTACATATGTCACCAGTAGTAAATGTACCGTCAATACCCGTCATTTGGTTACATTCATTTCTGTAATTTACCGTTCTCATTCTCAAGAGTGGAAACGTTGTGAGAAACAAGTTTTGGTTTATTTTATAACCATTATTTATGAGATTTGTAAATTGTGTTATTGTCTTATGTTTGGAGTACTTCATGTGGTTTCTCTGTCCTATAAATGTTGAGGGAGTGTGCGCGTCTGAGAACGCATCAAAATACCTGGCTTGATGTGCTGAAATGTAGGAAAGTGTTTTTCTTTTTATATCCATTGTGAATTATAATATTTTATAACTATAGTTCCTCACAGTTAAGCTATTTGAAAAATCTTACAACAAGCTCCCCCTCGATAAATCACTATTCCTCGGTGTGCAAGAGCAATGGAAATTATAGTCCTACTGCTGCATTGGCCTATAGGCTATGAGTCCCATGCGCTAATTTCTTTAGCCGCCAATGGATCACGGTGTATCAATGCATCTACAGTCGTGGTCAAATGTTTTGAGAATGACACAAATATTGGTCTCCACAAAGTTAGCTGCTACAGTGTTCTTAGATCTTTATGTCAGTATTTACTATGGTACACTGAAGTATAATTACAAGTATTCCATAAGTGTCAAAGGCTTTCATTGATAATGACATTCAGTTTATGCAAAGAGTCAATATTTGCAGTGTTGACCCTTCTTTTTAAAGGCCTCTGCAATCCACCCTGGCATGCTGTCAATTAACTTCTGGGCCACATCCTGACTGATGGCAGGCCATTCTTGCATAATCAATGCTTGGAGTTTGTCAGAAGTTGTGGGTTTTTGTTTGTCCACCCGCCTCTTGAGGATCGACCACAAGTTCTCAATGGGATTAAGGTCTGGGGAGTTTCCTGGCCATTTTAGTTATCACTTTTGCCTTATGGCAAGGTGCTCCATCATGCTGGAAAAGGCATTGGTCGTCACCAAACTGTTCTTGGATGGTTGGGAGAAGTTGCTCTTGGAGGATGTGTTGGTACCATTCTTTATTCATGGCTGTGTTCTTAGGCAAAATTGTGAGTGAGCCCACTCCCTTGGCTGAGAAGCAACCCCACACATGAATGGTCTGAGGATGCTTTACTGTTGGCATGACACAGGACTGATGGTAGCGCTCACCTGGTCTTATCCGGACAAGATGTTTTACGGATGGCCCAAACAATCGGAAAGGGGATTCGTCAGAGAAAATGACTCTACCCCAGTCCTCAGCAGTCCAACCCCTGTACCTTTTGCAGAATATCAGTCTGTCCCTGATGTTTTTCCTGGAGATAATTGGCTTCTTTGCTGCCCTTCTTGACACCAGGCCATCCTCCAAAAGTCTTCGCCTCACTGTGCGTGCAGATGCACTCACACCTGCCTGCTGCCATTCCTGAGCAAGCTCTGCACTGGTGGTGCCCCGATCCCGCAGCTAAATCAACTTTAGGAGACGGTCCTGGCGCTTGCTGGACTTTCTTGGGCGCCCTGACGTCTTCTTCACAACAACTCCTTGAAGTTCTTGATGATCCGATAAATGGTTGATTTAGGTGCAATCTTACCAGCAGCAATATCCTTGCCTGTGAAGCCCTTTTTGTGCAAAGCAATTATGATGGCACGTGTTTCCTTGCAGGTAACCATGGATGACAGAGGAAGAATAATGATTTCAAGCACCACCCTCCTTTTAAAGCTTCCAGTCTGTTATTCTGACTCAATCAGCATGACAGAGTGATCTCCAGCCTTGCCCTCGTCAACACTCTCACCTGTGTTAACGAGACAATCACTGACATGTTGGCAGCTGGTCCTTTTGTGGCAGGGCTGAAATGCAGTGGAAATGTTTTTGGGGGATTAAGTTCATTTTCATGGCAAAGAGGGACTTTGCAATTAATTGCAATTCATCTGATCACTCTTCATGACATTCTGGAGTATATGCAAATTGCCATCATCAACACTGAGGCAGCAAACTTTGTGTAGACCATAACTGTGTCATTCTCCAAACGTTTGACCACGACTGTATAATGGCAGAGGCTGGATCTCACATTAGTTAACTTCTAACTTTTAGATTTGTATTATTTGAATTCAGATTTTTATGATTAACCACATGACAACGATTTAGAGAAACTAAAATGTTATTATTGAAATTAAACTGTTAATGAAAACCACAACTGACACACAGAACGGTATAAATGGTAGGATAAATTGTAAGCTTCCCAAAACATGAAACATGCGCTGCCTATGAAGTCCTTTTAAAATAATTGCCTCCACATTTCCATGGTCGGATTTTGCTAGTGACTGAAGCAAGGTAAGCCATGCCTCATAATATGACATAAAACATTAAGGTTTCAAACAATTAAGTATGTTTTCAAAATGCATACTGCCTCCAGCTCACATTGTAGTGGTGGGTGACTCGCTGATAGGCTGTTGCCTGTACTTGAATCGTTAAATGGGAGGCACGCGTCAATAACCAGTTGAGAACTAAAAATAGTAGCTATTTTTAAAAACCGTGCACCAAAATGGTTTTAACACACAATTGCATTTAGAATTGTTGCGATATGAATGCGCTCAAAGGCCAGCTTTTTCAAACAGAAATTTGCTTCCTGTAGTACTAACTCCAAAAAGTTCTGGGACACTGTAAAGTCCATGGAGAATAAGAGCACCTCCTCCCAGTTGCCCACTGCATTGAGGCTTGGAAACACTGTTACCACCGATAAATCCACGATTATCGAAAATTTCAATAAGCATTTTGCTACGGCTGGCCATGCTTTCCACCTGGCTACCCCTACCCCGGCCAACAGCTCTGCACCCCCGGAAGCTACTTGCCCAAGCCCCCCCCGCTTCTCCTTCACCCAAATCCAGAAGGCTGATGTTCTGAAAGAGCTGCTAAGTCTGGACCCCTACAAATCTGCTGGGCTAGATAATCTGGATCCTCTCTTTTTGAAATTATCAGCCAAAATTGTTGCAACACCTATCACTAGCCTGTTCAACCTCTCTTTCGTATCGTCTGAGATCCCTAGAGATTGGAAAGCTGCCGCGGTCATCCCCCTCTTCAAAGGAGGAGACACTCTAGACCCAAACTGTTATAGACCAATATCCATCCTGCCCTGCCTTTCTAAAGTTTTCGAAAGCCAAGTTAACAAACAGATAACTGACCACTTCGAATCCCACCGTACCTTCTCTGTTATGCAATCTGGTTTCCGAGCTGGTCATGGGTGCACCTCAGCTACGCTCAAGGTACTGAACGATATCATAACCGCCATCGATAAAAGACAGTACTGTGCAGCCGTTTTCATCGACCTGGCCAAGGCTTTCGACTCTGTCAATCACCGCATTCTTATTGGCAGACTCAACAGCCTTGGTTTCTCAAGTGACTGCCTTGCCTGGTTCTCTAACTACTTTGCAGACAGAGTTCAGTGTGTCAAATCGGAGGGACTATTGTCCGATCCTCTGGCAGTCTCTATGGGGGTGCCACAGGGTTCAATTCTTGGGCCAACCCTTTTCTCTATATACATCAATGATGTCGCTCTCGCTGCTGGTGACTCTCTGATCCATCTCTATGCAGACGACACCATTCTGTATACATCTGGCCCCTCTTTGGATACTGTGTTTACTAACCTTCAATCAAGCTTCAATGCCATACAACACTCCTTCCGTGGCCTCCAACTGCTCTTAAACGCTAGTAAAACTAAGTGCATGCTTTTCTATCGTACGCTGCCAGCACCCGCCCACCGGACTATCATCACTACTCTCGACGGGTCCGAATTAGAATACGTGGACACCTACAAATACCTAGGCATCTGGTTAGATTATAAACTCAACTTCCAGACTCACATCAACCATCTCCAATCCAAAATTAAATCCAGAATTGGCTTTCTATTCCGCAACAAAGCCTCCTTCACTCATGCTGCCAAACATGCCCTTGTAAAACTGACTATCCTACCGATCCTTGATTTTGGTGATGTCATTTACAAACTAGCCTCCAACACTCTACTTAGCAAATTGGATGTAGTCTATCACAGTGCCATCCGTTTTGTCACCAAAGCCCCATACACTACCCACCACTGCGACCTGTATGCTCTCGTTGGCTGGCCTTCATTATATATTCGTCGCCAAACCCACTGGCTCCAGGTCATCTATAAGTCTTTATTAGGTAAATCCCCGCCCTATCTCAGCTCACTGGTCACTATAGCAACACCCACCCGTAGCATGCGCTCCAGCAGGTATATCTCACTGGTCACCCCCAAAGCCAACACCTCCTTTGGCCGCCATTCCTTCCAGTTCGCTGCTGCCAATGACTGGAACGAATTGCAAAAATCATTGAAGCTAGAGGTTCCTATCTCCCTCAATAACTTTAAGCATCAGTTATCAAAGCTGCTTATCGATCACTGCACCTGTATATAGCCCTTCTGTAAATAGCCCACACTACTACCTCATCCCCATATTTATTTTTTTGTTTATTTTCACTAATCTTGCACACCAGTACCTCTATTTGCACATAATCATTTGCACATCCTTCATTCCTGTGTTAATGATGATAATTCTGTAATTTATTTCACCACTATAGTCTATTTATTGTCCTACCTCCTAACCTTACTGCATTTTTGCACTACATTTTGCACTCTGTATATAGATTTTTCTATTGTGTTTTTGACTGTTTGTTTTACTGTGTAACTCTGTGTTGTCTTTTGTCGCACTGCTTTGCTTTGTCTTGGCCAGGTCGCAGTTGC
This sequence comes from Thymallus thymallus, assembly GCA_023634145.1. NCBI lineage: Eukaryota > Metazoa > Chordata > Actinopteri > Salmoniformes > Salmonidae > Thymallus > Thymallus thymallus. Next base: position 25,059,626 of record CM042407.1, read on the forward strand.
AAATGAGAACTTGTTCTCAACTGACCTACCTGGTTAAATAAAGGTGAAATAAAAAATTAAATAAAAAAAATAAAGGCACATGTTTTACTCCAGCAGCAACCAGCTGAAAAGCTGCAGGATAAATCACCCTCAAAATAGGCTCTGTATGCTGTGCGCCTGTGATATTTATCCAACACAAATACATGATGACTAACGAAAAGGCCAATTTAATTCCACTAAATTAAGCAAATTAACCTATAGACCGATAAGCATGATGCTCAAATGTACTTACATCAACTGGTATTTCCATCAATTAATGAACTGCTTTATTTTGCAATGGGATGTTTTTGGTGCCGGCCACAATTGCCGGCTAAACCCATTTCAGACACTTGTAGAATCTATGCCAAGGTGCATTGAAGCTGTTCTGGCTTGTGGTAGACCAACGCCCTATTAAGACACTATGTTGGCTCTTCCATTATTTTGGCAGTTAGATTTACACAAACCGATTCATACGTTTACAGAGTGAGCAAGTGAGAGTGAGAAAGAGTGTGTGTATGAGAGAGACAGAGACATGGCAGCAACACTCACATGTTGATGTGGTCCTCGATGAGGTCGTACACCAGCAGGTTGTTGCTGACCTTGGCGAAGTGCATGGCCGTATTCTTGTGTTTGGACAGGATGTTGCAGTCGGCTCCGTACTCCAGTAGGAGGCGCACCACATCAGCATTCCCCCTCTTACATGCCTACAGAACCAAGGCTACTGGTAAGGAACTAGAGCAATAAGTCTGTCACACAGGACTGTAGCAGAGATGAGGCTATTCACAAATAGGGGTCATTGACAAGGTTAATCTCTGTGCTTTGGGGGTGATATGTTGTCTTCTAATTAAACACAGCATCTCTTCATCCCCTCCTCCCCGTTTCCCCTTATTTTTTTCTCCTCCTCCGTACCTTCATCAGGGCCGTCTCTCCTCCCAGTGTCTGAGCGTTGACGTAGGACCCTGCCTCCAGGAGGATAGCAACCGTGGTCAGGACGTTCTAAAATTATAAATGAAAGGATATAGGGTTACGTTAGTAAGTAAACACAGCATAACAGACATTTAACATACAAGCAAGGGGAACGTACACGTGTGTACTTAGTTTAATAAGGTGGTTTAAACCAGTCTGTACTGTGTTACCTTCTCTGCAGCGTGCATTAGGGCAGTGGTGCCGTTCTTCTGCCGTCCGTTCCCCTTCACCCCCTTCTTTATCAGCAGCCTCAGGATGTCATCCTGTCCCCCTGCTGCTGCCAGCATACTCAGGGACATACCGCTGGAGTCCTGTGGGAGGCAACAGACACACACAGACTCCTTCATTAGAGGACCAAAGCCGCTGGTAGCAAACACTATGGGGAGGAGGCAGAAATCCAAATGTATCTGTGTAATTGTTTAAATAATTAAAAAGGGAGTTCACTTTTTACAAAGTTAAAGGAGAATTTTGCTTTTTTTTACAACCAAATCTCTATCTTTGACATAAATGGCACGTTATAGAAGGGTCCAGACACAAGTTCTCAAAAACAAGTAAAATAAATGGCAAAAGTGTCTGGATCCTTTTATAACATGCCATTTACATCAACAATAGACGTGGTTATAAAAAAGCTAACTTCTACTTTAAGCTTATAGACTTACCTATGGTGCTGTTTTTTCATCCAAAAGGGTTTTAAGTTCGTAAAAGCATAAAGCACTGAGCAATGGTGATGATAGAATCCTAGCATTACATCATAAAATCTCAAAGATGTTTTCCATAACTGTTATTGGTACAATTCTAAATGAATATTCTGAGAACTGAAAGAACATGTCTTGCAGCTTAATAAGTTTACGTCAAGTAACAATTTATTAACCAAACAAATATAGTATCTTAGAGTACACACAATGAGCACCAGGGGGTAACGAAAAGCAGCTTGATAACAAATACACGTTGGTGAAAAATCACACATTTTAAGCATTTTTAGACAGTAAATAGTGGATTGTGGTTGAAACCCCTGATTATTTTTCTCAGTTAACACCTAACAGAGCTGTTGCAGTTATAACGAACTGATAACTTAAACTAAGCAATTTATTATCATGATTCTTCCTTGATCCAATTAGAAGCACTTTCAATAGCAAGCAAGTGGATGAAATAATAGTAGTAGTCAAGTGGATTAAATAATAGGAGCAACAGCTATCAAACCATATACAAGTTAGTCTGTTTAAATGAGTGTTGAGGAACTTAAAACGTCTGCTGTGAAATCAATATGGTTACAAATAATAGCAAAATTAATATAAAACATTGAAAGGTTTATCATTTGATAAGTAATAAAACATGTAGATGGACAGCTAAAGCCTAATAATCCACATCAAATTTTGTAGGAAATACTGAAGTACAAGATGAATAGGTTGTGTGATTCTCTGAAACCAATTCCACATGCAGAATGAAGGAACTGTTTCCAAATCGGCAAAGCCCATTTCAGTTACTTATCAATTGTAACTTTTGGGTCCCAGTGGAATGTCCACCAGAGCTGTTGACAGAGAATTTCTTTACCATAAGCTGCCTCCAACGTCGTTTTAGAGAATTTGACAGTACGTCTAACTGACCTCAAAACCGCAGACCACGTGTATGGCGTTGTGTGTGCGAGCGGTTTGCTGATGTCAATATTGTGAACAGAGTGCCCCGTGGTGATGGTGTGGTTATGTTATGGGCAAGCATAAGCTACGGACAATGAACACAATTGCATTTTATCGATGGCAATTTAAATGCAGAGATACTTTGACGAGACCATTCACCTCATGTTTCAGCATGATAATGCACAGCACCATGTTGCAAGGATCTGTACCAAATTCCTGGAAGCTAAAAATGTCCGTTCTTCCATGGTCTGCATACGCAGACATGTCACCGACTAAACATGTTTGAGATGTTCTGGATTGACGTGTACGACAGCGTGTTCCAGTTCCAGCCAATTTCCAGCAACTTCGCACAGCCATTGAAGAGAAGTGGGAAAACATTCCACAGGCCAGATGTGTCAAGCTGCATGAGGCAAATAGTGGTCACACCAGATACTGACTGGTTTTCTGATCCACGCCCTTACTTTTGTTTTTTAATCTGTGACCAACAGATACATATCTGTATTCTCAGTCATGTGAAATCCATAGATTAGGGCCTAATGAATTTAATTCAATAGAATGATTTCCTTTTATGAACTAAAACTCAGAAAAATCTTTGAAATTGTTGCATGTTGTGTTTATATCTTTGTTCAGTATATATAAAAACAACTACTGATACATACCGGTAGCTAGGAATACTAGCTAGCTAACATCAATGACATGAGTAAAATACCCATGATAATAAACTGAACCATGCTTCGAAAGCAATTGAATGTGGATAGGGTATGTGCTATGTATTTATAATAAGCAAACATTTTCAAAGAAGCTGGTGGTCTGGGTCTTCATCTGATGATACTAATTCTAAAAGCCAAAGAAACATTTATTACATATTTGGTGGATTTTAAGCAGCTCAAACCATACTCTTAGCTGGGCACAAATGTAGTACGTAAACCCAAGGCTCCAGACTAACATTTTGGTCTCACCGCCCAAAATTGCATCACACAATAGAAAACATCTGTAATAATTTTAAAAAGTCAGCCCTAGTGCTTTAAGACATGTAATAGACTAGAGAGATGCTATTCAAGATATACGTTGTTTCATCTAACATGTCAAAGCAGGAATGCATGATTCTATATATTTTGATGCGCAACCTAATCCTGTGACTGTCATGAAGTCCTGGGTTAACAATATGGATACTGTAGTTATAGTTGACAGACAAAATAGGGCTTCAGAATTGTTTGTAATTTTTTGGTTCAATAGAGATGAATTTTCCTACATCTACAAGTTAGGGATAATTCCAACCTGAGGAAGTGAAAACACATTAGATCACAAATTCTAAATATCAATAAATATACTCACTGCTAGTATCCATGTATTGATCCAACAGTAAATGTAATAACCTCCAATGCATTTGGAAAGTATTCAGACCCCTTGGCATGTTACATTACAGCCTTATTCTGAAATGTAATAAATCCCACATCAATCTACACACAATACCCCATAATGACAAGGCAACAGTTTTTTTGACATGTTTGCAAATTTATTAAAAATGAAAAACTGAAATGACATTTACATAACTATTCAGGTCTCTCCAGAGATGTTCGATCGGGTTCAAGTCCGGGCACTGGCTGGGCCAATCAAGGACATTCAGAGACTTGTCCCGAAGCCACTCCGTTGTCTTGGCTGTGTGCTTAGGGATCGTGCCAGGTTTCCTCCAGACGCTTGGATTTCAGGCCAAAGAGCAAAATCTTGGTTTCATCTGACCAGAGAATCTCGTTTCTCATGGTCAAAGTCCTTTAGGTGCCATTTGGCAAACTCCAAGCGGGCTGTCGTGCCTTTTACTGAGGAGTGGCTTCCGTCTGGCCACTCTACCATAAAGGCCAGATTGGTGGAGTGCTATTCTGTCAGAGTGACCATCAGGTTCTTGGTAACCTCCCTGACCAAGGCCCTTCTCCCCCGATTGCTCAGTTTGGCCAGTCGGCCAGCTCTAGGAAGAGTCTTGGTGGTAACAAACTTCTTCCATTTAAGAATGATGGAGGCCACTGTGTTCTTGGGGACCTTCAACGCTGCAGACATTTTTTTGTACCCTTCCCAAAATCTGTGCATCAACACAATCCTGTCATTTCGGAGCTCTACGGACAATTCCTTTGACTTCATAGGTAGTTTTTTTTCTCTGACACGCACTGTCAACTGTGGGACCTTATATAGACAGGTGTGTGCCCTTCCAAATCATGTCCAATCAACTGAATTTACCACAAGTGGACTCCAATAAAGTTGTAAAAACATCTCAAGAATGATCAATGGAAACAGGATGCACCTGAACTCAATTTCGAGTCTCATAGCAAAGGGTCTGAATACTTACGGAAATAAAATTGTTTTTATTTTATTAATACATTTCCAAAAATGTAAAAAAAATAAAAAAAAATCCTATGTCATTAAGGGGTTTTGTATGTAGATGTATTTATTTAATCCATTTTAGAATAAGGTGGTAACGTAACAAAATGTGGAAAAAGTCACAGGGGCAGATGTTTACATTACAAGAATCATGAGGATAATGCTCTTTACAGTTCGACCAAATCATAGTTTTGGCTTCTACAAAAAAATAGGAAGGTTTGGTGCAGCTCGCACCGATGCGACAATGTAATTTTTTTCTTGCACAGCCAATTCAAATGGTCGCAAAAATGCGACTAAATGGTCACAGTCTGGAGCCCTGAAACCCATTCATACCGCACTTCTACCAGCAATAACCTGCTAAGTTCCCAGGTTTGCTGGTCAGTTGTTTTAACTCAAAACCTAACCTACACATATACATTAGCTACACATACTACAGTACAGGCAAGACTACACATAAAAGACTTCATACATCTGGATCCAGATCCATTTGGTGAAAGTAAAGTATAACAGTAATGTGATCAAAAAGATATGGTCATCAGATTAACTGTCTAGGTTTGCACTACTTTTTCATCTATGAAGAAAAACAAAACGTTCACTGTACTTGGTACATGTCATCTATGCATTTTGAGCATATATTTCAGTCAGTTATCTTGGGCATTTTTATGCAACATGGTTCTTATGGAAATATGGGGTGCGTTTGGATTCCGAAAGTGCGTCCATGAGGCCTTGTTGCTGACCCAGAAGATTCAGTTTGAAAGGCTTTATATAAAGGACCATCGGAATTGTTGAATAAACAAAAAATGTATGAGTCCATCTTTACCTGCCTTCTTTCCCCAAGGTTGCAAATGTGTAGCCTTTGCCATGAGGTTTCGTGCCACATAATGCATTGTGCCAATGACATTTTACAGTTCAAAATAAGTTCTGAAAATTCCCTTAGACTAAACAAGTTCATGCATAATGTCACCATGTAGTTGCTACAGATACTAGTTGCTAAAGTAGGTAGTGATATCCTTAAAATTCTACTTAATTCTTGCTTTACGTCATAAAGTGAGATCAGAGTGAGCAAGGATGGTCAGATTAAATCAAAAGTTATTATTTTCTCCTTTCTCCATCCTTGCTTACCTTGAACCCTGGGATGTTGTAGTTCAAGGTATTCATAAGGACAGATAAACAGGAGGATCTTCTGGAAGTCCTAACGACGCCCCTGGTTTCTGATGCACCCCTGGATTGTGTTGGACCCCTGGTTTCTGTGTCCATGGACTTGGTTTTTCATGGTCTATGTTTTGTTTGCCTGAACTATGCCTCCTGCACATGGTCTTTAATGTGTTATGCACATAGTTTTTTACATCTTTCCATGTCCTGCCTTGTAGAGCTGGTTCAGCTGCAAGACATGAGTCACATTCCTTTTTACCTGGAATCTTCATCAGCTTAGTGAAGTCTCCTAGCTGCCGCCTCACGGCAGCCTGAGCCTCATTATTCCATATCTTCTGTTTCCTTGGTGTTGCCACAGGACCTGCCTCTAGTCCCTCCTCTTGACCCTGTTCAGGTACTGTCATTGTTCCACCAACCCAGTCCTTAACACTCTTAGCCTCTATTGTTTCTTTTTCTTTCTTTGCCACTCCTTTCTTTGTTTGTTTTGTGGGGTCCAATCTTGTAAGGCCATTCTTCCTTTTTATAGATTTTACTGTGTTGTGCACATAGTTTTTGATGTCCCTCCATGTCCTGTCTCGTAGAGCAGGTTCATTGTGCAGGCATACTTCACAGTCCCGTTTACCTGGAACCTCCATCATTGAAATAAAGTGTCCCATCTGACGCTTCACCGCAGCCTTAGCTGCATCACTCCACATCCTCTGTTTCCACACTGTGCCCACCTTACCTGTCCCCACAGAACCTGTCCCCGCAGGAACTGCACCCGCAGGCACTGCCCCGACAGGAAGTGTCTGTGTTGGAAGTGTCTGGGCAGGAAGTGTTGGCGTAATAACTGTACGTGCTGGAAGTGTTTGAGCAGGATATGTTCCATCAGGATATGATGTCGAAAGTTGTGTTCCTGCAGGATATGTCCTCGCAGGATTCGTCCCTGAAGAATATGATCTTGTAGGAGATGAGAGGTCATAAGGACTTGCAGGATATGCATTTGCAAGCTGTGTCCCTCCAGTACATGACCTTGCATCATGAGTCTCTGCTAGGTATGTCCCTGAAGCATACGAACCTACTGGATAGGTCCATGCAGGATGTGTCACAGTAGGATATGAACTAGGAGGATTTATCCCGGTAGGATATGCCCTCGCAGAATCTGTCCCCGCAGAATATGACCTCGGAGAAGGTGATCCTGAAGGACATGACTTTTCAGGATATGTACCAGTGTGATATGACCTTGAAGGCTGTGCCCCCAACGTATATGACTTCGCTGAATATGTCCCTGTAGGATATGATGAACCAGTGGGATATGTGCCAGTAGGATAAGTCCTCGCAGAATCTGTCCCTGCTGGATATGTCCCTGCAGAATATTCCCCTATGAAATGAATACATACAGAAGAAAAGGATTCATGAACATGTGCCATTATCATATATTGTTAGAGGAACAGAACAAATACTATAGGATAATAAATTGCAAGCTTCTCAAAAACATATATCTAGTTAACATGTAAATGGAACAAAACTTTAACTGGGATTTTTCCACTCAGAATGTATAATTTCACCCTTGAAACAAAATGAAAATGTTGTCCAAATACCCTGTAAAGTAACTGATACTCACCATATGTAGGGGAAACAACCCTTTCCTCAGATGGCCCTGGAATTACAACTGGAACCTGATCCATTGCAAGCAGCAATTTGCTGATTTCTGCTAGATGTGCTGCGTTTTCAGAGAGTCTGTAGTACTCTTTATGGACATGGGTGTCATATCCCAATAATTTTGCTACTTGATCCAATTCACTTTCATTTAAGCTCAGTATTTGGCTATGGATAGCAACCTCTTTCCTCACTGCCGCATGGATCAGACTTTCAGGATTCTTTGCATCACACGCACGTGCAAATTTCCTCAGACAGTCAGAACCTCGGATGTAGCTTGCTGCGTCCAGGCTCCGTGCGAAGACATAAGGGTTGTCTTTTGACACACCAACTTTGTCTCTGTTTGCAATAAGGATCTCAAGAGATGAGATCATTCTTTCCGTTAATAGGACCGGAATTTTTCTACCATTTTTTCCTTTTATTTCCACCCTGGTTAATTTGTCGTCACCAAGCTCCTGCTCCAGTCTTGAGAGGCTATTGAAAATGTCTGCACTAGCTGGAGCTTTCTTTCTGTTTGTGTATGTTTCCAACAGCATTTTCGCAACCTCTCCTGTCCTTTTTCTGTTGAAGAGAGCTATTTCCGCAAGAAGAGTTTCATTGAGCTTTTTCCAGACAGCGTTGGTGGGGCTCTCAAGCAATTCTTTCTTTGCCGTGTCCTCTGCAACCTTGAGAAACTTCTGAAGTTTAATCAAATCTTCAGTTAGTGAAGTCACATCAACTTCATCACACTGAGGGACAGCGGTGAGGGACAGACCGGAAAAACAGTTATTCCAATCGTTTTCAAGAAGCCCAATGAACTTTTTGGCTTGTTCCTCTGCCTCCCGGTCCTCTGTCATACGACTCTCCCCAAAAGCGATTTCGGTAGCTCTTTTCAAGGAATAGCCAATCTTTAAAGCAAGAGATGGGGTCTTGTACCTGTCAGAGGAAGGATCATGACCACTCATTTTCCTGGCAGCATGAACGGCCAATTTGAATTTGGATGGTACACATACTTCATGCAGGTATTGGACACCACAGTCCATCTCATTTACAGTAAGTACAAATCTAGCCAATTCCCTCATTTTTGATCCAATGTATGTAAACTGTGACTTGGCATGGCCATGCTTTGCAGAGAGTGCATTGCCATATTTGCATATCAGGGGATCATTTTTGATGTGGCATTGAATGTCATCTTGATTCATATTGTGTATTATTTCTTCACATCCTCCAGTAGAGTAGACAGGCAATGGAAGAAGTCGAGAGGACGCAGCCTGGACCCGCAACCTTTTCCCCCCCCTCTTTTCATCTTGTCCTTTTCTGGCTTTACATGAGCCCTCATGCTTCCATAAATCAATTTTGTTGAAAAAAGCTAAGCAGTGTTGGCAGGGCAGGTAGTCACGCACAGAAACACCATTGTAAGAGGGTCTTTTCTTAGTCACAATTTCTCCATCTCCACTTTGAAGAACTTCCAAGTTATGTAGATAGTTGCCTTTGTTACGGAGTTGGTCAAGCAAAAGAGACCTGATTTTGGAGAGTTTGGGGAAGCTGATAGCATGAGCGACAGCTGCTTCTTCTGCGTGCATCCTTTCTAAATGTCTTGCAATTTTGTGGTGTGGTTCATTGCAATACAGGCAGAAGTACTTTTTGTCCCATTTTCTTTTACCATCATCTGTCGTAGTACATACGCTGACTGTCATTTTTGTGCTAGAACGTAAGTTTGACCTTGTACCTTTCCGTGGCGCAAATTTTTTGCGGCAAGGTTTTTTAGCTTGTGACGTTTTTTGAAGGGACTTCTCAGATTCATTATCGCAGGGGCGTTCTGCTTTTGATGGAAGAGGATCTGTCCCATTTCGGACGTTTGAATCAAGTCTTAGTCCTTCTACCTGATCACCTGAACTGTTCTTGTCATCACTTGAACTGCTCTCTTCAGCACAATTCTTTATGTCACATAAAGCTCTCTCCATGTCACATAAAGTCTTCTCCACATCACATGAAGTCTTCTCTTCATCGCGTGAAGGATTCTCTTTCTCGTGTAAATTATTTTCTTTGTATAGAGGATTCCCATTTCGGTGAAGATTCCCTGCTGCACATAAAGGCCTCTCTTCATAACTTAATGTCTTCTCCTCATCACTTAAAGTCTTCTTTTTCTCATTTAAATGCTTCTCTTTGCCACTTAAACTCTTCTGTTCAACAGTGCATGCCTGTAAAAGAACAAGTAAACGTAAGATTCATAAGACCTTATAAAAGGTTAATCTCATGATGCATTTGGTTTAAAATGTATGAAAAGTGGGACATAAAACTAGTAGCTTCATAGCTATTCCGAGTTAGTATTTCACTTTTGTGGCAAAGAGAAACTAGCTTAACTATACTATCATACTAGACCTCTGGGGTCCCCTGACCCATTTCACATGTAGTGAAATCTAAACAGTGAAAATCACATAGTATAGCTCATTGATAACACATGTGCGGTACACATTGTGAGTCATTCAAATGATCGCCGTAGAGCACCTCAACAATGCTCTCAAACTTCAATCACAGTCAAGTGAGAATCAATGCAATGGTTACACAGCACCAAACCGGGTGTAGACTTTGAATTCTTCCATAATAAAAACCACATGTGACTCATTCAAGGAATAGTTTATGGCTTTATTGTATTAAGCAGCGAACTACAGCGTTTTCACATTGTAAATGTCTGACGAGGAATTAATATTGTGATGTTGGATGAGATGCTGCATGGAGACCAGGAAGGTACAAAAAAGAAAAACGCCATGCAACTAGTCCTACATTTTGCCAATGACTGTTTCTAATTCTCCATATATTCAGTATTTTGTGACATGCATGCAATGAGTGTTTTCACAAATAAGACCAGAATAAGATCCTAGAGCGTTCAGAAGCCTTTGAAGATGCAAAGCAAACCCTGGTCCAACTTAATTCTGGTACTTGCCCAACAGGTACCCGTTTCAGCAGTAAGTTTGAGAAATAAAATTATTTCCAGTCTCTTAAAAGCAGCAGGGTACTAAATTCATATGAAAGCATCCTTAAAAACACTGATTGGACTGTAATAATATTATTGAGTTCTTATAATTGCACATAAAGTAAAGAAGAGTATATTTAAAAAATAAAATTTAAAAGCATACTGTAACTGGGCGAGTAATAGTAGCCTATGTAATTTGTAAATAAATATTTTGTTAAGCGCTTATGGCAGTAGTTTGTTAAACAGGGGTACATGTTAAACAGGGGTACATGTTAAACAGGGGTACATGTTAAACAGGGGTACATGTTAAACAGGGGTACATGTTAAACGGTAAAGAAAGGCTTTTGCATGGAATACATGCTTATGGCAGTGGTTTGTTAAAACGGTGAACAAAGGCTTTGTTTGATTAATACTTCATTCTTATTGAACAAAGACAACGGTATGGCAAAAGTTGAAATGTGTTACCAGTATTGTAATGATCGACTCAAATTAAGGTTTTTCCTTTTACATTTGGGCTATTCGTTGTTGTTGTCGATAATGAAGATGAGTGAGATGTAAGTACTGCTATGACCGCAAGTCAGCAGCATTTTTACATGCTCTGCGGTGGTACAAGAATACTTTTCTGAAGGCATTACTGTACCTGAGGCCAAGGTTGTATCTCACAGCTTCTTGTGAACTTAAACCTATTGCTCATCATGTCCTTTGTCTGTAAATGAGAAGATCATACCCGTCTTAGATCACTCTAGCGGTCTCCATAGTAATGTATGAAAATTATCTGTCAACTGTGCAGAACAAAAAACATTCAATTCAATGTAAAGCTTGGATTTATTAATTGCCAGGCATCAAGTTGGCACAGCAGTTTATGCAGTATGATGACAGGCATTTTATTTATTTTTTAAAGCAATTCAATTAACAATTTCAAACTCCATTTTCCTATTCAAGCTTCACAAAACTATCTGTAGATCAACTAGCCTAAATTAAATAACAGTAGTTGAAGGGCATTACCTTTGTTGGCTCACTGGTCGGACTCTCTCCTCGCAATCGATACAACCTCTTCATGCCATTAATGGCTCTCACGTTTTATGCCATGTTAAACTGCATTATAACTCGATCAGAGTGGCTAAGTTGATCAAGATGTATCTATGTTTGAACCAGAATGGCAAAATGAAAAATCTTTCTACACTTACACACAAATGTAATTAAAGCAGTAATCTGTAACTTTCATTTCCAGTCACTCCTACTGCCCCAGGAATCATTTCTGGAATAAAAGTTACATATTGTGGCTTTATGCATTATGGCACTTGGCGTTGATGTATATCCAATAGTTAACATACATTTCAAAAGTGGATCTGTCGTCGCCCAAGCTGGTTAATGTATGTATTTGTTGGAAAACCCGAGAACCAGGCTAAAGCTTGTAAGAAGAGAACTGTGATGTTGGTCCCAAAATTGTCCTCATTTGAATGAACTCACAAGTATGACCACACACACATAGGCTACTCTAACAAAAGGTAAACATCTTTATTTGACTAGTTGTAACTAGTTAGTGCTGAATAAATAGGTGGAACAGCTGGGGCTCCCCAAAGACAGGAGGAAAGCTAGGAGGAGAATGCAGGTGAGAGGTACTCTGGGATTGGGCTAAAAATATCATTTAGAACACGGAACGTACCTCCTGGTCTAGATTGTAGTCCTCTTTGGAATTGAGTGCAAGTTTCACAGACATGTAATCCCCGCTTTTTACTGCATCTCGCAGCTCACCTGAGGGATACAGATTCACATCAGTAGTTTTCTACATCTATGTACATAGTGTGTGGAAGCGAGAGGTTCATGTACAGCCGGTGTTGAGAGACGTCTGGGAAAACATGAGCGATAGAGGGAAGACAACATACAGATCCTATTAAATTACTAGAGGGGTTATGTCATAAAGCCTCAAAGGAGAAATTGGCAGCCATATTGGTCAGGGAGAACGGCAAACCCGGACAACGCTGGGCCAATTGTGCGCCGCCCTATGGGACTTCCAATAACGTCCGGATGTTATACAGCCTGGATTCAAACAGATTGTAGTGACGCCTCTTGCAATGAGATTTTATTTTACCTTTATTTAACCAGGTAGGTCAGTTGAGAACAAGTTCTCATTTGCAACTGCGACTTGGCCAAGACAAAGACAAGATGCAGTGCCTTAGACCACTGCGCCACTCAGGAGCCCTCGGGAGGCATATTGGCAGTTAATTTGAAAAATGAATGTAATGAATGTAATCACAGCACTGGCAAACCATGGTTGACCAACTCCCTGACCAAAATGGCCGACCTTTATACCACCATATGAAGGTTTATTCCCATTCTAGTATTCTTATTTTATGGTAGACACTTACTGGGAGATAGAGGTGGAGCAGAGAGTATCTCATCCTCTCCGTTCAAATGTTTCTGAAAGTCCTCCAGTGTCATCCAGTCCAGGTTGAGGTCCATTCCAAGGTTAAGAGAGGCTTGACCTTTGTCTGTCAGTCACAAACCACATCCAATAGTACATTAGTATTATTTCACATGGCCATTTGTAGGGGCTCTGTACAGAAACAGCCCCTAGCCCTAAAGACTTGTATAGATCTGAAAGAGGATTGCATAGCTGTACGGCTGTGGGGGTCATGAAATGTTGTCAGCCGGTGATTGTCACATAAATAAGTGCCGGTCTCACTGTAATTGACTTTTAATTAACATCAACACGTTTAGCATCTCCTGGTTTCCTTACATAAGTCTGCAAATGCGATTAAGCTTGGAATGCTTCATTATAATAGGTGCATTTTTTATGGTGAAAATCAGCTTCCCTAAACTTGAAACTCACGCGCCGTATGCCACCTATATACGCCAGGTTGTAAAGTGGAATTAATGTGCTTAAGAATTGAGATAGCAGCATGAGAAAGCTGGGATTCTCTTTTAAATAGTGGCCAATTAAAAACGCTGTTTTCACATGCAATTGCGCAATTATAGGGCTTATAAGAACACGTTTCACTAGGCTCTGTGCTCTAATTGTGTTCCTAGGCCTATAGGCTGCGTTTGGAGTTATTTTAGTTGTGATACAAACCTTATTAAAACATATAGGCATGCTATGGGCTAGGCTACATGATGTGTGAGACTATGATTAGAAAAAGTGACAAAAAAGGAATGTTCTGTTTCTTGCCTTACTGCACATGCTATGCATCATTCACCAGCAGGGCCTAAAATGTACTTTTTGGTCCACAAGCCACTGTGGCAGGTAGATTTAAAAACCTACCAGCAACTCAGATTGTTTACCAGCCAACATAACTTTTCACAAAAATTACAACAACTAAACACAAAAAACAGATGAACATGCTTTGTAATGTTTCTAAAACAATAAATGTATTACTAGTAAGAAGTAATGTGGTATATTGTTAAATAAGAAGATGTGTGACCGGAGTCTTTTAACCAAGATATCACAGATGAGGCAAACATTTTCACTTGCCCCTTTACGGCGGGATGTTACCGTGGTAACGCAACTCAAGTCATGTTTATGCCTGTGAGACCGAGTCTGACTCGTAGCCGTATTGTCTTCTCTTCCAGCTAAAACTCAAAAACATTGAAAAACAACCTACCTTGTTAACAGAACAATGTAAATAGCCAAGAAACACATGAACAAAGTCTCACTTCAGTAGACCTACATTTTAAGTAAATTAGACCAACCTCTATACCTGTGCGCAGTACTTCTAAAAATGAATCTTTGACTCAGCTCTTCATGTGCGCAGAGCCCCCAGCCAGGCAGTGTTGTAGCGCAAGGTGGGATAGGCTATAGCAGGATTCATAGTTCTTTGACTACGTGCGATTAAATTCACCAGCTATGAAACAAAAGGGCACAAATACTTTGGAAAACAGCTATTGTAGGATTTATTTTGCTATAAATGTTATCATACTTAATATTTTTATTAAAAAAGGCACTGTGGAACCCTGCCCCCCAAAGTGGCTGGTGAAATAAACATCTTACCCACCAATACCAAAATCTACCTGTATTTGGCGGGTGGCAGGTGTTAATTTTAGGCCCTGTTCACAAGTGATATTGTTACCCATCAGACTATTAATTTTATATTTTCTTTACATATACTAAGTAATATATGTGTGAAATTAGTTTTGATTTAGAATGGACCTGTCAGAACATAAATAGCGAATGGAGAATGTTTTTCTCGCGGTTCATTTCCATGACAGCAATATGCTTTATATTAGGAAAGTTGAGAAATAAATATAGTAGGCCTAGCTTAAAGAAAGATGAGATCCTCCTCTCTTTAATAGAGGCCGCCATCAAAATTCTGTTGTCTCACATTTGCAGACTATAGAAATATTGTGCAACATGAGCTCATGGGCTCACATTAAGTGTTTGATAAAATTTTAGACTGCATTTGCATTGAAGTCAGAGTGATTAGAGAGACAATAGATCGGAGTACCAGGCCATAAGCGACTGGCAGTTAGAAAGTTTGGTAAGCTACGAATGACCATCAGAAGCATCAGATCATAGTTTTGGAGAAGCCTAGTTAACGTGACTAAACGGTGAATTGGAATTTGACTGCGGTCAAGATTCATGACCGCCGGTGTGATGGTAATACGGTCGCCGTAACAGCATGTCTACACTGAGTGTGTGTATGTGTGTTGACCTTTCCATGTGAGATGTTTTTGTGGCGTACCAGACTTGTTGGCGCTCTCCAAGGCGTCTTGATTGTCGTCGCAGGCGATGAAGAGGCATGGCTCGCTGTCTTCCCTCCTCCTCCTCCTGTCATCGTCTTGGGTCCTCCTCTCCCAGCGTTGAGCCTCCTCCCTCCGGTCCTCTCCGCCAAACTTTGACTTCTGGGCGGGTTCCTCCTCTGCCTCTGCCTTGTCACTAGTCTTCACAACAGCGGGGCTCTGACTGGGACGAAATGCTATTAGAGAGGAACAAATAATGTTAGATAAGTGAAAATAAACAAATAAAAAAGGTGGAATACGCAACTGGCATCAAGTCAGTCTTGAGTCACTATGTAGTGGCTGCGTATAGTACGTGTCAAACTCATTCCACGGAGAGCCGAGTATATGCAGGTTTTTTGCTTCTCCCTTGTACTTGATTGATGAATTAATGTCACCTATTAGTGAGGAACTCCTCACCTGCTTGTCTAAGTCTTAATTGAAAGGAAAAAAAAACAAAAACCAGCAAACACTTGGCCCTCCATGGAATGAATTTGACACCCCTGCCCAATAGTATAAGCTTAACAATGGAACCTTGTAACTCATCTCACCATCTGTATGTTTGGTCTTGTCTGGCTCTGGTTTCCGAGCAGGTGACTCCTTTGTCGGCTTGGTCCTTTTCTCAGCTTTCCCTATGAGCTGAAATTTTTATAGAAATATATTTAAGCTTAAGATAGAAATACAGCTTAAGATAGACTTTCAGCACAACCGTGAAGGCCTTGCCACTGGCTATATCAATAGCATTTATATGCTAACCCCACTAGATGTAGTGCAAAGCTGCTTGGTTTACCTTCGGTGGTTTAGTGTTCTCTGCAGGGGTGGGCAGGTGGACCATCTGTTTGCGGGGAACACGGTCCTTGGCCTCGCAGTTCAACAGGAACTTCTCAAACAGGTTAGTGGAGGCGGCTTGTTCCTTATCCCCGCCAACTTCCTCTTTAGACTCTTCCTCTCTGGCCTTGCTGGTGCTGGCCCCTGCACCAGAGGAGGAAGAGGGGATTTTCGGTGGTGCAGGGGTGGCCTCCTGGTTCTTGCTCTTGGCCTTCTTGTGGATGTGGGCTGGGGCGGGTGTGTCGCTGGAGTCAGAGGTTGGTGTGGGCTCATCCCGGCTCTGGCTCTTGAGTTTTGCAAGGCCGCTTGCGGAGTGCGTGGGTGACGTAGTTTCCGTCTTCTTGCCTTTCCTGTCCTGAAGGAAGTCCTTGATGCCCTGCAGCTTCAGTTCTGACTTGCCCTTCTTATTCTTGGGCTTGTCATCAGTTGCTGTGGTATCATCCGTCTGGGACTCAGATGGCCCCTCGCTAAGCTCCTCTTCCAGGGGGGCGGTGGCTTCATCTTCAGTGGACTCCAGATCGCCCCTTTGATCCTTCTTTGTCTTCTTTTTCTCTTTTGTCCTATGCTTCCCTCCATCCTTGTCCTTCCTGTGCTTCTTGGAGGGTACGGGGGTTTCTTCCTCTTCATCAGATTCGACAAATCTCTTCTTGGAGTCGGACATCTTGGTATTGCGGCCCGGGGTCGGGGGAGGGGAAAGCTCCTCTTCATCAGACTCTGGTGCTGGATGAGGCCTGAAGTCCTCCTTGCGCTTGTCTTTCTTCTTTTTCTTCTTCTCCTTCGGAAGAGGTGTCTCTTCTTCTTCTTGGGGCTTCTTCTTTTTCTTCCTCTTGACAGGCAGGTCTGTGGGCTTGTCTTTATCACTGTCACTGTCAGCGTCGGCATCGAACACGTCACTCTTCATGGGCAGCTTCTACAGAGAAGAGGGAACATTCACATCAGCCATAGAAAGTTACTCAAATGTACACAGAACAAAAATATACAGAACAAAAAATATAAACGCAACATGCAACGATTTTACTGAGTTACAGTCAATTGAAATAAATTCATTAGGCTTCTTGATATGCCACACCTGTCAGGTGGATGTATTATCTTGGCAAAGGAGAAATGTTCAAAATTGGAGAGAAATAAGCTTTTAGTGTATCAAAACGTTCTTGTGGATCTTTTATTTCAGCTCATGAAACATGGGACCAACACTTTACATGTTGCGTTTACTGTATATTTTTGTTCAGTGTAGTTAGTGTAACAGGCAAACTTAAAAACCAAAAACGTTCCGTCCCAGCAGACTCACCAAGCCCTTCTTATGGTGGCTATGATCCTCCTGGATAGGACTTACCATGCCCTTCTTATGGTGGCTTTGATCATCCTGTATAGGACTAACCATGCCCTTCTTATGGTGGCTTTGATCCTCCTGGATAGGACTTACCATGCACTGTTTAGCATCTTGGTCTTGCTTGACCTTGGCCTCTGCCAGAGCCCTCTTGTAGACCAGCAGCACCTCCCTGCAATCCTCCAGGTGGGCCTCAGGCTCCCATGTGTCATCGTCAGATGAGTAGTTCTTCCAGCGAACGCGGTACAGGACCTCCCCCTAAAGACAAGGACAAATACATGTGGGTGAGAGCAATATGAGAATGCTTGCTGGCAATGATTTTCATTGCAGAATATGAAGACTGACTGACTGTTAGGGCTTAGCTAATTAATTTGGATTGATGTATTTGTATGTTTATGTTTGCTTCTTCTCGTATTTTTTATCTCGTCTCCACCAGAGATCTGTATATAATGACAACATGCTCATGTCTCCGCCCTAACAATGGGAGTCATTGTCCCAATGACTTGGGCTTATTTTGGACAGATTTTGGCAGGAGTGAAACCTCTAGTCTTCCTCTCAGTTTGCACACACACGCACAACAAGCCCCTCCGCCTCACAACAAATATGAGATACTTTCTTCCTCTCTGACAAGCAGTTTCAACTCGCTCTTTTCCTTTGGTTTGGTCGAACAGAAACAGTCATATGGACACCAAAAGACAGACATTATTTTACTGAAATAGAGTTAACCTTTATAAACGATACCTTTTTTACGTCTCAACTCCTCAAATTGTGTGCAGAGCAGACACTACTAAAACAGGAGTATCAACGAACATTGATTCAGTTTGTCAAGCGCGGCACTCGGGTACCGCTAAGAGAAGTTTTGCCAAAGACTGTTATACTAGCTGTGTAGTCTGCTTTATAAATGTGCAATAAGCATAAAACACAATTATATACAGGTGGTGTCAGAGGAAGGCTCTAAAAATGTTCTAAGACTCCAGCCACCCAAGTAATAGTCTGTTCTCTCTGCTACAGCAAGGCAAGTAGTACCGGAGCACCGATTGTGGGACCAAAAGGCTCCTGAACAGCTTTTAACCCCCTCATAAGACTGCTGAACAGTTAATCAAAAGCCTACCCTGACTATTTGCATTGACCCCCTTTTTATTTGCACTCTTGCACTGGTTCTATGCACACTCACTGGACTCTACCGACACATACTACACTGACACTCCAACACACACAGACTATACAGTTGAAGTCAGAAGTTTACATACACCTTAGCCAAATACATTTAAACTCCGTTTTCCACAATTCCTGACATATAATCCTAGTAAAAATTCCCTGTCTTAGGTCAGTTAGGATCACCAATTTATTTTAAGAATGTGAAATGTCAGAATAATAGTAGAGAGAATGCTTTATTTCAGCTTTTATTTCTTTCATCACATTCCCAGTGGGTCAGAAGTTGACATACACTCAATTAGTATTTGGTAGCATTGCCTTTAAATTGTTTAACTGGGGTCAAACGTTTCAGGTAGCCTTCCACAAGCTTCCCACAATAAGTTGGGTGAATTTTGGCCCATTCCTCCTGACTGAACTGGTGTAACTGTCAGGTTTGTAGGCCTCCTTGCTCGCACACGCTTTTTCAGTTCTGCGCACACATTTTCTATAGGATTGAGGTCAGGGCTTTGTGATGGCCACTCCGATACCTTGACTTTGTGGTCCTTAAGCCATTTTACCACAACTTTGGAAGTACATTGTCCATTTGGAAGACCCATTTGCGACCAAGCTTTATCTTCCTGACTGACGTTTTGAGATGTTGCGTCAATATATCCACATCATTTTCCTTCCTCATGATACCATCTATTTTGTGACGGCTGCGGTATGACGGCTGCGTGGTCCCATGGTGTTTATACTTGCATACTATGGTTTGTACAGATGAACATGGTACCTTCAGGCGTTTGGAAATTGCTAACAAGGATGAACCAGACTTGTGGAGGTCTACAATTTTTTTTCTGTGGTCTTGGCTGATGTCTTTTGATTTTCCCATGATGTCGAGCAAAGAGGCACTGAGTTTGAAGGTAGGCCTTGAAATACATCCACAGGTACACCTCCAATTGACTCAAATTATGTCAATTAGCCTATCAGAAGCTTCTAAAGCCATGACATCATTTTCTGGAATTTTCCAAGCTGTTTAAAGGCACAGTCAACTTAGTGTATGTAACTTGTGTCATGGACAAAGTAGATGTCCTAACCGACTTGCAAAAACTATAGTTTGTTAACATGAAATCTGTGGAGTGGTTGAAAAATGTATGTAAACTTCCGACTTCAACTACAAACGCTCACACACACACATACATATTGACACCACACCAGGGTTTCCGTTAGGAAAATCAGGAACCCGACAGCTGACCTGCAACATTTTAATTTAAATGGGACACTTGACAAATTAACCAATCCCGTATTCATTGGGTGTGTAACCTGATTAAAAAGCATTATATCGCAATGGGATTTTTTCTTCTCCCGGACAATTGGCCAGAGACAATTTTATCAGCTTTTCAATTAATTTTTTATCTGTCAAAAGCCAGCTATTACCGGCTAATGGAAACCCTGCGCCACACACACACACACACACACACACACACATCTTGGAGAAAGAACTGGCCTTAATGGCCATGAATTGTTATATTCTCCACCCGGCACACCCCTCAGAGCCTGGTTTCTCTCTAGGTTTCTTCCTAGGTTTTGCCTTTCTAGGCTGGTTTTCTGTATAGCACTTTGTGACATCGGCTGATGTAAAAATGGCTTTCTAAATAAATTTGATATGATTTGACACATGCTACTGCTACTCTTTATTATCTATCCTCATTGCTTTTAAAAGTTTTTGGGATGTAGCCTAGGCCTACTAGTTTTTGGGATGTAGCCTAGGCCTACTAGTTCCAGTTGTGGGATCCATCTTCCCACAACGGTCCCAGAGTCTGTTTGGAATAGGCCATTTCTTTCTAGCACAGAACGACAAACTGACCAATAGAATAGGTAAACTTTTCTACTAAAGGGGGATAGTAGATTGACATAGGCTAGTGATTTTGCTCTTCATTACTCGTCTTGTTGGCTGAGAAAACTTAATTTTGGGCAGTTATTTTAACATAGGCGGTGTGTGGGTTTCAAGCTTTGGGATCATTTTCACCATAAAAATGCAGACTTATGTATTCCTAATGTAATGAATAGATTGGATAGTAATATAACTCAATCACTGTTCGCAAAAAATACTGTTAAATGCAACGTGTAATAGATTGGAGTAGGACTAAGCTATACCAGATACACTGACAAACAGATCAATAAAAACAACGTTGTCTGATCCATATATTAGGCCTACGAAAAGGGGAAACAAATACAATATGACATCCTTTTTGGGCTTCTAAGTGCCGCAGTGGTCTAAGACACTGCATCTCAGTGCTAGAGGCGTCACTACAGACAACCTGGTTTGAATCCAGACTGTATCACAACTGGCCGTGATTGAGAGTCCTATAGGGCGGCGCACAATTGGCCCAGCGTCGTCCGAGTTTGGCCGGTGTAGGCCGTCATTGTAAATAAGAATTTGTTCTTAACTGACTTGCCTAGTTAAATTTAGGTTAAATAAAATAAAAATGTATCAAAATCTAACATGGAGGAAATGATTATACAAAAACAACCCAATGATAAAGACAGTGAATATGCACACTCACCTGGGATATGGCCCGTGTTCTCCACTGGTGCTAATAAGATACGGTACTTTTCGCTCAATTAAGTTGATCATTTTGATAACTAAATGACAAATTGGAGTGTTTTCATTGTCTTCTCGTTACAGCAATAACCATTTGTTTTCCAAAATAGTTTTTCCACGATTTAATTTTTTAATATTGCGATATGCCTGGCTCTCCACTTTTCACTGACAGTCGCAACTCAATCATCTATTTGGTATTTGCCACTCGCTCTGCCCAAATTGCGGGCCCTTCCGAATGTAGGCAATACGGTTTAAAACAAAGAAGCTGATGATCTTCTGTGGCCAAATCATGCTTTCTGGTGTAGTAGCTTATTTTAAATTATTGTATTTATTTCTGTATAGACAGGAGTAAGCTAACTAAGCCATATAGTTTTGGCAATGTACTTTAAGGAAATCTTAGCATCCCCTAGCCTTATGGATGCGCCTCCTATGCATTTTAACATCTTCAAATTTCACATCTGAATTCGGTAATGACGCACGCCGTTGTATCCAAGTTGCATGTTCTGTTACGATGAATTACCATAAACTAAATGTGATTTGTCATTCTGAAAATCGTGGGTGGATGTCCTAAACAGGTTAGGCAACCAATGCATATTGGTCCGGTAAATTTCTTAAATATCAGGTAAATGTCTGGCGTCACATTTTCCTAACGGCAACCCTGCTACATGTACATATTACCTCAATTACCTCTCATGGACTGTACCGGTACTCCTTGTATATTAACTCTGCATTGTTGGAAATGGGCCCGTAAGTAAGTATTTCACTGTTAGTCTACAAAGCATGTGACAAATAAATAATAAATTCCTACTCATAGACCTCTCCGTCTGAGACAAACACATATTCAATTGAACGGCTGCGTCTGGCACTGTGGCACACAGACAGTATTTCCAGTCCCCACCCTCCTAACCAGTGGCCTGAGACAACAGAGAGCTCCAGAAAAAGGGGATAAGGGAGAGGGGCTGCAGTTCTCTGACAATTTGACAGTAGACTTTGCTAGTTTGTATCATGTGACTAATGTGTTCTGGTTCAAGTGGGGTACAAGTGTGACTGTAGCAGGTTTCTCTCTACCCACTCACTCAGAGGCTTTTTCTTTCTCCCCTTTCTCCCTCATGCTCCAGCTCAAAAGCAGTTACATAAGAGGAACTGGCTGTGTGAGTGACACCAGACCTCCCCCTAAACACACACAGACCCCTCCTCCTCTTCCTCATCCAATAATGCCTTCCCCTCAAAAACTCTCTGGATGGAGCTTTGCCGGGGCTGCGGGTGGTTTTATTTGGCCCCCCAAGTTCTGAGAAAAAAAGACATTTGTGTGGAAATTTCACTGGTGGACATAATATATATTTTTTTAAGTTATTTTAATTCAAGAAATGTGTTCCCAAGTATTCCACACATCATAAGAGAGACACGAGGTGATAGTATACAAATGTAAGCAAGGTTTGAAATTACTATGTTTTAGTCAAACATGATCTCTGTTTGGACCTCATGGTCAATTTGCAGTCTACATGATGTTCCAGCCCTCCGACCAATATATATACAGTGGGGAGAACAAGTATTTGATACACTGCCGATTTTTCAGGTTTTCCCACTTACAAAGGATGTAGAAGTCTGTAATTTTTATCATAGGTACTCTTCAACTGTGAGTGACGGAATCTAAAACAAAAATCCAGATAATCACATTGTATGATTTTTAAGTAATTCATTTGCATTTTATTGCATGACATAAGTATTTGATACATCAGAAAAGCAGAACTTAATATTTGGTAGAGAAACCTTTGTTTGCAATTACAGAGATCATACGTTTCCTGTAGTTCTTGACCAGGTTTGCACACACTGCAGCAGGGATTTTGGCCCAATCTTCCATCCAGATCCTTCAGGTTTCGGGGCTGTCGCTGGACAATACAGACTTTCAGCTCCCTCCAAAGATTTTCTATTGGGTTCAGGTCTGGAGACTGGCTAGGCCACTCCAGGACCTTGAGATGCTTCTTACGGAGCCACTCCTTAGTTGCCCTGGCTGTGTGTTTGGGGTCGTTGTCATGCTGGAAGACCCAGCCACGACCCATCTTCAATGCTCTTACTGAGGGAAGGAGGTTGTTGGCCAAGATCTCGCGATACATGGCCTCAACCATCCTCCCCTCAATACGGTGCAGTCGTCCTGTCCCCTTTGCAGAAAAGCATCCCCAAAGAATGATGTTTCCACCTCCATGCTTCACGGTTGGGATGGTGTTCTTGGGGTTGTACTCATCCTTCTTCTTCCTCCAAACACGGCGAGTGGAGTTTAGACCAAAAAGCTCTATTTTTGTCTCATCAGACCACATGACCTTCTCCCATTCCTCCTCTGGATCATCCAGATGGTCATTGGCAAACTTCAGACGGGCCTGGACATGCGCTGGCTTGAGCAGGGGGACCTTGCGTGACTGCAGGATTTTAATCCATGAAGGCGCAGTGTGTTACTAATGGTTTTCTTTGAGACTGTGGTCCCAGCTCTCTTCAGGTCATTGACCAGGTCCTGCCGTGTGGTTCTGGGCTGATCCCTCACCTTCCTCATGATCATTGATGCCCCACGAGGTGAGATCTTGCATGGTGCCCCAGACCAAGGGAGATTGACCGTCATCTTGAACTTCTTCCATTTTCTAATAATTGCGCCAACAGTTGTTGCCTTCTCACCAAGCTGCTTGCCTATTGTCCTGTAGCCCATCCCAACCTTGTGCAGGTCTACAATTTTATCTCTGATGTCCTTACACAGCTGTTTGATTGTGTGTGTGGAGTCCGTTTGATTGAGTGTGTGGACAGGTGTCTTTTATACAGGTAACGAGTTCAAACAGGTGCAGTTAATACAGGTAATGAGTGGAGAACAGGAGGGCTTCTTAATGAAAAACTAACAGGTCTGTGAGAGACGGAATTCTTACTTGTTGGTAGGTGATCAAATACTTATGTCATGCAATAAAATGCAAATTAATTATTTAAAAATCATACAATGTGATTATCTGGATTTTTGTTTTAGATTCCGTCTCTCACAGTTGAAGTGTACCTATGATAAAAATTACAGACCTCTACATGCTTTGTAAGTAGGAAAACCTGCAAAATCGGCAGTGTATCAAATACTTGTTCTCCCCACTGTATATATATATATATATTTTTTTTTTTTTTTTAAACAGCCTGTGGCTGAATCTAGTTGATGATCCCTGGTGTAGTGTTTGTAGTACAGTGACCTCACCAGACTGAAATGTGGTTGCCATCTGTCTGATTCTCAGGGGCCTTGCAAACATTTCTCAGACAAGGGGAAGACAGACCCTAGCCAAACTCTGGTCCCCCTGCCCCTTTCGCCAGTGTGCACTTGTTCACTCCCCCTAATACATATAAAAGCATTGAATTGGTGTAAGAAATATGGTAGACACTGTCTCTGCACCAATCCAATGCATTTGGATCATTCAATGACTGCCAAAAGTAAAAAATAAAATACCTCCAAGAAAACATTACAACGCTATACTTTTAGGATTACACTGTGTTATTGTGGCTGTCAATCTGGTAAGGCAGCTGGTCCATGTCAAACTAATTTGCAGTTCTGCAACACTGAATAACCAGTGTAACCCAGCAAGAAGAGACCAGGGTAATGTGCTGCAAGGACACCTGGCTGTACTCACAACTCGAAGAATGCAAACTTTATTTTCATAGGCATGTAAAGGAACGGTCTGTACCATTGTATTAGCTACCGTGGGAAAAGGGGCGTCATTGCTAATGGCTAGTTAGCCAGAACGTGTCTACTGTGTCAATATATAGCCAACATAACCAAAACAAAGATGACAGCAGAATATAGTCATCTGCAGCTGCCCACTACTACGGACAATTAAAGCTAGATTGTTAACGTTAGTGCTTTCTAACAAACTAGCATAGTAAGCTAACTAGTTAGCAAGCTCATTAAAGACAACTACGAGTTGGTTGTACACGCGTTAGAACGGAGGGTTTGTTGTATTTGGCAAGTATGTGCAACAGTGTGGCTGGCTGACGTTCAGAAGGATGAAAGAGTAACACCAGTCTGTCTGACCTAGCTTTACTCTTCGTGCAAGGAGGGGGCGTCGGATGCCTGGGCAAAGTTGTGCAGCCGTTGACATTTCCTTTGCGGTTGCCTAGATAGATAACGTTAACTAGGTAACTGTTCTTATTTATCAGTGAACTGTGCGTGGACATTTGAGCATTTCTCTACGTTAGCTATAGCTACATATGTTTAATAGTTTACAACAGTTTAATACAGAAAACACGGTTCCTTATCAATGTTGTTAAATTGTGTAGATAGCTGGCGTTCAGTTAGCTAGTGAACAACACGCTTGCTTCGTTACTGTACCTCCTCCGTTCGTATGTCAATAATTCTCTCCACTTCGTACACATCTTCAACCTCATCTTCGCTGTCTCCAGCCTCTGGCTTTTCCGCCATTTTATCGTCACAGGAATACATAACAACAGTAATAATCGTATTATGCCTTCGCCTGTATTACAGCCAAGTCCAGAGATAGCCTACTAGCTACAGTACACGCTAGCAATGTTTTATTAGTTTTGTTAGCCACAACAACTGTCTGTTAGGCTAACTGGTTAACTAACATTAAAGAGCGCGGAGCTGATAGACTAGGCGGAGACACGTCTTCTTCGTGTGGTTGACTTCTTCTTCGAGGAGGTTGAACGGCGGTTGGCTTCCAATAAATGTTGCATTACCGCCATCTACTAGACTGGAGTATACGTCCCTTTAACTTTGCTTGAAAAAAATAAATGAATAATAATAATAATGCAACATTTATAAACCAACAAATACACTACCATCTAACCGTACACTCACTAAAAATCCACCACCCTACTCTACTATTTAAATCTATCTAGTTTATCAGCAGCCAATCAAAACACCCTGTAGCCCTTCTAACTTCAAATCTTGTACACCCAAATACCTCTCTGCAGCTGCCACCACAACCTAAATGTTCTGCAACTTATGTTCCATCCCTGTAGTACAGTTGATAACCATTGCTATAAACGCTAAAAAGTAATTGCATAGTATGGGTGAATGGCTGAATATGTACACTAGAGTGTTAGGTGAAAAAATGTTATAAAAATACTGCAAGTTGATATAGATAAATAAGGAATATTTGCATGGTTAACTATACTATACAGGTGGATGGCAGAAAAATACTTAAATAGTTAAATGTGCGTATGATATAAGTGAGGGTAATAATAGTTTACTTAATATACAGTCTGGTTAAATTAACAGGTAAGTTCATATTTTGCATGGTTAAATTAACTGTACAGGTAAATGACAGGAAGAGATACTTAAATAGCTAAATTAGTATGATAAAATTTAGGGTAATAATAATAATTACCTTAAAATACGGTCCTTAGTGCAGGGTTTGATTACAGATAAATGCACGTATTGCACATTAGATGTACTAAAAGCAATGAAAAAAGATACATCTGACAGGATACTAATATGCATTCCTGAGTGAATGATTACGTAAGTTCAGTCCAAGAATTACTTACAATATTGCATGTGATATGATATAACAACTAAAGTCCTAAATGAATAAGTCATGAGTGAATGAGTGATTACAGACCAGAGTTACTCACGGATGGATGCATAATTGTTAAACTAGGTCCTAACACACTCAACAGTTCCAGGTCTATGTTGCCGACGGCACGGCACCCCGGTGGGGCATTAAATAGTCTAATAGCCGCCGGCAGGAAGGACCTCCTGTAGCGTTCTGTGGCACACCGTGGTGGTATCAATCTGTGACTGAAAGTGCTCCTCTACATCATAACCATGGCATGCAGAGGGTTGGTGACGTTGTCCATGATGGCCAGCAGTTTGGCCAGGATCTGTCTCTCCGCCACCTCCTCTAGAGTGTCAAGGCTAATCCCCAGAACAGAGCTAGCCTTCCTGATAAGCTTATTTACCCGAGAAGCATCACCAGCCTTTATGTTGG
The DNA here is from genome assembly GCA_023634145.1 of Thymallus thymallus. NCBI lineage: Eukaryota > Metazoa > Chordata > Actinopteri > Salmoniformes > Salmonidae > Thymallus > Thymallus thymallus. Next base: position 25,086,918 of record CM042407.1, read on the forward strand.
CGCCCCAGCACACCACTGCAACACAGACTGGTAGAAAGTATGCAGTAGTTTACTGCACACGTTGAAGGACCTGAGCCTCCTCAGAAAGAGTCGGCTCTGGCCCTTTTTGTACAGAGCCCCGGTGTTACCAGCCCATTCCTGCCTGTTGTCCATATGGACTCCCAGGAACTTGCATGACCAACCATTTCCACATCCATCCCCTGCATAGGGACTGCAGTCAGTTGGGCCTGGGTTCTCCTGAAGTCCACCACCATCTCCTTTGTTTTGCTGATGTTGAGCTGAAGGTTGTCGTATGCCTCACGGGAGGCTCCGGGTTGTGAGCCGTCACGGGAGGCTCCGGGCTATGGGCCGTAGTTACAGGCTCTGGGCTGTGGACCGTCGCTGGAGGCTCCTGGCTGTAGGACGTAGCTAGGGGCTCCGGGCTGTGGACCGTCGCTGGAGGCTCCGGGCTGTGGGCCGTAGCTGGAGGCGCCAGGCTGTGGAGGCGCACCGTTGATCTGGTGTGTGGAGCCAGCACTGGAGACGTCGGGCTATTCACACGCACTGGAGCTCTGGTACGAGGAGCAGGCACGGGCCGTACCTGACTGTGGAGGTGCACCGGTGGTCTGGGGTGAGGAGCAGGCACGGGCGATGTCGGTATGGACCCTCGACCAGGGGACGAATAGAGTTTTGAAGCCGGATCGGCTGCCGTGCCCAGCCCGGGCAGCAGTGCAGACGAAAGCTCCAGCTGTTCAATTGACCTGACTACTGGTCCGGGACTGCACACCGGCCTGGCGAGGAGCTCCGGCTCTTCCTCCTTCTTCTCCTCGGGAAAGAGGTGAGCCAGACGCTTTCTCCAGATCGCCAATCTGGCCTCAAAACTCTCTGTCTCCTCGATCTCCCGAACGGGAGGGTTGGGCTCGGTCGCGGGAGGAAGGGCCACCCAGGCTTTCCACCACTTCACTTGTTCCTCATTCGACCGATCGAAGAAACCCTCCGGCGTCTTCCGGTTATCGGCTGTCGGAGGCGGAAGTGGTGGGCGTTGATCTTCCAGCCTGGGGTGGCTGACCGACGGTTGGTCGCGTGGAGGCGGAACTGGGATCCCTGGGACGGTAACATGCACTGGACCTTCGGTGCGGGAAGCTGTCGTTGGACGTACCGGGCTGAGAAGGCGCACTGGTCGGATAGGCCTGGAGCGCGCTGGAGACCGAACGCATCCTTTTGCCGTCCTCCTCGGCCTACCCGAAATACCTCCTCAGCCGCTCCTCCTCCGTGTCCCTCGCGTCCCAAGGACCCCACAACCCCCCCCCACCGTCAATATGGGGGACCTTCGTGGCTGTCCACGGTCAGTCCTTCCTCTCCTCGAACTCCGTTGGTAAGGGCTCTGTCCCAAGCCCCAACGCTGGTCCAGCCACGAGCTCCTCTTCCCATGCAGGCGTCAAGAAGCCCCAGATGCTCCCTACCACCAGTGGCTGTTCAGCCTCCACAGTCCTCTCTCCCCGACGTCTCCACTGACGCCGCCGGTGCTGTCCACGCTCCTCCTCGAAGCCCGTAGTGTCGCAACACTGATACTCCTTCTCTTCTTCTCGCTGCGGGTTCCCTTGTGGGTGGATCATTCTGTCACGGTCTCGGGTGAGGGAACGAGGCGCAGAGCGAGAGGTGAGTGCAAACATATTTATTAGTACTCACAAACAAAAACAACAAACGTAATACCGTGAGCACTGTGAACTGCGTTGAGCACATAGACAACATACTAAACAAACACACAATGATCCACACGCAGGTGGATGTGAAGTGCACATAAATATACTCCCCAATTAGAGACAACTCAAGACAGCTGTCTCTAATTGGGGATCACCCAAAACCCAACACCAACCTAGTGAATGTAAGGACCTGACTGTGGCCATCCCACTCCTTCTAGTGGGAGTCAGAGACCTGACCTCAGTCAGGCCCTTACAGCAGCTGGTCCTTTTGTGGCAGGGCTGAAATGCAGTGGAAATGTTTTTTTGGGATTAAGTTCATTTTCATGGCAAAGAGGGACTTTGCAATTAATTAATTGCAATTAATCTGATCACTCTTCATGACATTCTGGAGTATATGCAAATTGCCATCATCAACACTGAGGCAGCAAACTTTGTGGAGCCCAATACTTGTGTCATTCTCAAAACTTTTGGCCACGACTGTACATATTCAGCCTTCCACCCATACAATGCAATGTCTTTTTATATCTTTTTTGCACTCCAGACTTCTTGTATTTTGATACTTTTTCATACTGCCGCTTCATGTATCATGTATCGTGTATCTGTCTTTTGTGTACTGTAGTACTGGGGGCTACAGGACCTGGGTTTACCTCAACATCACCAGAGGAGTAGGATAAGGGTACGGCTAAAGGCTTTAACAACTGGTTGTCTAGTGCGTTGGGTACAGAGAATAAAATGAGCAGATTTCTGGGCGTGATAGAATAGATTGAGGGCATAATGTATGGATATGGTAGGAAAAGCCTGTTGAGACCACGTCGGACGATTACATCGGCAGACCAGTTGTGATGGCTCTGCGGGGCTCCGTGTCGACAGTAGAAGGTCCAGGCCGGTTGACAAAGGTACTGTAGCCCGGGAATTAGCTAGTACGCATTGGCTAGCCGGGGGATGGACCTAGCTCAGGCCTAGCTCAAGGCTAACTGGTGCAAGACTATTTACACGGGACATGAGACCGGACAAAAAAACACGTCCGCACTGTTACGCCATCCCTCTATACTGGTACATATCTACTCACACCCCTCCTCTCAGGATCCCTCCGCCTTGCCCCATCTTCCTCTACTTTCTTCACTACATCAGCATACGACAACTTCTGTAATACTCTAACCCTGGAAACCTCACCCTGCCTCTCTAGCATATTTCTGATACCCAGCCACATGGGCCCTCCTACAATTAACACATACCACTACTTTCCCCAATGATACACATTCCTTTGTCTCATGCCCTTCTGCACACTTCTCACACCTGGCCACATGCCCATAAGCTTGACACCTGTAACAACGTAATGTATTAGGCAAAAACGCTCGTACAGGATAACTTAGTGTACATACCCTAACATCACTTTGTCGGGCAAAGACTCAACATCAAATCTCAAAAGAACAGAAAACGATTCTTCTGTTTCACCACTCACGCCACCCTGTCTGCACCGCACCAAACGAAGTTGGGTCTTTGCATCACAAATCACAAACACCAGGAAGTTGGTCAATTTTCACATTTACCACTACCCCACTACCCCAGTGGATGGATCAACAACATTGTAGTTACTCCACAATACTAACCTAAATTACAGAGTGAAAAGAAGGAAGCATGTACATTATTAAAATATTTCAAAACATGCATCCTGTTTGTAATAAGGCACTAAAGTAAAACTGCAAAAATGTGACAAAGAAATTAACTTTATATCCTGAACATAAACGTTGTGTTTGGGGCAAATACAACACAACACATTACTGAGTACCATTCTTCATATTGGAAGAATTTTTTAAAGAATAATGTGCAAATGTTGTGCAATCCAGGTGTGCAAAGCTTTTAGACACTTACCCCGAAAGACTCACAGCTGTATTCGCTGCCATAGGGGATTCTAACATGTATTGACTCAGGGGTGTGAATACTTATGTAAATAAGATATTTATGTACTTCATTTTCAATAATAATAGCTGAGTTTTTTATGCACTTTGTCATTAGATGGGTGAGAAAAAAATCTATTTAATCCATTTTGAATTCAGGCTGTAACACAACAGAATGTGGAATAAGTCAAGGGGTATGAATACTTTCTGAAGGCACTGTATATACTATATTCTAGTCAAGGCTCATCCTATATAACTACTGCTGTACACACCTTTTCTATTCATATACTGTCGACAATGTCTATACACACCATCATATACAGTTGAAGTTGGAAGTTTAGATACACTTAGGTTGAAGTCATTAAAACTCATATTTCAACCACTCCACAGATATCATGTTAACAAACTATAGTTTTGGCAAGTCGGTTAGGACATCTACTTTGTGCATGACACAAGTAATTCTTCCAACAATTGTTTACAGACAGATTATTTAACTTATAATTCACTATATCACAATTCCAGTGGGTCAGAAGTTTACATACACTAAGTTGACTGTGCCTTTGAACAGCTGGGAAAATTCCAGAAAATGATGTCATGGCTTTAGAGCATCTGATAGGCTAATTGACATCATTTGAGTCAATTGGAGGTGTACCTGTGGATGTATTTCAAGGCCTACCTTCAAACTCAGTGCCTCTTTGCTTGACATTATGGGAAAATAAAAAGAAATCAGCCAAGACCTTAGAAAAAAACATTGTAGACCTCCACAAGTGCAAATCAATCCCTGAACAACAGAAAAGGACCTTGTGAAGATGCTGGAGGAAACGGGTACAAAGTATCTATATCAACAGTAAAACAAGTCCTATATCGACATAACCTGAAAGCCTGCTCCGCACGGAAGAAGCCACTGCTCCAAAACCGCCATAAAAAAGTCTGCAGTTTGCAACTGCACATAGGGACAAAGATCGTACTTTTTGGAGAAATGTCCTCTGGTCTGATGAAACAAAAATAGAACTGTTTGGCCATAATGACCATTGTTATGTTTGGAGGAAAAAGGGGGAGGCTTGCAAGCCGAAGAACACCATCCCAACCGTGAAGCACGGGGGTGGCAGCATCATGTTGTGGGGCTGCTTTGCTGCAGGAGGGACTGGTGCACTTCACAATATACATGGCATCAGGAGGAAGGAAAATTATGTGGATATAGTGAAGCAACATCTCAAGACATCAGTCAAGTTAAAGCTTGGTCGCAAATGGGTCTCCCAAATGGACAATGACCCCAAGCATACTTCCAAAGTTGTGGCAAAATGGCTTAAGGACAAGAATGTTAAGGTATTGGAGTGGCCATCACAACGCCCTGATCTCAATCCTATAGAACATTTGTGGGGAGAACTGAAAAAGCGTGTGCGAGCAAGCAGGCCTACAAACCTGACTCAGTTACACCAGTTCTGTCAGGAGGAATGGGCCAAAATTCACCCAACTTATTGTGGGAAGCTTGTAGAAGGCTACCTGAAATGTTTGACCCAAGTTAAACAATTTAAAGGCAATGCTACCAAATACTAATTGAGTGTATGTCAACTTCTGACCCACTGGGAATGTAATGAAAGAAATAAAAGCTGAAATAAATCATTCTCTCTACTATTATTCTGACATTTCACATTCTTAAAATAAAGTGGGGATTAAATGTCAGGAATTGTGAAAAACTGACTTTAAATGTATGTGGCTAAGGTGTATGTAAACCTACGACTTCAACTGTACATATACAGTATTTTTATATTAATTCCTTTCTTTAAATTTATTTTTTTGTATTGTGAGGTATTACTGCACTGCTGAAACTAGGAACATAAGCATTTCGCTACACCCGCGATAACATCTGCAAAATATGTGTGCTCTACCAATAAAATTCAATTTGATTTAGATTTTTGATAGTACACATATCTTCTGGAGCTAGACCCTATTGAACCCAACTCTCGCATGGCACTACTTGGTGGGCGCAGACAGTGTGTAATAGATCAATCATGCCGTGCCCCACACGCCGCTGCCCAGTGTGCTGTCTGCAGATAGATCTATTCCAAAAATGGGAAAAGGGAAATGGGCTGGGAGACGTGATGATCTGCCGGTCATATCAAAATGTCCAAGATCCAGAATTTTTTATTACAAAAGATACTTTTACTTTAGAATACAGAACTATCATTAAATCGATTGATCATCAATAAATATGAGCATAACCTAGGCCTATAGCTGCTGGCAGCTATCACAGTGTTTTAAGACCTAATGTATTATCATGATCAGATATTATACAGCAATGTTATTCATGATTCAATCCACTAGGGGGCATAACCAATATTTTGTTTCATGACATGTACCCTGCACTTAAAAATCAGCAGGATGTGTGCACACTGCCTAGAACTGGTCTTACAATCCTGTTTTTGTGTTTATGTATCCACATTGTCTTCACGGGCCACTGATAATAACACCTGCAACACACACTATACTGGCCAACAGACTAGGCCTGCCAGACTTGCCCCTTTATTTTCTTTATCACTCCTCACCCCTGTCATACTTAAAAGCCATAGGCCATTTTGATGGAAGATTATTTGCCAGTACCAATGGTACCAGCAGTCAGTAGCAGGTTTACACAACTTCCTCAACCTGTATAATTTATCTGACAAGTCAGGTTGGGGCAGGTCACCTACAGTATATGTCACCCATAACTGGTCTCAGCTGTACTGACATGGCAGGAGCAAAACAACAACCTGTTTAATAAAGTGATTTAAACCGACTGTGGGAAACATCTCCTCACACATTCAACAAAAACTTCCGGACACTGAACCAACACACAGATCACAATCAAGTGATGTTGTGATCGGATGGCCAGTGGGCTATAGACTCGGAGCAGTGTGAATAACAACAGGTAATTTATCATTTGGTGGACAGAGGGAGTGCACATTTCTTCTGTTTACACTGACCATTAGGCTCAGTCCCTCCCTGTGACCCTATATCAGTGTGATTTCGAGCAAACACCAACTCTCAGGCTACACACCACTGGTAGGTGTGGAAGACCAAGGCAGCCACTTCCTCATACCAGCAGTACTCTCCATCTTTAGATGGATTAGAAAGCTGATCTGCAAATGATCTACATATTGTACAATGGAAAATTACACAATATGGGCAGTGGGTTGGCTGTAAAAGAAAGGGATAAGTGACTTTGTGTTTTAAGAAAAGGAGGTCAGTATGCCCATGTTCCTTCTTCTCTAAATCTAAATCACTTATGGATGCACATCGGGATCTGAATTCATAACTTATTGCACGAATTGGATTCGTAACATATCACACAAATTGCTAAATGCTTAACATATCACATGAAATGGATGACATACTGTAGTATAGAATTGGATGACGTAGTACACAAAAAACGGGGACCACTTTTGGCTCGTGAGCACCACTTTCAAAACTATTGGCTGAAATTATACAAACGTTTTTTAGGTTTCAGTATTCTGATCCTCTTTAGATCCAGGGTTCAGCACCCCACACATACCCAACAGCCTCTAAATCAAACCATAGCCCTTCAGTTCATTGTCTCTAAATAGATAGAACAACCCTGATCCTGTGTTTAAGAGTGGAGACAGACACAGAAGGGATCTCATTTAAACCACGTCTGACCAGAACTCTAGTTGGATTCAACTAATTATAAATAATTTGGAACTAAGCCATTTCCAGGTAAGATAAAACCTGCAGGCTAAATAGATGTCACCAGACAGTGATAGCAGTGCGGTGAGTAGGCGCGTTCCATCTGAAGTTTACAATTTTGTTTAAGTCAGGGTTGAGAGATTGTCACCTGATTTCAGGACTCTGCATAAACTATCTCGGCTTTGGTCAAATAGCGCTTCGTCAATATATTTTGTCCATGTTACCAATGCTTACCTGAATTGTCCATCCTTGTGGATAGTTCTTTCTTCTCACCAGTAGCGGTGCATGGGTAAAATTAAAAATAAACATATTTGTGTTGTGATAATTGCGTTGTTTGATCTATAACCTATTCATTCATATGCCTAAAGCAGTGGAGGCTCCTCAGAGGAGGAATGGGAGGACCATCCAAATTTAAAAAGTTATCCTTTTTAGATAAAACCATTCTAAATATGTCACCAAATAATTTATTAAAACACACTATTTTGCAAAGGTCTACAGTAGCCTCAACAGCACTCTGTAGGGTAGCACAATGGTGTAGCCGGAGGACAACTAGCTTCCGTCCTCCTCTGGGTACATTGACTTCAATACAAAACCTAGCAGGCTCATGGTTCTCACCCCCTTGCATAGACTTACACAGTAATTATGACAACTTCCGGAGGATGTCCTCCATCCTATCAGAGCTCTTGCAGCGTGAACTGACATGTTGTCCACCCAATCAAAGGATCAGAGAATTAGAACTGAAAGCATAAACTACAGCTAGCTATCACTGCAGTGCATAAAATGTGGTGAGTATTTGACTCAAAGAGAGGGAAAAACAATAGTTGAACAGTTTTGAACAAATTCATTTCTTATAAAATGAGAAATATTTATAGAGAGAGAGATTGTCATTTCTAAAACACCCTACTCAAACAGAGGGATGCTATGTTAGCTAGCTGGCTATGATTATCCAACACAACACTGGAACTATTAGGTAAGCTTTTGGTTTGACTAATTTATTACCACCGGTGTAACTGCTTACTGACTCTACTCTGTAACTTTAATGCTGGTTTACTAACGGGTTAGTTCTATAACTATGCTGACTCTGACGTTACTTTAGCTAATATGGTGACAACGATGTAGGCTATGTGTAGCGGTTTGGCTTGGAAAGGTTTTTTCTCCTGGTCACATACAGCTGATGTGTTGTTCATTGAAGTCCACAAGTGAAGGGAAGAGGTGAGAGGAGGAGAGCACATGGATACGAGAAGGAATACATTGTGGCTGTGTGTTTACGCGTGATCAGGGGTGTATTAATTCTGCCAATTCTGTTGAAAAACGGACCAAAAGGGGATACACATACTTGAATATGTCCAATAGAAACTCGTTTGGAACTGTTTGACTAATGATTACATCCTATATCAGTGTGCAAGGCGGTATTGAATGTCACTGTCTGTCACCTCAAATTTGTCTCTCGACCTGTGTACACCTACATTGTAAACTTTCATTTGTAGGCTAGGTTGTAGCAACCTCATGATGGGTATAGGGGAAATTTGAGTATCATGTAGTAGACTAAACCTATCGCTGTTACATTGAACTGGGTCAATGGAATATAAGAACAACAGTCATCCAATATGCTGTAATAGAAATAAGGCCAACCTCATGGAAAAAAAATCGTCCTCCCTCATCTTAAATGGCACTGACCGCCACTGAAGTCCGGTCACGGGATACTCTGCTGTCGCCAGGAGGAGACAGAGGAAGGAATAATGTTCCTTCCATTAGTGCACAGAGATTTACGTGGCAAGAATATGACCGTTGTAGATTCCCAATCCCACACCATTTATACCCAATTATTGCATGAACGCACTCTTCTGAGTGGAAACGTTGTCTCAAACAGTGAGAAAGCAGTGCAAAGCTCAAAGAACCACTGGTATAGAGCCCCACAGTGGAGGTGTTATAATACCAATAAATTTTGGCGGTCAAACATGGAAATGGTTCCAATCGTTTTTCCACTATCACTTTTTCCCGTAGGGAAAACACTTCTAATAAGGGCTGTGTTGTGTAAACAGTGGTGGAAAAAGTACCAAATTGTCATACTTGAGTTAAAGTAAAGATACCTTAATAGAATGTTTTTTTAACCTTTATTTAACTAGGCAAGTCAGTTAACACATTCTTATTTACAATGACGGCCTACCTACAGGGTCAGCCCCTGGAGCAAATTAGGGTTAAGTGCCTTGCTCAAGTTTATTTTTTCCTTGTCGGCTAGGGTATTCAAACCAGCGACCTTTAGGTTACAGGCCCAACACTCTAACCGCTAGGCTATCCAAAAAATCGTTACTCACGTAAAAGTCACCCAGTAAAATACTACTTGAGTAAAAGTCTAAAAGTATTTGGTTCTAAATATACTTAAGTATCAAAAGTAAATGTAATTGCTGAAATATATAACATATAATTTCAAATTCCTTACATTAAGCAAAGCAGACGAAAATGTATGTATAGCCAGGGGTACACTCCAACACTCAGACATAATTTTCAAACGATGCATTTGTTTTTAGTGAGGCTGCCTGATCAGAAGCAGTAGGGATGACCACGTGTTGTCTTGATAAGTGCGTGAATTGGACAATTTTCCTGTCCTGCTAAGCATTCATCATGTAACGACTTTTGGGTGTCAGGGAAAGTGTGAAGTATTAAGTACATTATTTTCTTTAGGAATGTAGTGAAGTAAAAGTAGTCAAAAATATAAATAGTAAAGTACAGATACCCAAAAAAAACTTTAGTACACACCATTGCGTAGGCTTACCCTGGCGTGACGTTTGGATAACCATGTAAATCTCTCTTGACATCAATATTTGGCTCTATTTACTCTGATTTGGAACATTCTAATTGCAAGACATTTCTAGCTGCTAACAGGTAATGTGTCAATTTAAAAACTTGCCCAAGACATTCACGGGATTGTAAATGTAAAATGTAGACAATTTATTAATTACAACATTTAGCTAACGTTAGCATCCTTACCTTTGCCTCGATTCGGCAGTCTCGTCCAGATCATGGTATTTGTAGTTCTTTATGATAGCCACGATAGCTTTTTTTTTTTTTGATAGGGTAAGCCTACACAAAACACATCCCTTACTTTAAGTGTTTCTAAAACCTCTGTGCAAAATGAATGGTGGAATAACAATTGGAAATATTTTATTTGTTTGACCACTAGGTTTTATGACTCATACTGTGGTACTCTATTGATTAAATGAAAAGAGCTAACCATTCCTACAAGAAGTATAAAGATCGAAGGCGCTGCCGGAAGCATTATTCAAGAAACAAGAGTTGTTTCTCAGTGACCTTTGGACCCAGGAGTGCAAATTGGAACAAAACAAGGTGGGAAATGGACAAAAGTATTCTTCTTGATTTGAGTTTATATTTACTGAATATACACGTTTACTTAAATATGCAAAGTCAGACAAGTTAGTATGATATCCTCTCATGAAATAACCAAGCATGACAACAGAAATGTTAAAACAAATGTAGACTTTATGGAGTTCCTGGGCTGTAAAACCAGTTGAGAACATTCACTAGGAAATTGCTGGTGGAGGACGGCTTGACTCGGTCCGTAGCGACGACTTGTCGGTCCTGTATTCTCTGTGTGACCATAGGTGGTCCACACTAGGCATTCAGCGTGCATATGCAATACACAGTAGCAAACATACCTGGGTCCAACACATACGTAAAATACATGAGGTGGGCTTGATTTATCATGTTTAGTACAATGGAACCATTTGAATAGTCCAAAAAGTGCAAACTCCAAACACCCTGCACACTACTCAGCTAAACCAAGCACACCTCTAGAATTAAAAAGTATTTGACATATGCATTTGCCCCAGGTGTTGTAGCAAAGGGCATACTACTGCAATTTAAGGCATCTCACAGGGATGAGGTGTGGGCTGACCACAGAGGTCATGGTTCTACACTGCCAGCGGTCGCCCCGGTCAGTCAGTCAGTTCTTAGACTCCGTACTTCCCTTTCAGCTCCTCTACCAAGGCAATGTACTCTTTCTTGGCATCCTCTTGGCTCTTTCCTATAAGAGGCACAAGGAAGAGAAAGATAATTCAGAAAACATGTTTATAACAGGCTACTGTTCAAAGATTGTCTGGCTCAACCAGTACACTTATGACTGTAAATGCATTGAGCTGAAGGGATCCACAGCTGTCTAAAACTGATTCCCTGTGAATTACAAAGCACTTAAGGTGAAGATCAGTGCCCTCTACAGGTTAAATGTGGGAAGGACTACAGGAAACACACCTTTCTCCTTCTCCCAGGCGTCCCACTTGGCTTTCCCAGTGAAATCGAGCATCCCAGGACGAGCTTCAGAAACAAAGAAACACAGACTATACTCAATATAATGAGGCATCTACACTTAAGGGGCATCACAAAACACTGGATGCTGGCTTACCGGTGTTGACGTCGCCCACTTTGGCCTGTTTGAACAGAGCATAAACCCTGAGCATCTCTGCATCTGCTGGCTTGGCCTTCAGCTGCTTCACCTCCTCTGCAGCCTTATCAAAGTCTGTCTGGGTGGGACAGAAGCATAATATGCGGTTAAAGTCAGCTAAACATAGAGAAAAAAAAAAAGCATGCACATGAAAATGGCAGAACATAGATATTGGCCTCAACCAGAGCTACGGAGTATGGAAACAAATCATTGTTGCTGAAAAGGTCTATGCTGCCAAAAAGAAAAAAAAAAATCAGGCCCCCAGCAGTACAATGGGCCCTCTGTGTAGGCTGAGCTTGAGCAACACTACAAAATGCCACACTGCCAACTGTGCCAGGGGGGAAGAGAGACAAAACAATGGTTGCTTTTCCATTTGTATAGCCTAGGAACATAAGCAGTCTGTTGCCCCTGCTTATAGTTTGGCTATTATTAGTGTCACTGAAATGTTTGGTGCCAGAGGGCTTGGACGTTGTTTTTGGGACCTTTACAACCCACCCAGAGGAAAGACTGGATTGCAATCACCCTGGTCAGAGTCCAAGTAGAGCCAATAACCTGGGGAAAGTACCCAACCCTGATCTGTACAGCCTCAAAAGCAAACATTAAGTGTTGTGCATCTATTAGCTTTGTGCACCTGTTCACTCAGACATTGTAAATGTTAGACCACAAAACAGTTCCAGGGAAAAAGTTTTGCATTGCCCACCATTGACAGTCCTGCCAGATACAAAAGCATTGTGTATCAATGCAAATATAATGCTCATTCCTGACTCATGAGGTCGATGTAGGGAAGGAAGGAGACAACCCAGCATGGTGCTAATGTATGATTGTAGCCACTAACCCCAAAATAATCTGGCCTGATGGTAATGGCTAAACAAGCATGTTATCAAAAAAAATGTCCAAGGTCTTGAGTTAATGTTGCAATATGTGTGAGGCAATACACTGTAACACAGCCAAAACCCATGTAATCTAATCTACTCAGCTAAACAGACATCCAATATGCTTTGGCCTCTGCTTCAATAGAGATCCAGTTACCAAACTCACTGGAAAAAAAGATAATCTATCTTCCTGGCTACAACTCACCTGTGAACTTATAAAGGGGCGTATTCATTACGGAAACCTTTACCGTTTAAGAACAAAACGGAAGCCAACGGCGTAAAACGAGAGTTAATTTGACAAATTCAGATAGGTCCCGCCCTGTTTAGTTTGCTTCCGTTTAACGTTTTACAACAGAATCAGCGTAATGAATATGCCCCGAGGCAGAGGGCATGAGCTGAAGGGACAAAGTACAAACCGGTAAAATAAATGTGATCAACTCCAACAGTGCTTTTACCTTCAATCTGATGGAACTGCATAATGCAAACTGATATAACGTGACTAATATATACATTAATTCCTCTAACCAGAGACGCTTGCTAAATTGTTTCTGCAAGTTGTTCAATAATGGGTTTATTCAATGGGATTTTATGACCCTACGACCTGCGTTCCGGGCGCGAGACTTCTTGCCTTCGAGTGACCCTGTGATTATAAAATAAAATGTCTTCCTTCATCCTATAAACAATAAGGTAGACTTTAGTCAACGTTATATATAATTACTTTCACATGCTTCTTCTCACCAGGATATTACGCAAGCAATCACATACAACAGAGGAGCGTGTTTGAAGTCCCACACTTCAAGTAGGATAACTGTAGTGCCAAAGCCAGGCAATCCTCTGGTTTGCAAGTGACATTACCTTGCTAGATATTGAGCTGTCAAAATGAAATGGTGTGGTTTCATCGGGTGGAAGCATTGGAATTGTGCCTTTTTAGAGGCAATAACCTTAGGCAAGTTTAATTCAAAATTGCCACAAGACCGACGGGGATAATTAGTAAATAAGTTTCTATAAGTAGTGTTACCAAGTAAAGTGCCAACTCCAGTTTGGCAAAAACAATACGCGTTTTACTTTTGTTCTAGCTACGTAGCTACCGCGTTAGCTGACAAAGCCAAGTCGACATGTTATGGAACCTGCAGTTGGACCAGGAAATCAAAATAATAATACAACTAGCTATGCATGTTATGGTAACTAGCTACAATATAATGTCAAAAACAATACAAATTCGATCCAAACCTCAGACATGATTTTCAATTCCTTTTGAAGGCCCTTCGTGCAGTCACAGAACACTACCGGCATCCACAGCCCAGAAATAACGGAAAGGAGAGTAGACCGTTCCTGATGTGTGTCCTGAGCAACAGCGTGAGCAACGATAGTGCAATCGGCGGTTTGCCTTTACAATAAAAGTCACCCATTTAAACATGCAAACGGATAAAGTGCCCAACGTTCTGTAGTCAACATTCAGTGCTATTGTGTCAAATTAACTAATTATTGTATTTAGTTAAATTTATTTAACATTCCAACCTTGTTTAGCGTTCTGTTTATCAGTTTGCAAGTTTCAATCGGGACTTTTATTTTGAAGGCAAACCACCGACTATTGCTGCTATTGTTGTTCAAGACACAGTGGTATGTTCCTGCAAGCGTTTCACCACTGCGCGAGACGGATACCGCCCTTCAATTCCATTGGTAGATTCAACGAGTGACACTTCACGCAACATCTCCGTTAGTTGGGGTGAGTAAAGGTAACCAATCAAAGCCCTCAATTCATTGACACGAGTGGTGGTCCCACTAAAGTAGGACACGGGGTCATGGGGATGTGTCTGCAACATAATTATCTCTACCAAAGACAGTCAAGTATGAAGATAGGCAGAAACTGCTTCTCCAATAGGTCGTTATCATTAAAACGTCACAATTAGGTGAAGAACCTTCGATTTGCCTGCTGGTGGTCAAGGAGAACACCAGCTCCGCTAAAACCATTAACAACGGCCTGCTGTTTAAGTGATTGTTAAATTAACTATTTGGTTGTAATATCATCACCTCTTGAAGAGCATAGTCAGAACTACACATTTCAGATTATTCCATGCAAAACACACTTAGCATTTGAGAGTTATACAAGTAACTGCATGTGTCTCATGATCAGTAAACATTAATAGGGGAGGTGCATAAAGATGCTGCCCACAAAATCCTTGTTTTGCTAAGTTCACCTTATTGTACATTGCTCTCTGTTACACTTTTTTTGTATGTTAATTAGCACAGCATACGTGATGCCAATTTTAGCTTCAAGATGCCAGCCATTTGAAAAAACGAAAAAGTTGGGGCATTGAATCATTTCTCACCCTGTAGTTAAAACATTCAGTGGATATGGTTTCTACTAGTTTCCAAAGCCACAAAAGGTCAAATTGGCTATATTGTAAAAATGTATGAAAACAAAAAACTGCTTTTTGGTTTTAATAGAAAGGTTTGATTTAAGCACAAGGTTAGCAGTGTGGGGACCTGACCTTTTAGTTAATAACCTATTCATGCTTTGTTAACATAATATCAGGGTGTTGCTGTAGGTGTACTTGGCTGCTCGAAACAACAACTTTGCCCGGAGACAGAGCGCCAAGGGGTTGGGACCAACCCGTGCGCCAACGGATAGGCTGAGTAAGTCTAAACCACACTCAGCCTCTACCCTGACCGGTCTGTTCGGAAACCGGAACTAACTCTGTCTGGGGTATTTAAAGAAGAACACGTGAAACTGTAGTCAGTTCTCTGTTTGCCCTGCGTGGTGTTACAGTGAGCCCGTATACGAACCTTCATACTTATCATCTATACATTTGCATTTAATAAACTTAGCTTAGTTTGAAACAGCTCCTGATGTCTTATCTTATTCCAATACCAGATTTGAATTGACGCGATCCAACAATTGGTGACACCCGACGTGATTTGGTATCGGGATTTCGCTGGGATTTGGCCAGCCCATTGGACATCACTGTCGTTGAACCGTGTTTCACAAAGTGTCCGGACTTCTAAAAACAGGTAAGCAGATACCTATTGTTTATATAACTGAAATTCTGCATATTGGCTTTATCCAAATTAAATTTGTGAAACACCTGTTTGATGTAAGTGGACAATTAAATTGAAATGTACAGATAATATGTTAATTTACTAAAAGTGATATGATGCAAATGTTTGATAACTGTGAAGGTTAAAACCATGGTATAAGATTTTACCGTGTACATGTTGTGGCTGGCACGAGGAGAAAAATAGTGTAATAAATTATACCGTGTACAGGGTGTGGCTGGCACGAGGAGAAAAATAGTGTAATAAATTATACCGTGTACAGGGCGTGGCTGGCACGAGGAGAAAAATAGTGTAATAAATTATACCGTGTACAGGGCGTGGCTGGCACGAGGAGAAAAATAGAGTAATAGAGTTTACCGTGTGAGTATGTAAAAATAGTAACATAAAGCAACATCGTGTGATTATAAACGACGCTGAAGTTTTTTTTGTTTTTTTTAAGCTTATAATGGATATTGTTGAATAATATTAAAAAAAACACACAAGGAATAATAACTATATTTAAAAGTATTGTATGTGTAGAAGGTTATTACTATTAGGAGATTATTGTTATACAGAAAAGGTGTAATTGACTAAAAATATATAGATATATGTATAAATAACAACAATAATAATATATGTGTATCTGATAATAACAATTAATTAATAAAACTAAAAGTAAACATGACGGATAAAATAGTCAAGGTGTTAAAATCTACTCTAGAAATTAATGGAGGTAAGGAGGGTAAAGAGTGGAAGAAAAGGGGAGAAAAACTATATAAAGAATGGATTGAAGATGGATGAATAATGGCTGAGGATATGTATATTATATGATATGGAACGAAGTGTGAATCTGAGCGAGGAGTTGCGTTCATAGGCTTGAATCAGAGGAGTGGTGATGGAGCTGGTAATTTAGAGGAATCGCACGTAATGAGGTATTTTAAGGTGTTACATGGGGAAGTTTAAAAAGAGTACTCCGAGAAGGTATGAAAGATTAAGGCCTGTGTTTGTATGTTGGAAAGAGAGGACGGTGAACTGACGAGTTTGTCGTGCTGCGATTAGAATTGGCATCGTTTGTCTCTGATTGTTGTGTGTCTTATAATCGACTGTAAGTAAAAAGTTTGTCTTTGTGTGGGAATAACCCGATTGTGTATAAACGTTGATTAATGGTTGTGTCGCGATAAACTTTGGTAAAATATGATAAAATGTTTATAGGAATTTAGGAGTCTAGGTTGGCTAGCGCACGTAAAACTGTTGAAATATATTTTCTTTCCCCATAATATAAATGTTACTCCTCATTAACCGAGGTTGTGTGTAATATATGGTATTATATAATGACTGACATGATAAATGAATTGGCATTTTAGGTTACAATACATGTAGGACAACCCTGGTGGATGGTGGAGTTATAATTCTGGTGGATCTTAAACGTTTGAAGGAAGGGAGTTTGCCTGAGCTGCGGTTTCAACGTTTGAGCTGGATAAGAAACAAATGTGGGGGATGGGTTGTGTCTGTGGTGAGAATGAGGACGATGGAGAATTCAATGTGTTGAATGACTCATGATAATTTGGAAGGGAATAGTTTTTGGGTAATTGCATACTGAGAGGGTGTGTTGATAGGGAAATAGATGTTAAGTAAAATAATATGGATAATATTAGAACCATGGAGATATTTTATGTGGAATAGCTGATTAGTTCAGTACTTAAAAATGTAAGAGACAGGAGAGGTTAATACTTGGAGGGTTGGAACACCATATGATAGAGAAATAACATGGATGTTATTAGGAGGGAAACAATTCTGGTCTAGTATTCCAGATTAGATGGGCTATTAGGAAAATACTGGAGGACAGGAGAAACCGAGTGGTTTACAATTTGTGATAGTTTTATGGAGGGACATTTTGAACATTGGACAGAGGGGAGGAGGAGGCAAGCCTATTGAGGCCCCCTCTGTTCTGTAGAGATAAGTGGGGAGTCTATCCATAAACCCTGAATGTTTACTGAAGATTTGACCTGGGGGGAGGTTAGGTACCCTGCCATCCAAGAGAACAACTGGTTCTCCACTATCAGATCAGATGTCTAAAGAACTAGGAGACCTGATGAATGAAGACACAGAATAACAACATAGGGAACAGGCAGAGACAATAAGAAAGAACTAGATAATATAGAAACTAGAAAAGTGTCAATGAAATAGTTTAAAATATGAGATTGACTCAATTGATAGGACAGTATTGATAGAAAATGGTTTACTTTTATTTTGTTTTTTAAGTTGACAGTCTTACTTAATAGGACAATATTGATCAACTTTATTTGTGGTTTATTTCACTTTTGTCTAGACAGGCTAATTACAGGATCTAATTTACTAGGATGGCCCTCACTGAGGCATGTAAACTAGGTAGTGGTGTACATGTGAACAGATATTCTGATATAGATTGGTGTTTGGCCACTATGCAAGGCCATCAAGATAACATTAGCTTAAAGTAATAAAGTTGCTGCTGAAAGGTTTCACACCCATGTTGTGTATCTGGTTTTTGCTATGGCCTCGCCTGTTGTTGAGTTGCAACAACAACAGGGGACTGACCATATGTCTCACTCCCTATGGGAGACCAGAGGTTGCTCCCAGGGCCCTGATGGCCTCTGTAGACAACACCTTTCAGGTCAATTTGTGTTGATAGAGTAACTCATTCTGTAGGTTTGCTGAATATAAGACTATTTTTTAATATTCGTTATGTGTATTTAATATAACATTGCCAAGTGGATGCTTCTTAAACCAGGTAATGTTACTTAATGGTTTCTTTACAAACATTGCATTAGACTTTATTGATATGATTGTGAAAAAGTGCTCTTGTCTAGTGATAAGTGATAGATTCATACAAGGGTTATACCTGCTGTGATGCCAACACAGTAGCTAACAGTCTGGTAAGGGAAATATTCCCTGAATTCGGAATCCCAGAAACCTTGTCTGTAGACACACGGCACCCATGTTACAGGAGATACCGTGACCCAAATTGTCCTTATAATAGGAATAGATCAGAAATTTGTATGTCTCTATTGTCCAAAAAGTAATGGCTAAGGCCTAGATTAACAGGTTGAACCAGAGTAGAATGTATACATCTGGTGCCGAGGAGAATGTGAAGCAGCCCTTATAGGGGTACTGGGTCTAGCCCTCATGTGATGTTAACAGGCCGTCCCATGAATGTTCTGTATTATATGCCGATGACTGACAACCAGACTGACTAGACTGGAAGATGATCTGTTAAATTATATGTAGAAACTAACTTCTACTGTTAGGTTTTTGTATTTCTCGTATCTAGGAAAGCCCAGGAGGTCCCAGCCAGAGAGGACCGAGGAATGCCTATCCTAATCAGAGGGAAACTGAGGGAGCTCAGGGGAGAGAGGGGGATGAGACAGATGTAGAGATAGGTATCACAGAAATTTTAAAGGAACTATTGGTGAGACAGGGAGGCAAGGGAGTTGGAGGAAAGGATGAGGTAACAGGAGGTCTCCCTGCGAACCAGTGCCCATTGATAGCCTAACTAATCCATTAGCAGGCATAGATGGGGCAGTGCTCACATTAGATGTGTATATACCATGGACGAGAGCAGTTAAAGATAGTATTCCTCACTGGAATGAGACCTGTAATGATTAGAAGCTGTTAAGAAAACATTGGTGGGAGTATGGGGGGCTGCACAATTGGTAGAAGTTGAAAGATATGCGATCCATCACAAGCAGAATGAAAAATAGGATCAAGCTAAGCATAGTTTAATTTTTTAGTGAATCAGAGTGTGATAGAGCTCTAGGTGTATCAGATTTACACACCCTGCATAGTCAAGTGAGATGGGAACATATTTAGCTAACTATGAGGAATTTGGCTAAATGGTTTTTTAGCATACCTGTACATCCTGTTAGCCAAGGGTGTTTTGGGTTTACCTTTTAGGGGAAGAAATTGCCATATATAAGGGGTTTTAGTAAGACTGTACGGATTTTTTACAAGCTATCACTAATAATCTAGTAAAATTAGAGCCTCAAAGGAAACAGATATTTTGATTTATGTAGATGATATTCTAGTTGCTAATCCTACTGGTGTAGGATGTGAATAGGATAAACTGTGGTTGTTAAAGTTTATGGCAGAACAAGGCCATAAAGTGAGCAAAAGGAAACTACAATTGTAGCAAACTGTGGTTGTGTATTGGAGACATACTATACCTTGAGAAGGGCGTACTCTGAACCCCTCTAGAAAATAGACGGTTTTGGGAGTACCAATATTTATAAACAGATGATGAGTTTTAATTACTGTAGAGCCTGGGTGCTACATTCTGCTCTTCACACAGAGAGAATTAGAAATATGGGAAAAGGGATGGACATCCTCTGAAATTATATTTGGCATCAGGGTAATTTACCGATATTACCAAAGTCTTTGTTTAGATATGCAGTTATTTTGACACATGGGCAAAGCCATTTGTCAACAGGAGGAATGGTAGGAATAATCAGGAAACATTTCATGGCATATGGTATAACAAATTATCTAAAAAAATTTGTTCCAGGTGTGTTATATGTGCACAAAGTAATGATCATAGAACTTGCAAGGGTTGAAGGAAAGAAATGGTGATTGACTGTGATAGAGGTTACATATTACCATGAAGAAATATTGTTCATGTCATCCGCAATCGGCAGGTTTAATTAAACGCATGAATGGAACAATTAAAAGTAGACTAAGGAAGACCTATATAAGTACTGGAAGAAACTTAGTAAGATGAGTACCTATAGTGTGAATGACCGTTAGAGTAACGGCAGACAGAGATGGGTCATCTTCCTCTGAAGAGAGTTAGGAGGACCAGAGTAGGCAGAGATAGACACTGAGAATACTCTGGCTGAACACATGAGAAGATTGTTTGCTAATCACACCTGTATGTCAAAGATTTTGTGACCTACAGGTGAACTGAAGGAGAGTGACCCACTCTATCCAACCAGGTGATTGGGTGCGGGTCCAATGATTGAAAAGGAAAGACTGGAAGCAGCCCGGTTGGGAAGGCCCCTACTAGGTCTTGTTGGAAACTGCCTATTTGCCGTTTAGATATGTTCAGAAAGAGAGCGACCTGGGTCCACGTTGCCCACTGCAAGGAGGTAAGAACACATACAAACACTGCTGAACACACACAGAGTTAAGGAGCAGAACCGAGTACCAATAGGGTCCGGGGGTTACCTCCTTAACGAAGATTCCCTACCCCGACCTATCATCACTGTAGTGTGTTCCTAGAGGTGTGAGTATGGGGTGGAACTCAGCAGACTGACTAAGGGCAGGAGAGGGTTGGTGGTTCTTGGGAATATGGGGGACCCTGGGCTGCATCAGTCTTAATCTTGATACATCCAGATCCACCACTCACCAAAAATATAAATGAAACTCTACCATGGGAAAGAATTAAATGACAGACGACTCAGGATAAGGATTCCACTAGAAGTGAATATTATAACATAGTGGCCAGAGAGGGGCAGGATGTGGCTTTCAAAATAACTGTTCATACTTATGCATTATGGTTAGGATACCTGTATAGACGTAAATAGCACCAAAATTAACTGAGCAAAACAGAGGTGAAAACTGTACAGGGATGGGGTTGGCGAGATTGAAAGAGGCTGCTAACCCACCCCAGTTCACTCTGACTCCAGGGGAGTGTTATAGAATGACACCAGAGATTTGGGTGATTTTAATGGAGTAAGTCAGTAGTTAATGTTACTGATCGGAGTTCAGAGGCACAGGAGAAACTACTAAACCTTACAGCCTGGTAGCAGATGTGTGATGGGCGTGTACCAGTAAAGGACGTATAAGGCAGACACTGCAAAAAGGGTGGGTAGGTACCTGCACCCCGGTCCTATTGGTTCAGCCAGTTAGAATTAGACACCAGAAACCAAGGAAAGGTTTAATCAGACGTAGGAGGAGTTTGGACAAGGAGGAGAATAGCCCTATCTGGATTGATGCGATTGGAATTCTTAGGGGAGTCCCTGATGAATATGAAGCTATGAATCAAGTAGGTGAAGGTTTCACGACGACATTCTTTTGGTGGGTGACGTTTAATAAACATGTGGATTGGATTAATTATATCTATTATAATCAGTAACGATTCGTAAATGGGACTAAGAATGCAGAGAAGGGGATCTCAGACCAATTATCCGTCACCTCGCTCATGACCTGGGAAGATAGGTTGGCTCTAGACGTGATGTTGGCGAACCAATAGGGAGTGTGTAAAATGTTTGGAGAACAATGTTGTACTTTTATCCCTAACAATACTAGCCCTGACGGGAGCATCACGAAGGCCCTCGTTGGCTTGGATAAATTATCGGCAGAGATGAAGGGCATGGCTGGAGTGGAGAGCGGGGGGATGTTCTCCTGGTTGGGTGGCTGGTTCGGCAAGTATTCTTCTATGGTGGTTACGGGGTTTCTGACCCTTGTACTTGTGTTTTTGTTGTTAATGTGTTGTGCGGCATGCTTTGTCCCTTGTCTCAGGAAGTCAGTGGTAAGAGTGGTGGAGGCGTCAGGTATGATGCCGTTGTTGCCGGTACAGGATAATGCAGATGACTCTGCTACTGACTCTGAGACAAAGTTGGATGATCCATGGTATGCCTAAAAGGGAAAGTACATGTGTGTTCTCTTTACAGATTGTATTCATTTCTTTTTACAGCTTATCCTTTTTACCTTTTGTTTTATTACTCATGTGATTGTTTACTCCTCCTAATGTGAAGGTAAAGGATTCCTGAGTGACTGGTAGTCAACTCAGTACATGTTCGGTGTAGAGGAGGAATACCAGTTTTTATATTTTCATATCTTGTACCAGTTTTTATATTTTCATATCTTGTACCAGTTTTTATATTTTCATATCTTGTACCAGTTTTTATATTTTCATATCTTGTACCAGTTTTTATATTTTCATATCTTGTACCAGTTTTTATATTTTCATATCTTTCTTGTGTTTATGTTCTGTCTAAACTGTCATTTGTAGTGACACCATTGAATGGTGTCAAAAGGGGGAATCCTAAAATTCGCCTGCAATTTTATGGGGGTCCAAATGCATTTTGAAGTCACACCAAGAGGGTGTGAAAAGGGGGATTGTGGGGACCTGACCTTTTAGTTAATAACCTATTCATGCTTTGTTAACATAATATCAGGGTGTTGCTGTAGGTGTACTTGGCTGCTCGAAACAACAACTTTGCCCGGAGACAGAGCGCCAAGGGGTTGGGACCAACCCGTGCGCCAACGGATAGGCTGAGTAAGTCTAAACCACACTCAGCCTCTACCCTGACCGGTCTGTTCGGAAACCGGAACTAACTCTGTCTGGGGTATTTAAAGAAGAACACGTGAAACTGTAGTCAGTTCTCTGTCTGCCCTGCGAGGTGTTACAGTGAGCCCGTATACGAACCTTCATACTTATCATCTATACATTTGCATTTAATAAACTTAGCTTAGTTTGAAACAGCTCCTGATGTCTTATCTTATTCCAATACCAGATTTGAATTGACGCGATCCAACAGCAGTGTGGTTAAGGTTAAGTTTAACATAACATTTTAAGAAAACAAATTGTAGAAATGGGGGGGGGGTTATGATTTTGTGGCTGTGGTAATTAGTGACGACCAGTGGATAGTGATACAATTATGATGTGATATCTGAATTACAACATCTTTATGCAAGTTCGCAATTGATCATGTAATGGCGCCGGAGGGGATGGCTGACGTTTTACGGACTCCTAACCAACTGCTATTTTGTTCATTTTTTTGCTTTGTTTGTAACTTCTTTAACTTGTGAACATAATGTTGCTGCTACTGCCTTATGCCTGAAAATAACTTCTAGACATCAGAACAGCGATTACTCACCTCGAACTCACACCATCCGTTCTATTGGCCAACGTTTAATCATTGGAAAACAAAATGGATGATCTACGATCAAGAATATTCTTCCAATGGGACATTAAAAACGGTAATATCTTATGTTTCACATCGCTGTACGACGACAAGGATAATATAGAGCTGGCGGGATTTTCCATGCATCGGCAGGACAGAGAAGCATCGTCTGGTAAGACGAGGGCCAGGGATGTGTGTCTATTTGTCAATAACAGCTGGTGCGCAATGTCTAATATTAAAAGAAGTCTTGAGGTATTGCTCGCCTGAGGTAGAGTACCTTATGATAAGCTGTAGACCACACTATCTACCATATTATTTGTAGCTGTCTATTTACCACCACAAACCGATGCTGGCACTAAGACTGCACTCAACAAGATGTATAAGGCCATAAGCAAACACGAAAATGCTCATCCAGAAGCGGCGCTCCTAGTGGCCGGGGACTTTATTGCAGACACATTAAAATCTGTTTTACTTCATTTCTACCAGCATGTCACATGTGCAACCAGAGGGATAAAAAATAAAACTCTAGACCACTTTTACTCCACACACAGAGACGCATACAAAGCTCTCCCTCGCCCTCCATTTGGCATATGTGACTATAATTCTATCCTCCTCAAGGTCATTGGCCACACATTAGCAAAAACTAAAGCAGGAAGTAGCAGTGACTCGCTCCAAACGGAAGTGGTCAGACGAAGCGGATGCTACGCTACAGGACTCAGTCATCGGCTTCATCAATAAGTGCATCGATGACGTCGTCCCCACGGTGACCGTACGTACATATCCCAACCTAAAGATGTTCCTCTCTGGTGGACTTTCTCACACATTTGAAGCTGCCAGAACATCGCGTGAAGATAAGGAAATGATAGACGCCCCCGTTACTGACACAGAAATAGAAGCAGCCATCAGAAGCATGCAAAACGGGAAGTGTCCGGGACCCCCCCTGTGAGTTCTATAAAACTTTCAGTAAAGAACTAATACCGCTGAGATCCTTGATGAAATGCACAGAGATCCTTGATGAAAAGCACAGAGATCCTTGATGGAAAGCACAGAGATCCTTGATGAAAAGCACAGAGATCCTTGATGAAAAGCACAGAGATCCTTGATGAAAACCTGCTCCAGAGTGTTCAGGACCTCAGACTTGGGCGAAGGTTCACCTTTCAACATGACAACGACTCTAAGCAATCTATTTAATCCATTTAAAAAAATCTATTTAATCCATTTGGAATTCAGGCTGTAACATCAAAATCTGTAATGAGTCAAGGGGTATAATTACTTTCTGAAGGCACTGTAGATTATTAGATTATGTTACAATGTTAATGTTGAAATGGTCCTGTGGAGGCAGCTTATGTTTTCTTTGCAATTTGCTGTAGTCTAACTCTCCATGGTTCTAAATCAATAGTTGTTTAGTAGTCTGAATATATCAGAAACATTAACTTGCTTGACCATGCTGTAGGTCATGTAGCCAGTGGCGATTTTAGCATGTAAATCTTGGTGGGGCAAACAATAAATATATATTTTTTAGATGCATGCCAGCAAAGCCACTACACTACACAACACAACACATTAATTGCACTATAACGGTGACAAATACATTAATGAGCAAGCTAGGACAGATGTAGTCAATATAACTATTTGTTCAGCACTTTTGAAATGTACATCGGCCGAGTAACAGGTTTTTTATTTCTCCCCAAATTAAACCAGGTATACAAAACACAAACTAAAGAGCGAGGAGTACCTCAAATAAATACACGGGACGAGCCCTGAAAACACAATGATACAACACGGGACGAGACCCGTAATCATACATGCACTATACAAGCGGCACGAAAGCCAAAACAACAAAGCACAGGTACTCACACGACCAACAGTCATTGGAACAATAATCGACCAACAATGGTGAACACAGGGCACATTTTATACAATTATAATCAGTGGGGAGTGGGAACCAGGTTTGCATAATGACATAGTTCAGTGCCTAGAGGCCGGTGACGTAGACCTCCGAAACTCGTGCACGGAATGAGCAACAGTACCGGAGGGATCCGTGACAATGGGCTACTAACAGCTTACTACACAACATACTTTCTTAGCTACAGTATACATATCTCGCTGGCATATTACATATTTATGCAGCAGCATACAATACATTTTTAGACTCACATTGTTTTGACCGATGTGGTTGAACAGGAAAGTGGTGCGGCGGTCCATTGCGGGCAAATTTTGTCATCAAAGAGAAAGATGCCAGATTTACAATTAAGAGTTGAATGTCCGTTCACAGTTGAACTGTTGATTTCCCAGTTGCAATGCTTGCTGTTAGCCACTGTCACCCATTCCTTCCAAACAACTGAATTTGCGATTTCCAACTTGTTGTGTAATGTGTAATGTTTATGTCCAATGGCCGATGAGCACCGATACGTTTTATCTATAATTTCTCTTCATATGACAAGGATTAAAAGGGTTGCTTGTCTACTTGGTTTATGATGAGGACTGCTGTGGCCAATGACCTTGAGCCTTCTTAGAATGGCACTTCTTATCTAAGTCTATGAAAGGACCCAAAGGGCTCAAATGCTTGATGTCTCCCTTACTAAAGGCGGGTGACGTAGTGTCCATGAGT
This sequence comes from Thymallus thymallus, assembly GCA_023634145.1. Taxonomy (NCBI): domain Eukaryota; kingdom Metazoa; phylum Chordata; class Actinopteri; order Salmoniformes; family Salmonidae; genus Thymallus; species Thymallus thymallus. The sequence continues at coordinate 25,113,037 of CM042407.1, forward strand.
GACAGAACACTGAGCCAATCACAGTGCAATCCTGAGCCAATCACGAAGCAATGCTCCTATTTTCTGCTGGTCTGCCCTACCACCACAGAAAGCACTGAGCTAGGCTGAAACACCTGCATTTTGGAGATGCCTGTTTGTATGGGGCTTTATTAATATATATATATATTTAATATTGTTTGCAAACTTATGTGACACGTATTAATGCCAAAATAACATGCAAAACAGGCAAGCCACTCAGGAAACAGAGCGGTAATTATACACCTAGTGTATGGAAAACAGGTGTGTGCAATAAGTTGACGAAGACAGTCCGTGACTGGGTGACGAGATAAGTGAGAAGACGACGGCTAGAAGGCCGGAGACGTCGAGCGCTGGAACAGGGACGGCACTGGAGGAGCAGCAACGCAGGAGGCCGTGACATTTCTGACTTTCAAAAATCCCTTGGCTAATTTCCTGCTATTCTACACATTTTGCAATGAGGTTGTGAGAAAATGTAGTAGTTTTAAAGCTAATTTCCTGTCATTTTAAAGTTATTTTCATGGCATGTTCATAAAAAATAAAACAAAGCCTGTTGGACCCCCCACCTTGCGGGGGTGTGTGCTATGCCAGTGAGTGCAGTATTCCCCCCCTTGCTGAGATGGTGCAAATATGGCATGTACTTTATGCTTTAATATTCAATATAAAGATACTCTTACCACAGGAGGGACCACTGGCTTTTCTTAGTCTAGTTTTCACATATAAAAAAGGTACTGTATTACTCACATGAGAAAGAATCACAATAAAAAAGTATCTTTATCACAGATATACACTCCCCACCATGTGTATTTGGACACTGAAGCTAACATTTGTGATTTAGCTCTATAATCCAGGATTTTTTTATTTGATATAGAATGTTTAATATTAGGCGACAGTACAGAATGTCAGCTTTTATTTGAGGGTATGTTCATACATATCTGTCTTAACGTTTAGAAATGAAAGTAAGTTAAATAAGTATTTGGACATATTCACTTATTTAAGTGATAATGCCCTCAAAGCCAGTGTTTGGAGGATATATTAGCATGGGTGTTGTTAGGGCCGCAAACTGTGCCAATACAGTATATCCTCCAAACACCGTCTTTTAGGGCATTATCACTTTTATACAATGGGGTTACCAACATATTCAAATACTGATTAAAATATTTTCTTTAAAAACGTTATTTTGATTAATTTATTCATACTATTTCAACCTTCCACAAGATATAGTCCGGACACAAATCTAGGATAGCTAGAGACACGACCCAGCAGGCAACGTTCTTATACCTTGCTTGCTAGCTACAGCTAACTTACAGTCACATCAAGTTACAGCTAACTTAGTCACGTCAAAAAGTGCAGCAAGAATAACAGCAAAGTAGCTGCATTTGTTTAAGCTGTTTCCCAGTGACATTTATTTGGAGACATCCATAACAATGAGCTAATGAGGAGCAATTCAGAACGTACTCACTCGTCAGGACACTGTTGTTCAGAGGAGCTAGCCAACAACACAGCTACAGTAACACAATCACTTGAAACTAAAGCTGGAAATTAACTGCATTTACTTTTACCTTTTTTCAATTGACATTTTTTGGTATGTATCCATAAAAACTATGCCAGCTGACTCACGATTGAGACAGGCTGAGAAACGCTGTCTCGTCCCGACTCCCGGCAGGTTCATTACTATATGGGGCAGCAGGCGATCCAATTTCAATATTGAAACTATGTTGCAAATGTCGAAGAGACAGAGAGCTAGGTTTATACAAATCTCCGCTGTCGAAAAGAAATGTGAGATAATGTCTAGATGCTTTTTAAAGTAGAGATCAAGTTTATGAATTACCTGATGAGACAGTGGATTACACAGTCAGATGGAACAGATAAATAGGCATTTTAACGTCATAGATTTAGCCGGTGGCAATTTGTGGAACGGTTTTAACCAATCAGCATTCAGGATTAGACCCACCCGTTGTATATTAAGAGTGTGTTTGAAAATTCTCTCTGGCTATCTACTCCGATTTCAGAGCACTCTTGTGTGCCATTATTATTAATTTAAAAAAGTCAGTTAAGAACAAATTATTATTTACAATGATGGCCTACCCCCGCCAAACTCGAACGACGCTGGTCCAATTGTGCGCCGCCCTATGGGACTCCCAATCACGGCCGGATGTGATACAGCCTGGATTCGAACCAGGGATTGTAGTGACGCCTCTTGCACTGAGATGCAGTGCCTTAGATTCAGAGCGGTTGGGTTAAATGCAGAAGACACATTTTAGTTGAATGCTTTCAGTTGTACAACTGACTAGTATCTCCCTTTCCTTTCCCTTAGACCAGGGGTCTTCAACCTTTTTCAGCCCAGGGACCCCTTGGCCGAACGAGAAATAGAACAGGGACCCCCCAGATAAAAAAAAAAAAGGATAAAAAGTTGTTGCGTTTTAAGCCTGGCCATACACTAACAGTAACTGACTAAAATATTTCTCACCTCTTTTAACCTATTTTGTACTCAGTTATACATACATATTATTGGTTTCTATTATTGGCCATATAATAAAATAATTGTAATCCCTTTTTTAACCTATTTATATACTCAATTACTATGTTTATGTTAGATGAAACTTTTTGGGTTTTTATTATTATTATTATGGATGAGGTTTACATTTGGGTTTATTTAGCTTATGGATGACACATAGGCCTACCTTAGTGAGATGACTGGCCCTGGTGGGTAGCACACAGCTTGTCTATTCTGGGGTAGATGGAGGTTGTCAGGCAGAGCACCATGTCATCCTCAGGCTGCAGTCTGGACCGGTATTTGCTCTTCAGGTAGGTGAGGGAGGAAAATCCACTTTCACAAAGATATGTTGTTGCAAAAGGCAAAAGGCTCAGCATTGCCTTTGCAGTGAGCTGGGGGAAGTCTTTATGGCAATAAATCCAGAACTGAATGAGAGGCCTTGACTCATACACATTCTTGTGCGTGCTGTCTGTGGACAGCTCTATCAGCTGATCTTCCTTAGAGGCTGTCAAGTTTGAGCTGTCATATGCTTTGTCTTTGAATGGAAACTGTATCCATATCTTGTCCCTTCTCCAGGCCTCAGAAAAGTACATTCCAAATTGACTTTCGAGTGCCTCCAAGTGTCCAATAATTGCGTGTTTCACGTCAGGCGAAAGCTGATGGAAGCATAAAAAAGTTACCTTCCCTGATTTGGCCAGCTAGAAACTCGTGAATAGCATCTGATCTCGGAATGGTACAGGAGCGCATTGTGACCCTTTTCCGTAGAGTCGCAGAGCGCAGCAAAGAGGCGCGTTTGCAAGGCACTCTTCTTAACCACATTGACAGTCTTCACAACAGTGTCCATAACGTGAGCAAAGTCAGCACTAATTTCTTTGGCACTGAGAGATTCTCTGTGTAACATGCAGTGAATCCACATAACTTTTGGAGTGACTTTTCGATAAGCGCCATCAGTCCACTTTTCTGACCAGTCATAGCGCGCGCACCGTCAGTACACACCGCAACACACTTTGCCCAGCTTATCTCATTTGCTCTGAAAAAGTCATCAATCACTTTCAACATTTCAGAGCTTGTTGTGCGTTCAGGGAGCTTCTTACAAATCAAAAACTCCTCACACAATTCGTTTTGGTCAACAAAACGCACAAATCCCAAGAGCTGTGCGTCTTTGGACACGTCCACAGACTCATCCAACTGTAATGAAAAGGCTTCCGCCGATTTCAGCTTCTCAATTAACTGCTCCCTCACATCAGATGCCATTTCGCAAACTCGCCGAGCAATCGTTGTGTCCTGATCTCAGTCATCAGTTTTTTGGCATATTCATCATTACCAAATATGTTCTTGTACATATCACTGGCCGCGGGCAATATCAAATCTTCCGCAATTGTATACGTTTTTTTACATTGAGGATGCGAAGAGCAACTTGATAGGAGGCTTTCAAAGCGAGCTCTCCAACTTTAGCTGATTTCCTCATCATTGTCTGTTGGCCTTGGAGTGACTGCAGACAAGTCTGAAAATATTCCAACGGTTTATCTTTCAAATGGCCATGATTAGTCTCCAAGTGTCGTTGCAGCTTTGATGGCTTCATGCCTTCATTTGAGAGTGTTGCTGCACAAATAACACACTTCGACAATTCAATTCCTTCGCTTTCTTTGAAGGTAAATCCAAACTTTAGGTAGGTTTCTGAATATTTTCGGGACTTCTCTCTCTTACGCTTACCCTTTCCCGCTGGGGCAGGTGCCTCTGGAGCAGGTGGAGCCGTGACACTATCGTTTGTGGCCTCAGATGAGGTGGAAGGAGTTACTTTAGCGTTCGTGTTCAGAGCTCGAGGCTTTTTTGTTACAAAGCGATCCATTGTTATAACAACCTAACTTAGTAGTCGAGTCTATTATTTGCTTTCCAGATTTGTATTTATTGGTGGCTAAAATTAGCAACGTCTTCTTCTTGTTTTTTTTAAAGGCGGTTGGCAATCGCCCGTGGTATCATGGGAATCATTTTGAATTTTTTTAAGTGACTTATTATTGCCTATTAATGCTTGAAATTTACTCAATATTCTTCTCCCCCACCCAAAAAAAAATCAAAATTATTTTGATGAACATTTTTTATAATTTTGGGGGACCCCCTGCAGTACCCCCACGGACCCTCTAGGGGTCGCGGACTCCCGGTTGAAGATCCCTGCCTTAGACCACTGCGCCACTCGGGAGCCCAAGCAAAGAATAACTGATGAATTTACGACGCTCAACGCCCGTTGAATATGGCTGGTGTCAGTCAACTTTGGCAAAAAAGTTTAAAAATTAAATCGTTGCCAGCAGCACAGTTACATTCACAAATGCCCTGGATAACATGAAAACAGCCTATCCAGCTCTGTTATTGTGAGAAAAATGGTCAGATTGAGGTGTTTTCTTATTTATGTCTGGAAGTAGCTAGCAAGCTAGCTAATTTTAGACAGTTAGCTTGGGTGCTTGACTGTTAGCTTGGGTGCGCCCTAAATTGTCGAAAGTGTGTGACATAGCAAAACAGATATGTATGAAAATACCCACAAATAAAAGGTGACATTCTGTACTGTTGCCTCATATGAAACATGTTAGCTCAAATCCAAAATGCTGGAGTATAGAGCTAAAGTTGTCTATTTTAGCTTCACTGTTCAATACATATGGAAGGGGAGAGTATATCACATCTTGTGTGTGCTGAAGACACTTTACCTTCAGTTAATTGTTAATTTCCCAGGTTGACAGCAGTTATGTTTTTTTTTTAACATGATGATGTATGTTTCCAGTCTCCATGCATAATGATGCTGTTGGGACTGGAGCTCCACACAGATTGTCTGTCTGGGAGCGACAGCAGCAACACACAGCTGAACAGCGAATCCACAGACTGTGCTGTCTAGATATCTAGCACCAGTATAAGGCTGTGCAGCTTCTCAGTCGAGGCAGAATCCAGGCTTTCTAGATTGGCAGCTCTTGTCGAGTGGTGGTTGACCAAAAAATGGTGACAGTCTTCTCCTTATCACTTTACCCAAGAGGAGCCTAGGGGTCTAGTCAAAGACTGAAATTACATGCTAATATGATGCTATCATATCGTAAATCGTCAGTGATTTTGACACATACATTTTCTCAATGTAGCTTAACAAAGCACATATACCAAGTATTATTATTAACAAGATGTAGTTGGATAGTGGGCTTTGTTCTATAAGATACATTGAATTTCAGTTTCTTGAAAAACTGTAGCAGTTTTCTTGAGCGTTTGTTTCTTATCTGGATTCTAAAATGATGAGAAGGCAAAGTCCCAGCCGACGAAGAGACCCCCTACCCCCTCTTTTACGCGGCTGCTACTCTCTGTTTATTATCTATGCATAGTCACTTTAACTATACCTACTGTAAATGTACATATTACCTCAATTACCTAAACTAAATAGTGCCACATTGACTCTGTACCGGTATCCCCTGTATATAGCCTCGCTACTGTTTTTTTACTGCTTTTATTTTTTACTTATCTATTGTTTACCTAACACTTATTTAAAACTACATTGTTTGTTAGGACTTTAACTATATGGTCTACACCTGTTGTATTCGGCGCATGTGACAAATACAATTTGATTTGATTTGATGGAGAGAGTCAAGGCTCTTAAATGCTAGTAAAACTTAATTCATGCTTTTCAATCGAACGCTGCTTGCACCCGCCCACCAGACTATAATCACTACTCTCGACGGGTCTGACTTAGAATACGTGGACACCTACAAATACCTAGGCGTCTGGTTAGACTGTAAACTTTCCTTCCAGACTCACATTAAGCATCTCCAATCCAAAATTAAATCTAGGATCGGCTTCCTATTTCGCAACAAAGCCTCCTTCACTCATGCTGCCAAACATGCCAAACCGATCCTTGACTTTGGCAATGTCATTTACAAAATAGCCTCCAACACTCTACTCAAATTTGATGTAGTCTATCACAGTGCCATCCGTTTTGTTACCAAAGCCCCATATACTACACACCACTGCAACCTGTATGCTCTCGTTGGCTGGCCCTCACTACATATTCGTCGCCAAACCCACTGGCTCCAGGTCATCTATAAGTCTTTATTAGGTAAATCCCCGCCTTATCTCAGATCGCTGGTCACCATAGCAACGCCCACCCGTAGCATGCGCTCCAGCAGGTATATCTCACTGGTCATCCCCAAAGCCAACACCTCCTTTGGCTGCCATTCCTTCCAGTTCTCTGCTGCCAATGACTGGAACGAATTGCAAAAATCTTTGAAGCTGGAGACTACCATCTCCCTCAATAACTTGAAGCATCAGCTGTCAGAGCAGCTTTCCGATCACTGCACCTTTATACAGCCCATCTGTAAATAGCCTACCCTACTACCTCATCCCCATATTATTATATTTGCTCATTTGCACCCCAGTATATTCTATTTGCACATCATCTGCATATCTATCACTCCAGTGTTAATGCTAAATTGTATTATTTCGCCACTATGGCCTATTTATTGCACTACCTTCCTAATCTTACTACATTTGCACACACTGTACAACTCTGTGTTGTTGTTTTTGTTCGCACAGCTTTGCTTTGTCTTGGCCAGGTCGCAGTTGTAAATGAGAACTTGTTCTCAACTGGCCTACCTGGTTAAATAAAGGTGAAATAAAAAAAATAATACAACATTTAAAAAGGCAGCATACCCCAGCCCTGACTGGAGAGACAGCGATACACTGTTGCAATAAACTAAAAATGTTGCAATAAACTCTGGGTGCATTCAACTTTGCTGTGTGTTTTTTTCTACTGAACTCTACGAAGGTGAACTCTCTCCTGTTGAGGGCGTTGCCCACAGAGGGTAAGGATGTGATGGCCAGTAGAGTCAGAACACCAAGTCCCAGAATGCCAGAGGAAAGATAAAGATCTGACCTCCATGCCTGGTGCTCCACCCAGGATTGCGCCACATCTGCCTTCACCTGGATGGGCACAAAGACCATTTACTGGAAAACCATATGATTCCCTGATGCAGATAACAGCATAAAAATGGAAGACAGTGAGATGAGTGTGGGTGGAACACAGATCTGTGGATCAACTAATGAGCATGCACAGCTCTCTCCCACTGTTCTGAACAACGCTCCATGGGAGAGCTGGGTGCGTGAGCAGCATCCTGATGCCAGGAAGCAGCGCTTTAGGGGGCCAGAGCCTGTTAATTAGGCCTTAGCCACACTGTTAGCCTAGGATGCCCACTGTGGGGTTTCCCGGGTCACAGGGCAGGGGCTCCTCTTGGGCATCAGAGTCGGACAGTAGGGGTGTCCTCATGTCACCCAGAGGCATGCTGGTCATATGGAGGTGGAAGAGGGGTTGAAGCTGTTATTACATACTAATATAAGGCATACATATTGTAATTATTACAATGGCATTTGGAAACACAGACATGAAAAAAAGGGGAAAACTTCAGGTCGGGTCCACTGGCACTGCATATAATGCAAACAACAATACCAACATGAAATCTTCCCTCTATTGTGAAATAGCCAAACAACGTTCTTGAATTTTTTAAAAAATATGAGTAATATTAGTAGCTTAAATCTACTTATAGCCATAATACTGTCTGCCACTGCATTCTCGAAGGGGCTTACATTTTTATGAAGGCTACCCCAAAAATATCACATGCCCCTTTTCCTGTCCAAGTATCACATTATGTAATTTTCCTCTGCTAATCATGAAACCAACAAAGTGACATACCAATGTAAGAATAGAATAATAATTGTATGACAATATTTTGTTCTTTGAGGAGCATATTAAATGAACTTACTTGTGTTGTTTATGTATCAGAATCCGTCATATGCTTTGCAGAACCAGAGTTTCTAAACACTGCACTATCTTTGGTGGAACTTTGTTATAACAAGACACAGCCCACATGCTGTAGTTGGTCTGTCTGGGCACCAAAGATAAATACGTAGCGCAGAACCAACCCATGGCAGAACACCCGTGCAACTTGCAGGTCCTAGCGATCCGACTACACAGATAATAATAACACAGCTGTTTCATAATATACAGTATAATACAATTAGCCTTGTAAAACACACTGACTGGTATGTATGGGTATGATATGAAATGTTGCTGTATCGTTATTGAAGGACTTTCAGACACATAATTTTAACTTTCTTTCTGTTATTATATATATTAGTTTAAATAAAAGCTTTTGCCTTAATGTCGTTACATATGAGGTTTGCACAGTTGTGCATACATACTACTAAAGCAGAAAAGTACAAAAAAAAAGTAAATAGTTTCTGCGGGACATATTACAGATTTTTCCCTGGCAGATGTCACTGTTGCACTGTGCTTGGAGAGTCAAAGAGATGTGACTGAGGTGCTTTACCAAATACAAATTGGAGGTGCTCAGTCTTACATGTTTTCAACCTGACAACTGGAGTGGTCTTATGAGATAAGACAATCTCCCAGGGCACCTGTTATGTAGATCCATATGCCTCATTCCAAAATGAGTGGTAAAGATAAGCACCATGCAAATTCTGGATTTTTTTCTGTGCTTATCTTTTCTATTCATTTGAGGTTCAGGCAGACATACAATAACATGGGATGCGGATCCACTACAACATTTTATTTTAGTGTATGAAAAAAACATCCAGTGAACTGTCCCTTTAATAGTTAATAAAATGTTTTATTTACTATTGTTCTTACTCCTGTCCCCACTCACTCATTCATCCAAACATCCTTATCCATCCTTCACACGTAATTTCATCACTCTGGGCTATTTATTTCCATAAAATGGACGCAAACAGGATGCTCCACAAGTTATTTTACATGTGATTTACTTAGGGAGAGGTTGACAGTTACACAGTAGTTAAACAGGGGAGGGTAATGTAATTTGTAATCAATGAAATTCGGTAGTTATACTATCTTATGTGTGTCCGATGATGCCCCTCCTCCCTGCATCTCTGCACAATCTAGCCATGCTGCGCAGCCTTCAAGCTCTCTCTCTCTCCCTGGATTTATTTCAACAGCTGCCCGTCAAAACCGGTCTGTGTAATATGTCAGCAATGATGCTATGAAGTTATCGAAAATGTGCAGACATTTAGAAACAAAGCATCAAATAATCTCAAGGATAAACCAGACAATTTTCTTTTTACCAAAAAGAGATGACCAACCAAACAAAAATTCAGCACAATAGTGTCACAGACAACAAGAGTTTACTGAAGGCTTCATACTTACTCTCTCATAACATTTCCAAGTGCCAGGCTCCTTTCACTATAGTTGAAAAGCTGGTCATGCCCTCAGTCATGGATCCTTGCCGAAAAGGTTTAGGCCCAACTGCTGCTACAAAGATCAGTGAAATCCCACTTTCCAATGACACTGTCACGCGTAGAGTCCATTATATGGCAAATGATATTGAATCACATGCAGGTTTTAGACAGAGCCCGCACATCAAACATCTATTTACATGAAATGGTTCAGTCCTGCCCCCAAACCAGGCGTGAACGGTACTTGATAGCAGTGGAGCTTCATGTCTCAGCTTCCTAAAGAAAAATCTGGCTTCCAAAAAAAAAAAGAAAGAAAAGAAAGAAAGACAGGAGAGAGAAAAGAAAGGCCGACAGTATGTCACCCAATTTTTCACAAAGGAAGGTGGGTGTAGTCCGTGAGTGGTGGAAATAAACCTGTTAGCTTAGTCCAGGTGTGCCCAACCTTCTTTGACGTGAGATCTACTTTTTCCATTTGCCAGCCTGATGAGATCTACCAGTCTCTAAATCTAAACCAACCAACAAAATGTATGAAACGCAACACACCACTGTGTATGGACCTGCCGCTTTGATACCTATTTGATACCCAAATATATTATGGACCAATAACATGTTTTCCACAAATAAGTGCAACTAATTTCATTTCCTACCTTAGTGTGACTTTTGGCATTGGGTGGAGGCAAGTAGTTTTTCATAGTCAGGGCTGTAGCAGCTTGTTGCAAGTCTCATGCAGGCCACAAGATGGTCATCAGTCATAGTAGATCTGTACTTGGACTTTATTATCTTCATGTGAGAAAATGCAGACTCACAGAGGTAGGTTGATCCATAAAAGGCTGATAAGTTGAGAGCACATCTTCCTATGTTGGGATACTTCTCCTCTAGCAGTAGTTCCCAGAACTCTTCCTAAATCTCAGTGGTTGCCCTGGATTTCAGCTGAATGTCATTTTAAAGGGTGAGAATTTCAGTTTCTGCTATAGTTGTGTCCAACTGAAAAAGTGATCCCATTTTGGAGGCAATAACTTCCACATTTATGTCTGTGCCCAACGGAAAACACATATAAGTGGCAATAGGCTCAAGTGATGCAAAGTCAGTGAAACGACTGTCAAACTCAGAAAAGATGCTCTGGACTTGCTCCACGTAACGTGCACTTTCAAGCTGTGCTGTATCCTTGCCCTGACGTTCAAGTTCTGAATGCATGTGTTGAAAGAAGTGCAGGTCCTTACGTTGCATCTTTCTTGTGAGGAGTTACATGCTGATCATGTCGATTACATGTTTGCCTTTTCCTAACAGCTCTACATTCAATTCATTAAGCATGTAAGTTAGGTCAGTGAGAAAAGCTAAATCCAGAATCCACTGTGTGTCCTCTAGCTGTGCATATTCTGCATGTTTGGAGACCTTGAAAAAAACCTTGATTTCAGGCAACAGCTCACTGAATCTCCCAAAAACTTTACCTCGGCTCAGCCACCACAGCAGCAGGTCTGTGTGCTCCTCTTCAGTCTCTTCTAAGTGAGCGCAAAATAGCCTCCGCTGTAGGCTTCTTGCTCGAATAGAACACACAATCTTCATCGCAACATCATCACCTCTTTCATGTTTAACATCTTCCCGCGCTAAGCTTGCTGATGAATTACGCAGTGATAACTAAGAAAGTCCGGGAAAGAATCTTCTTGTTTGCACAATGCAACGAACCCACTAATGCGGCCTACCATAGCGGGTGCTTACAAAAGGGCAAAAAGCTTACAAAAGGGCAGTTTGAATTTGTTACCAAACTCCATAAAACCTTGAAAAATATGTCCTTTCAGTGGCAAAATGGTGAGTAGTTCCTCCTTTGTACTCATGTTCTTAAATACCATTATGATGAAAATGCATAACTGTGCCACATCTACCATATCTGTGGGCTCATCAAACTGGAGGGAATAACACTTGCAGTTGTCGATATCCTTCTTCAGTTGATCCTCAAGGTTCTCCGTTATTCCCTCACATCTTCTTGTCACCGTATTTCTGGACAACTGAATGTCATTGATGGCAGCCATAATGTCAGTCTTATTCTTAAAATCTCCAAACAGAGAGTCTGCAGCCTCAATAAATGCTTCCTTGATCATCTCCCCATCTTTGAATGACTTTTTATGCTTAGCAAGAACGCGACTCACACGATAAGATGCTATGGTTGTGGCCTTCCCTTTGGTCACAGGCCTTGTGAAAATTAACTGCTGCACTGCCAGTTGATTTTCTAGTTCTTCTACCTTTCTTCTTCGTAATTCATTCTTTGCTGGAAAATCTCTTTCCTGGGTTTTGTGTGTGGTTTTAACATGTTCGTTCTATGTTATCTTTCTTTGGGACAGTGATACTATTATGGCAGATGAGGCACACACATTTTGAGTTTGACATGACAAAAAAAGAATCCTCCTCACATTCCTTGTGGAAATGATATGTTTTCAGTTTTTTTGTATCCTTCCCTTCACTCATTATTGCTACTGTCGACCACACAACTTAAGAACAACTTAAGAATGAATCTGGCTACAAAGTTATCTAGCTAGCTACCTGGCTTGCATCACCGTGACCTAGGCTTGGAGTTGGCGGGCGGCATCTGACCGCGCTAACTAGACATAAGTCAATAAGCGGGCAGGGACTGGTTATATATTATGTAAATCACGTGACTTTTCAGACATTGCTGTGAATGGAGGACTGTCGATTATAGGCATTGATTTGTGTGACTGAATTTCTAGTAGATGTATAATCATTCAAACATATATATAATCTTTTTTTATTTTTGTATAAATAAATAAAAATCTCACGATCGACTGGCAAGCATTCAACTGGTTGGGCACCCCTGGCTTAGTCCATAGTGAAATAGGCTACTTTTTCTCCCTCAACATTAGTTACTTAATATCTTCACAGAAAATGTTGAGTGTTTACATTTCGCTCCTCTTTTACCCGACATTTAATGCTGCCACTTTCCCCCCTAACTTGTCCCCTCTTGGTCTCCTGAATGCAATTTGTAAGATGCAGCTGCAAAGCATTTTTGGAGAAGTGTGCATTCATTTACGTTTATTTTGCACACTGCATGTGATTGCTGCTGGTGGCCAGAGAACTTTTAGTAAGCTAAAACTGATAAAAAACTATTTTAGGTCCACTATGTCCCAGGACAGGCTTTGCAGTCTTGCCATGCAGTCCATTGAAAGTCAGTTAGCTAGAGAGCTGGACTTCAAAGACTTGATCAGTAACTTTGCTAGCAAGAAGGCTTGGCGCTGGGCTCATGGTAAGTAAGGCTGAGCAAGGGCCAGTGATAACTGTTAAATGGCATGGCTATGGATATTGGATCACTACAGACATGTAGGCATGGGTGATGTAGGCATGGATCACATAAACCTGTGACAGACCGCCTTGATTCGGTCTTATGCAGCAGAATTAGAAATGTTTTTTTTTTTTTTACATTGGATAAAATCAGAGACTCAGAGCTACAACATATCACACACTGCATTTGAGGAACAACGGGAAAGTAATTCTGCTTTGAAAGTTGATAAACTTGTAACCCCACTTTTTGAGAAAATGTCCCTTGAATGTTTTGGCACACCTACTGGAGAACTCATTTGTCTACACCCATTCACCATTGTTCACACCCTCTTAAGCCTTAGCCCCACCCATCTCTTTAAGGATTCACATGTGAGGTCATGTGGTAAAGGTCATATAGTGTGGTAAAGATTAAGACTAAAAGTGGTAAAAGTAGTAGCCTACAATAAGGAAAAATTCCAGGTAAACAGAAAGTGTCCAGATAAAAATATTTTATAAATATATTAGTTGACGCTTACCCAGAAACACTTGTCTAAATTGATGGATCATGTTAAAGAAATGCTATAACCCCCAGCCAGATCTTGCTAAGTGGATGGGTCTCTACAGAAGGTGTAAACAGCACATTGAAATGGTTACTTGCTTAGTAGCAATATTAAAAATAGATAAAGAAAAAAAGAACAAGTGTCAATGCCAGTAGAGAAAGAACAAAATAATATACAGTATGTACAAGAACAATATCAATAACAATATCAGTGATACTGGTGATATATGTGTCACGCCTGCTCCCGCTCTCCCTCCCTGGCGCTGTATCTGTCTGTTCCCCAGCTCTGTTCCCTGCTGCTGCATTAATTGTTATTGTCGTATGTCGTTTGTTTGCCCGGTTCTGACGCTGTTCCTGTCTTGTTCTATGTCCGTGGAATTAAATGTTAAACTCCCCGTACCTGCTTCTCATCTCCAGCGTGAGGTATTTATATGCATACAATCAGGAGTAAAGTGGCTGAGCAGCAGGATAAAAAAAAAAATAGTAGCAGCAACGTATGGCGAAAGTCATATGAATGTCCATAGAGGCACTGCAGATAGTGCTGATGACTGGGAACTCGCCCCCAGTGATGAACTGGTCCGTCCGAACCACGCATGAACAAGGGAATCAATATTCGGCGAGCCTGTTTCTGTCCTGCCCTTGACTTTGATGCAGGGCATGTGATGTCCATAGCCTCTTCGTCGCAAAACTCCCTGATCTTCTCAAAAAGATACGTTTGTCTAGCTGTGTCCAGTCCAGGTGGTGCTTGTACAGGCAGACCATCTATGCGAGGAAAGATGTCAGCGTTGTGCAGCAGCTGAAACCTGGTTTTATACAACAGCTGCTGAAAGTAGTCCATCACAACTTTTTCCCATTGACCTTTGTCGATAGCACCTGTAAATTCAGGGCAGCAATGTTATTGAAAGCATTAGCAACACATTTGCAGTTCTCCATGGCTAATGTTATATCTTTCGAAAAAACAGCAGTAGAAAGGATTATCTACACATAACGAGCAGCTAATTTTATAGACAGAATATTCTACATGGCAGACCAATCCGAAACTCATTTCCCGGCATGTCCAGCCAATTCATTATCTCAGCCAATCATGGCTAGTGGGAAGTGAGTCTTTTTCTGTGGCTAAACCAACTTGCCTCGTAATTTAACAACTTTATTTGGATTTACAGACTTTGTAAATAACTTTGTTATTAAGTCACATGAAAGTTCAAATGTTCCAGAAGGCATTTCTGCCCAAAAACGCATCTTGATGAAAAATGGTCATTACAAACAACTTTAGCACTTTAGCTAATTAGTATTTGTTCACCTACTTACTGCTTTTTAGATACTTTGGAACAACCTAGCATGTTAGGTAACCCTCCCCCTAACTCTAACGCTAACCTTAACCCTTTTAGCTAACTCCTAAACTTAACCCTAACCTTAACCCTAACCCCTAGGCTTGGTAACATATTGTACGTTTAGCAAATTTGTAACATATAATAGGAATTGTAATTCGTAACATATCATACTACATGGGTGATGGACATCCACCAATTAATACATACCATACGAAACGTATTATATTATACAAAATGGAGTGTCTCATATTTAAATGGAAGAAGTTTGGAACCACCAAGACTCTTCCTAGAGCTGGCCAAACTGAGCAATCACGGGGAGAAGGGCCTTGGTCAGGGAGGTTACCAAGAACCCAATGGTCACTCTGACAAGCTCCAGAGTTCCTCTGTGGAGATGGGAGAACCTTCCAGAAGGACAACCATCTCTGCAGCTCTCCGCCAATTAGGCCTTTATGGTTTAGTGGCCAGACGGAAGCCACTCCTCAGTAAAAGGCACATGACAGCCCGCTTGGAGTTTGCCAAAGGGCACCTAAAGACTCTCTGGTCTGATGAAAACCAAGATTGAAATCTTTGGCCTGAATGCCAAGCGTCACGTCTGGAGGAAACCTGGCACCATCCCAACGGTGAAGCATGGTGTTGGCAGTATCATGCTGTGGGGGTATTTTTCAGCTGCAGGGACTGGGAGACTAGTCAGGTTTGAGGAAAAGATCAACGGAGCAAAGTACAGAGTGATCCTTGATGAAAACCTTCTACAGAGAGCTCAGAACCTCAGACTGGGGAAAAGGTTTTTTTTCAAGCGTTCAGTGAGGATTGGGTAAAAATGTATTTTACTGAAGGGAGGGCCATCCATTTCCATTTCAGAGAGATCCGATTTTCTCCAGGTATCCCTCATTATAAATAACGTACAGTCCCTTATCAGGTAAATCCTCAGCATCCTTATTCCTTCTCCACTATGCATTTGGGCAGGTAGCGTTCTCCTGGCATCCGCCAAACACAGATTTGTTTGTCGGTGTGCCAGACGGTGAAGCGTGATTCATCACTCCATAGAACGCGTTTCCACTGCTCCAGGATCCAATGGTGGCGAGCTTTACACCACTCCAGCCAACGCTTGGCATTGCACATGGTGATCTTAGGCTTGTGTGCGGCTGCTCAGCTATGAAAACCCATTTCATGAAGCTCCCGACTAACAGTTCTTGTCCTGACATTGCTTTCAGAGGCAGTTTGGAACTCGGTAGTGAGCATTGCAACAAAAGACAGACGATTCTTACACGCTACACGTTTCAGCACTCGGCGGTCCCATTCTGTGAGCTTGTGTGGCCTACCACTTTGCAGCTGAGCCGTTGTTGCCCTTAGACGTTTCCATTTCACAATAACAGCACTTACAGTACAGGTGACCAGGGCAGCTCTAGCAGGGCAAAGATTTGACGAACTGACTTGTTTGAAAGATAGCATCCTATGAGGGTGCCACATTCAAAGTTACTGAGCTCTTCAGTGAGGCCATTGTACTGTTTGTCTATGGACAAACAGTACAATGTTTGTCTATGGATATTGCATGGCTGTGTGCTCGATTTTAGACACCTGTCAGCAACGGGTGTGGCTGAAATAGCCGAATCCACTAATTTGAAGGGGTGTCCACATACTTTTGTATATACAGTATATTGTATGTGTTGGGGACTGGAAGGAGATGACTCCCACATGGCTTACACTGGTTTCTGTCCTGCCGTGTGTGTGTGTCAGGGTTGGGCTCAATTCGAATTTAAGGCAGTCAATTCAGGAAGTGAACTAAAATGACAATTCAATAATAGAAAAAAGGGCATTTATTTTCAATGACTGTAGTAGAGGTGTCAAAGTCGCCCCCAGGAGGGCAGAGAACTCGCAGAACTCTTACACAATCTAATAAGGCTTCATCTACAATATTCCTGTGCAGTTTAAGGATGTTCTTCAGTAAGGGAGAGATTGTAAAACAACATACAGTATTCATAACTTAGATACATAACTAACTACATGGAAGGTGGAAATGAGAACCGACTTCACACTTGTCAGTGACCTCTCTCACGTCTCTTAACAGTAAAGTCTGTAGTTTTCCATGTTTGCAGGATTTATCAAAACTCAAGAGGTCCCTTCACTCAAGAGTCTACAAATGCAAGGCAACTCAACGCCGCTATAATCTGTAATAAACGTAACCTACTGATTAATACACTGGTCCATATCTCTCTTACTGAAGAACATCCTTAAACTGCAGAGTGATATTGTAGATGTGTATTTCCTTACTGGTACAGAAAACGCTGTGATTGGTCAATGCCTCATTATGCCGTAGCTTATATACTTCAGGTAGACTAAAAGAGAACGGTTAGGTGCCAGGAGGACGCTACCTGCCCTAATGCATAGTGCCAACATAGTGCCCCTTAGTTCCAGTGAAGGAAAATTTTAATGCTAAAACATACAATGACATTCTAGACTATTCTGTGGAAATGAGAACCGACTTCACACTTGTCAGTGACCTCTCTCACGTCTCTTAACAGTAAAGTCTGTAGTTTTCCATGTTTGCAGGATTTATCAAAACTCAAGAGGTCCCTTCACTCAAGAGTCTACAAATGCAAGGCAACTCAACGCCGCTATAATCTGTAATAAACGTAACCTACTGATTAATACACTGGTCCATATCTCTCTTACTGAAGAACATCCTTAAACTGCAGAGGGATATTGTAGATGTGTATTTCCTTACTGGTACAGAAAACGCTGTGATTGGTCAATGCCTCATTATGCCGTAGCTTATATACTTCAGGTAGACTAAAAGAGAACGGTTAGGTGCCAGGAGGACGCTACCTGCCCTAATGCATAGTGCCAACATAGTGCCCCTTAGTTCCAGTGAAGGAAAATCTTAATGCTAAAACATACAATGACATTCTAGACGATTCTGTGGAAATGAGAACCGACTTCACACTTGTCAGTGACCTCTCTCACGTCTCTTAACAGTAAAGTCTGTAGTTTTCCATGTTTGCAGGATTTATCAAAACTCAAGAGGTCCCTTCACTCAAGAGTCTACAAATGCAAGGCAACTCAACGCCGCTATAATCTGTAATAAACGTAACCTACTGATTAATACACTGGTCCATATCTCTCTTACTGAAGAACATCCTTAAACTGCAGAGGGATATTGTAGATGTGTATTTCCTTACTGGTACAGAAAACGCTGTGATTGGTCAATGCCTCATTATGCCGTAGCTTATATACTTCAGGTAGACTAAAAGAGAACACTATAAAAAAAGAGAGAAGGCTTTGTACCATGGTGAATAATGACCTGTTGATTGCCATTATGTTTATAAACAATTATATTAAAACAATCTCAATCTATGATTTGTGCGAGGGTGAAATCTATTGAGTCAACCTAACCACTACCTCCAGGCACTGTGATCCAGGGGCAAGGGGTTGATTTAGGATTGTGCTAAAATATTTATTATAGATTAAAATACATTGGTAGGGTTCTTTTCTAAATGTCACACACAGAGCCCACAACAACACTCAGCAGAGTGGCAGGTGAACCAGTCTGACCTCCCAACACACACACACACACACACACACACACACAAATCCACATACACGTGCACGTACACACACACACCAAGCTTCCTGCCATCAAGGACCTCTATACCAGGTGGTGTCAGAGGAAAGCCCTAAAATTTTTCAAAGACTCCAGCCACCCTAGTCATAGACTGTTCTCTCTGCTACCGCACGGCAAGCAGTACCGGAGCGCCAAGTCTAAAGGCTTCTCAACAGCTTCTACCCCCAAGCCATAAGACTCCTGAACAGCTAATCAAATGGCTACCCCTACATTAATGAGAAGTGCCATGCGATTATGTATGACCACAGAGAGTAAGGACACCCTATGCAAGGCAACGTCCCCAATGATGATGACTTAATTGTGATGTTTCAAGGTCAATTTCTTAAGGTGTGTGAGCAATAATTTGAGTGTGAAATTATTTGTGAGTTTGCATGCAGGGTGTTTGTGCAGCTGGATCTGACCTGGGAGCAAAGCCAGAAGGCCCAGACAGACCACGTGTGGATGGGTCTGCGCTACATGGCTGGCAGCTGGCTGTGGGTGAATGGGGACCCACTGGAATACGAGGCCTGGTTCCAGGGAGAGCGGCCCCAGTGTCCGACCTGGAACCTGCACTGTGGGGCCCTGTCACATGAGGGAGGACGCTGGGAGAACTGGGACTGCAAGGAAAGGCTCAACTTCTTCTGCTACTGAGAATGAGAAATGTTTTATTTTAGTTATTTCTACTGTAGTCCTGAAGAAGATAGATGGAATGCAGGTTTGGTAAAAATATTCTATGAGAATGAGAGAGGACAGTGACTTGCTAGATCAGATTAAAGTTACACTAAGAAATTCGTACAAATGTAATTTCTGTTTATATGTAGTCTATGGATATGTTTATTGCCATTATGTTTATAAACAATTATTAAACATAATCTCAATCTATGTTTTGTGCAAGAGTGAAATCTATTTTGAATGCAAATGTATGCTTAGTGACCACATTTATTTTTATTTTGTATTTTTTTTTTTGGGGGGGGGGGGGGGTTACATGTACAATATTTAAGTTAATATATAAATATTCCATATATTTTATATTAATTAAGTGGGCAGCCACTCAGAAGAAGAAGAAATAAAGAAGCTATGAATAAAATAAAAAAACATTACAAAATAAACACTATACAGTAAAAGTATGTGGACACCCCTTCAAATTAGTGGATTCAGCTATTTCAGCCACACCGTTTCTGTCAGGTGTATACACACAACCATGCAATCTCTATAGACAAACATTGGCAGTCGAATGGCCTTACTGAGAGCTCAGTGACTTTCAACGTGGGACCCACATAGGATGCTATCTTTCCAACAAGTCAGTTTATCAAATTTCTGCCCTGCTAGAGCTGCCCCAGTCAACTGTAAGTGCTATTATTGTGAGGTGGAAATGTCTAGGAGCAACAACGGCTCAGCCGCGAAGTGATAGGCCACACAAACTCACAGAACGGGACCGCCGAGTACTGAAGCGTGTAACACGTAAAAATCCTCTGTCCTCGGTTGCAACACTCACTATCGAGTTCCAAACTGCCTTTGGAAGCAACGTCAGCACAAGAACTGTTCATCAGGAGCTTCATGAAATGGGTTTCCATGGCCGAGCAGCCGCACACAAGACTAAGCGTCGCCTGGAGTCATGTAAAGCTTGCCGCCATTGGACTCTGGAGCAGGGTAAACGCGTTCTCTTGAGTGATGAATCACGCTTCACCATCTGGCAGTCCGACAGACAAATCTGGGTTTGGCAGATGCCAGGAGGACGCTACCTG
This sequence comes from Thymallus thymallus, assembly GCA_023634145.1. Classification (NCBI taxonomy): domain Eukaryota; kingdom Metazoa; phylum Chordata; class Actinopteri; order Salmoniformes; family Salmonidae; genus Thymallus; species Thymallus thymallus. The sequence continues at coordinate 25,133,273 of CM042407.1, forward strand.
CCCTAATGCATAGTGCCAACATAGTGCCCCTTAGTTCCAGTGAAGGAAAATCTTAATGCTAAAACATACAATGACATTCTAGACGATTCTGTGCTTCCAACTTTGTGGCAACAGTTTGAGGAAGGCCCTTTCTTGTTTCAGCATGGCAAAGCCCCTGTGCACAAAGTGAGGTCCATAAAAAAATGGTTTGTCGAGATCGATGTAGGAGAACTTGACTGGCCTGCACAGAGTCCTGACCTCAACCACCTCGAACACCTTATGGGATGAATTGTAACACTGAATTGAAAAAAAATATTTTAGTCAATGCCACTCAGACATTTCTCATCCTAATATTTATATATTTCTTAATTCCATTCTTTTACTTTTGTCACACCCTGATCTGTTTCACCTGTCTGTGTGCTTGTCTCCACCCCCCTCCAGGTGTCGCCCATCTTCCTCATTAGCCCCTGGGTACTTTAACCTGTGTTCTATGTTTGGCTGTTGCCAGTTTGTTTTGCTTGTTGAAGCCTACCAGTGTTTTTCCCCTTTGCTCCTGCCTTTCTATTTGTTACTATCTCCTAGATTTTCCCGGTTTTGACCCCTCCTCCTGCCCTGACCCCTCCTCCTGCCCTGACCCCGAGCCTGCCTGCTGTTTTGTACATTTGCCCTACTATTCTGGATTACCGAATTCTGCCTGCCCTGACCTGTCTTTTGCCTACCCCTGTTGTGATAATAAACATTTGTTATTCCGACGTTGTCTGCGCCTGGTTCTTACCTTCAAACGTGAAAACTTTTAGATGTGTGTATTGTTGTGAATTGTTAGTACTGCACTGTTGGAGCTAGGAACACAAGCATTTCGCTACACCCGCAATAACATCTGCTAAATATGTGTATGTGACCAATAAAATCTGAACAAATATGATTTGATTTGATTTGAAAGTACTGCTTAAGTCGTTTTTCAGGGTAACTGTACTTTACTGTACTATTATATTTTTTACAACTTTTACTTTTAATTCACTACATTCCTAAAGAAAATGATGTACTTTTTACTCCATATATGTATTTTTCCAAAAGTACTCGTTACATTTTGAATGCTTAGCAGGACAGGAAAATGGTCTAATTCACACATTTATCAAGAGAAAATCCCTGGTCATCCCTACTGGCGGACTCACTAAACACATGCTTAGTTTGTAAATGGTATCTGAGTGTTGGAGTGTGCCCCTTGCGATCTGTAAATTAAAAAAACAAGAAAATGGAGATGTCTGGTTTGCTTAATATATGAATTTGAAATGATTTATACTTTTACTTTTGATACTTAAGTATATTTAAAACCAAATACTTGTAGACTTTTACTCAAGTAGGATTTTACTGGGTGACTTTCACTTTTACTTGAGTCATTTTCTATTAAGGTATCTTTACTTTTACTCAAGTATAACAATTGGGTACATTTTCCACCACATGTTGGGCTTTAGCTGAGATTATTCTTTACAGAGTAAAGTATATTTGTCCAGGCCTCAATTGTTCCTTAACTAGCAGGGTCCCTCTCTTTTCTAAATGTCACACACTTCTTTAAAAGATTCACTGGCAGCAGTCTCTTTGTTACATACAGCTGATGTCTGTAGGACCCTGAGCGATTGGGCCATGAATGTCACAGCAGAATGTCCAAGGCTTGGTGTGTGTGTGTGTTTGTGTGTGATGAACATGATTGTTACAGCAGACATTAAACCAGTCATTTAGCTAGAGCAGGGATGGGCAACTGGCGGCCCAAGGCCCTCGGATCAATTTCCCCCCAAAAGTTTGGGAGCTCAGCTGGGGCCTCAACATACTGTTGCGAGGGGGGAAGCAACTGTGGCACCTCATGATGAGTTCTGTTTTTTGTGGCCCCCACCCCCATCAAAGTTGCCTATCCCTGAGCTAAAGACATGTTCATGTCCAATGCTCTCTCTTATTTTTTTATTTCTCTCTCTCTCTCTCTGTTTTCTCTCTCGCTCTCTCGTTTAAAACTCTCCTTTTCCATGTCTGTCTCTTTTTAGTCTGTCCCGTCTAGATGTTCCCAGAATTATGTAGTGCTGACGTGAGGAGACGAGAGGCAGATGTGATTCAGGTGGGGTTTTATTTACATTCCTTTCAATCGATCTTCCTCCAAGTTATCTCCAATGTTAACTATTACAGACAAATCCATACTGGGAGACTGGAGCAGAGTAGAATAATGCAGAGCCTCGCCTGAAGAAGACTGGATTACAACTCTGACCAGAGCTGACACAAAGAGAGCTCCAAACAATGACATGCTGATGCTGTAGAACAATTACAGGAACAAAAAACACACAGGTATGAAGAGAAGGCAAATACTGACCCAGAACAAAACAAATCTGTACCAGTACAAACAAAAGCTCAAAGCAAACTTTACGAACAATATACCTGATACCTGAACATGGTTTAGGGCGAAATAAGAATGATCTGAAACCAGATAAGACAGGGATGAACTACAGCTTTCGTTTATTTTTCAAGGTAGAGAAGAACATCCAGTGCATAAATACATTTATAATAGTATTGTATCCAATATAAATAACCCCTCATCTCACATTGACCTTGAAAGCTCTTCTATCATGATGGAATAAAAAAAGGCTTCATGTTTGACGTTACTGAGCTTCTCAACCGTCAAGCTCATGAATTTATGATCGTTGTTTCCATTTCATATTTATATGGCAGAGACATTTATCTTGATCTTATCCTCCAATAGGAGGGGGAGGAGCAGTGTTAAAGGGTACAATTGCAAATCCCCTTTTCTCTGGCAAGGTTGTAAAGCTATTGAGAACCGAACACAGAAGAATGTTTGAGGAGGCTTGATTTTAAATGTGTTTTCCTTTGTCTTGTTTCATGCAGCAGCTCACAGACTGGTCTGTGTTCTTCACCATGTCCCCATGTCTTATAGTCTCAATACACAACATTAACATTAGGGCGAGAGGTAGCCTAGCGGTTAGAGCATTGGGCCAGCAACCGAAAAGTCGCTAGTTTGAATACCCGAGCCGACAAGGTGTTCAAGTCAGTTGCTTGAACATGGAAATACATTCATTTCTCAGTCTCTTCAACTAAAGGGGTAAGACAAGGTTCACTTGCAGGCTGAATAATATGGAGCAGAGATGTTGGCTGGTAGCAGGTTCCATGTTTACCTTGGGCAGTGGCATTGGCAGTTCAGGATCACATGCCAAACATGTCTGCCTCTAGTGATGATATTCAGTGTGACGTGCCAGGTGGATGTGCATGTTATGTGTATATCCAGTGTATTTAGCAGGACACTGGATATACATAATATTTGTTCAGAAAAAGGTTAATTGAAACAAAGCTTCATCAGGTCTCACTGGTCATGCTTTGAGACTTCATGTAAAGTATATTTCATTACATGAGAATTGTCTATGAAAAAACACTATGGAGTGCCTTGTAATGGGCCCTGTGTCAGTGGCTGATTGTGCAGGGTCACAGCAGAGCCCCATGGTCCTGGCTGTATGCAAGCCTGGCCCTGTATTTATTGATGAATATCTTAGATGCTCCAAAAATGATTTAATTAAAATATAAATGTTGTTTGTAAGATCCATTAATTACTCAGATCACCAGTGTGCTGGAGTTTTTTCCATTTTATATATTATTATAAAAATGTTTGTGCCTTTTAGAGCTGGGATGATAAACCAAAAATGATCTACGCCGGCCAAACCGTCAACTTATCTTGGACATTTTGAAGATATTCATAACGATAAATAAGCTGTAGAAAATAAGCTACTAGAAAAATGTCAAGTTTGAAAATAAATAACTTTGCTAATATGGATGATTGCTAATGTGACAATTGATCGCTACAACATTCAAAGTAGTAGTAGTAGTTTGAAGGATAATATAAAAAAATAACTGTTATAATATTATCGTTCTATTTAACATTATCATGAAAATTCAGTAAATTTAGCGTGATATGGATTTCTGTCCACATCGCCTAACTCTAGTGCCTCTAATCGACCTTATGATATTTATTAAGAAATGCTACATCTGAAGATTTGACAATCAAGCACACAGTTCACGTCTGCTTCGACCAATCACCCCTCAGGGAATCTTCAAGAGAGCAGTGTGATAGGTGGAGACAGTTTGACTGGACTGTGTTGTGCTGCCACAGCAGTGTGTGGCGATATCACAGGCAGTGCCGCGGTGTTAATGTGACATACAGAGCTGGCATCTTGTTCTCTCGTGGCCTGGAGGTCTGTTGAATTCAAGGAGGTCGCCAAGTGGCTCAGTGTAGTGGAGGTAGTGCAGCCCTGGCCTGGAGTTCTGTGCTGCACTGTGCCACGTTGTGTGTTGTAAATGGCAAACTGACATTTACACAAGGGTGGCGTAAGAGACTGTTTACATATAGGTATTGGCCACTGATATTTTTACTGCGGAAAAATCTGTCATGATACAGACGTGAATCATTGCAAAGTCTAAAGAGAGCAAAGGGGATTTCTGTTTACACTGTACAGTCGTATGCAAAAGTTTGGGCACCCCTGACAATTTCCATGATTTCCATTTATAAATAATTGGGTGTTTGGATTAGTGTGTCTATCGAATAACTGATGGACACAGTAATATTTCAGTAGTGAAATTTATTGGATTAACAGACAATGTGCAATATGCATCAAAACGAAATTAGACAGGTGCATACATTTGGGCACCCCAACAGAAAAATCACATCAATATTTAGTAGAGCCTCCTTTTGCTAAAATAACAGCCTCTAGACGCTTCCTATAGCCTCTAATGAGTGTCTGGATTCTGGATGAAGGTATTTTGGACCATTCCTCCTTACAAAACATATCCAGTTCAGTTAGGTTTGATGGTTGCCGAGCATGGACAGCCCGCTTCAAATCATCCCACAGATTCTCAATGATATTCAGGTCTGGGGACTGGGATGGCCATTCCAGAACATTGTACTTGTTCCTCTGCATAAATGCCCGGTTAGATTTTGAGCAGTGTTTTGGGTCGTTGTCTTGTTGAAATATCCAGCCCCGGCGTAACTTCAACTTTGTGACTGATTCTTCAACATTATTCCCAAGAATCTGCTGATATTGAGTGGAATCCATGCGACCCTCAACTGTAACAAGATTCCCAGTACCGGCACTGGCCACACAGCCACACAGCATGATGGAACCCCCACCAAATTTTACTGTGGGTAGCAAGTGTTTTTCTTGGAACGCTGTGTTCTTTTGCCGCCATGCATAGAGCCCCTTATTATGACCAAATACCTCAATCTTTGTTTCATCAGTCCACAGCACCTTATTCCAAAATGAAGCTGGCTTGTCCAAATGTGCGTTTGTGGCGTGTGTGCAGAAAAGGCTTCTTCTGCATCACTCTCCCGTACAGCTTCTCCTTGTGCAAAGTGCGCTGAATTGTTGAACGATGCACAGTGACACCATCTGCAGCAAGATGATGTTGTAGGTCTTTGGAGGTGGTCTGTGGGCTGTTTTTGACCGTTCTCACCATCCTTCGCCTTTGCCTCTCCGATATTTTACTTGGCCTGCCACTTCTGGCCTTAACAAGAACTGTGCCTGTGGTCTTCCATTTCCTCACTATGTTCCTCACAGTGGACACTGACAGCTTACATCTCTGCGATAGCTTTTTGTAGCCTTCCCCTAAACGATAATGTTGAACAATCTTTGTTTTCAGGTCATTTGAGAGTTGTTTTGAGGCCCCCATGTTGCCGCTCTTCAGAGGAGAGTCAAAGAGAACAACAACTTGCAATTGGCCACCTTAAATACATTTTCTCATGATTGGATGCACTTGTCTATGAAGTTCAAGGCTTAATGAGCTCACCAAACCAATTGTGTGTTCCAATTAATCAGTGCTAAGTAGTTACAGGTATTCAAATCAACAGAATGACAAGGGTGCCCAAATTTTTGCATTGCCTATTTTTCACATCTGATTTAATTTCATTCAACTTAATATTGCTACACTAAAAATCTTTGTCTGGACAATACCCCAGTACTCAGCTTTTATTAGAAAATGAATGGCATGCCACTGTGATAATTGTCTGTGACGACAGAGTAAATTATTATGCAACCTCAGAGGGGTGCCCAAACTTCTGCATACGACTGTATGTGTCTATGTTTGTGACTTGTATTAGCGCCCCAAGCGAATGCCTAGTATTTAACTCTGTGGGCTAGCAGTCTTGTTGCACGAAGACGGCCCGGGTCAGTCGCACTAGCTTTGCTTTCACCTTCAGCTGTCCTCTGCGGGGCCTGTGTGCATATTCTCCATGTTGAGTGTTTGTTAGTCACCCAGCCTTCACATGTGATCCCACAGCCTCCAGAGGCTCAGACAGAAAACACTTAGAGCTGTTTAGTGCTGTGTTGTCTTTCCCCAACGCCACTAGCTCATTGGAAAAAAACAGTTTTGAGTGTCTCCCAATCTGACAGGAAGTCTGTTGTGTAGGGGGTTCATTTAGTCTGTTGTAAGAGATTGTAGAAATGACAAGAAGAAAGAGAGAGAAATATCTACTCCCACTATCAGACAGCTTAAAAAGTTCCATTGCTCTCTTTGTATCACGTTAGTAGTACACAGTGGTGACATTCACAGGAGTAAAATATCAAATGTTTGCTGAAGATACAAACAAGCTAATAACGCCGATCACCGTTGGACGGACAGCGACATAATTGGAACTCCAACGTTCAACACCACAGGACAATGGACAGCGACCGCTGCAAATAAAGCTCATGTATCCATAGCACATGAGACCTGGAGAGATATTACATATCAGGATGCATGTTGGTGTTGGCCAATAGCTCCAGGCCTCAGTCAGTGTATACATTAGTACTGTACATTAGTACTGTATATAGCTAGATACCTATTCAATATGAACCACTTGGTGAACAGTCTCCTTATAGAGCCTAAGTGTAGCTGCCTCTCAGACTTCAGGCATACTGAACTATATTTAGGACATCACTAGCGGTGACTAACACACATTGACATGAGCAATGACAAACACAGAGACAGGAGACAGGAGACAGGAGACAGGAGACAGGGACAAGAGACAAGAGACAAGAGACAAGAGACAAGAGACAAGAGACAGGAGACAGGAGACAGGAGACAGGAGACAGGAGACAGCAGACAGGAGACAGGAGACAGGAGACAGGAGAGAGAGAGAGAGAGAGAGAGAGAGAGAGAGAGAGCGAGAGAGAGAGAGAGAGAGAGAGAGAGAGAGAGAGAGAGAGAGAGAGAGAGAGACTAACTGATCCACAAGTAGCACATACAGTAATGAAAGCCTTCATGCAGTAATTGGACCTCCATACTTCCTTTGAACAGTGCTGGATGTGGTGATACAGACCCTCCACTCCACCTTCACCCTCCTGTTCATGCACAATTACTTGTACAGTATCTGATGATTTATGTTCTCTATCTTAGGAATCTCTCCTCTCTTCTACAGTAGAGGCGAGGTAAAAAGACTCTCATGCTGCTGCTTCCACATCCTATTAGCTTTGCTTCATAACCCCAATAGAAAGAAAAGCAGGTTCTACCAACTGTCTATGATGTAAACTGAAACCTTTTGAATATGCATGTTGATTCAAACCAGGCCATCTGAGGCACTACTGATGAAAAGCCTGCTGGGCCTGGTAATGTTATAATGTGCCAAGTAACCGACAGGCACACCCTGACAATACTCTAATGACTGTGTATTACAGCACTGATAAAACTAGTGAAGAGCTCAGAGTTTGTGCAGAGAAACTTTCTCCAAATCCAGGAGAAGGATGAAGGATGCTGATCACAAAGTGTAATGACTTCATTACCTCCCCCAGGCGTCGTCGCTTGGGGGAGGGCGTGACACCGCGGGCTCCCTGTCGCTTCCTGTTCCTTCCTGTGTTTGTGAGAAACTCATCAGCGAGGAACGAGGGGGAATAAACACTGGCACCTTGTTAGCCGCTAGCTTAGCCTGCTGAGACAGGGGTGTGAGAAGTTAAACCCCGGATCTAGGAGATAACGATTAGCTGAGCCCAACAACAGAAGGGAAGCCGGAGCTCTGCGCCAGATTACAGTGGAGAGTGCCAGCCAGCAGCAGGGTGGTGCCACTTTGTAGCCCTCAAATGGCATGCAGGCCCACTTGTATTTAGTGGTATACCTTGTGTCTGCCAGTGTAATGGAGGTAGTTCTGTTACACTGTCGCAATGCTCTTGTGATGAGTAACATATCCTGACACCTAAAGACTTCAATTAGCTCACCAAGTGAATTCCTGGGCTTTAGCTCAGCAGGTTATCAGTGACAGTGTAATAAGACCCGCAAGAGACCAGTGTTCGGACCTGGAAAATTAGTCTCAAAGTAACCCCAAAGTTGGCATCTTTGACCTTTGACCAGTCTGCCCAGAGAGTACTCCTATCTCAGGCCTAGCTCAGCTGTTTGACACCAAAACCCCTGTTGTGCATAAACAAGGACTAGGTGTTCAACATTACATGCAAAATCAGCACAGGGCACTGAATTGTTTCAGCCTAGGCTTTATGGTGAAGATTAGGCTACAGCGCTGGTGAAGATGCTATTTTCATTGTGGATTCCAGACATCCTATATAGCTCTTGATATGAATTATTTTCTCCAATGTTCTTTGATTGTTCTTTGGAATGTTTATCTTCCTCACATTGAATGTAAGGGACCATTTCGGAATTTTTAACTAAATAATGTGATTTCACAGGACACATTTATAACAAAAACTTACACTAAGATTTCTTCTCTCAAATAATCAGAAATATAGGGGAGACAACTCACTGTCAACATTTCCAGAATGGGGTTTAAATGTTAGTGATGCTCTCTGATCCAATATTCTCCTGGTAGGGGCAGGGGATTTATAATTCATACATAAAGATGGCATGATTATTGTTGCAGTATTAATCCAAATTGCAACAGGCTTTGCCCTCAACTTGTTACGTCAGCTCTGCTCTACTCCCCTCTGTTGTTGCAGACGGGCAGAAATCGCTCGAAGCTTTCTCTGTTCAGCTCGGAGATCCAGCGCGTGTCCAGCCATGCCAAAACGAATACTTCCCCTGTCAACTCTGTGAAGCGCAGTGATACTGGCACATCGCCCCAAGGTGAACTAGGTTGAAGGTTATAACACATTTGTTGTTGTTTTTTAACCCTGGAATAAAGTGATTCCTTTTTGGTGCACTTGCTTTTTCTGCAGTGAATTTTGCGCACTCGCAACCTTTCACCATTGCTTCCCAAAGCAAAACGGACTTCTTAGCACTTGTTTCTCGGACTCTCCAGAGGAAGCGTGTGGTTGCTGCTGTGGTTGGCATTGTCATGGTGTTAGCACTTATCATAGCGATACCACTGCTGGTCCATGCGTCCAAGACAGACGCGCACTACGAGATGATGGGCACCTGTCGGATGATATGTGATCCATACAACCCCAAACCCAGCGCCAATGCTCTGGAAGTCATGCAGGACCGGAGCGCCATACCATCCCCGGCGTTCTCGCATGGGACTAAAGGCGAGCCGGGTCGGCCAGGGAAACCCGGACCGAGAGGTCCGCCTGGCGAACCTGGTCCACCCGGTCCAAGAGGACCACCGGGGGATAGGGGGGACTCGGGGAAACCGGGATATCCCGGGCATACCACGGAGGGGACTGTGAGCAGTGCCAGGACCGAAAATGTCGAGGACCGAGACTCCGCAATTGGTGGCACAAAAATCGCGTTTTACGTGGGTCTTAAAAACCCCCACGAGGGATACGAGGTGCTAAGGTTCGACGACGTGGTAACAAACCTAGGGAACCATTACGACCCCTCTACCGGCAAGTTCATGTGCCAAGTGTCCGGGATCTACTACTTTACATACCATGTATTAATGCGCGGAGGCGACGGGACAAGCATGTGGGCAGATTTGTGCAGAAACGGACAGGTAGGCGATACCTAATATTACGCAATTATATTTACAAAGTTATTATGTACACTTCTGAAGTTGAGAGATCAATCTTTTTATTTTACCTTTATTTTACTAGGCAAGTCAGTTAAGAACAAATTCTTATTTTCAACGACGGCCTAGGAACAGTGAGTTAACTGCCTTGTTCAGGGGCAGAACGACAGATTTGTACCTTGTCAGCTCGGGGATTCGATCCAGCAACCACTGGGCTACCTGCCGCCCCGGGAGGTATAACGGAGGTATTACGCGCAGAAAGCGCTTATCTCTCGGCATCTGCTCCGTGCACTTAATCTCACACAGTGAGCTCAGTAAGTGAATTAATATGCTCGGGCCACTTTATTTGCCAGCAAAGACAAACTAATCACTAGGTGGGTTTTAGAATGGCTTTGTCGTTTACTGTAGCGGACAGCCCTACCCTGATCAGCCCCCTGGAGCGGTTTGAGCTGTGTCAGTGTCTGCACATTGCCAACATAAACAAACACGAAATCCTTTATTCGTTTGGTAGGTTCAAGGTGGTGCATCTATAATATTTTAGAATTGGGTCATGGTGGGCACGAGTTAGTCAATAGCCCATTAAGTAATGATGTAAAGTCCTTCACTACTTTAATAATGTATCTTATTCGCAGGTCCGCGCCAGTGCGATAGCCCAGGACGCAGACCAGAACTATGACTACGCCAGCAACAGTGTAGTGCTTCATCTAGACTCCGGGGACGAGATCTACATCAAGCTGGACGGAGGCAAGGCGCATGGGGGAAACAACAACAAGTACAGCACGTTTTCCGGTTTCATTTTGTATCCGGACTAAACCGCTTCCCAGACATGCAGGGGTGTGAACTCTACTATCATTATTAGACTCTATCATACCAAGAGCAAATTGCCCATTGTCCGGGCGCCACTGTAAGCGGCTGTGCGTCATCTGTTTGTATTTGTGGGGTTTGGGGCGCCAAGACAAGCCAACCACCCATATACAGAAGACATTTCCGTGTGATGTGATTTTTTTTGCTTGAAAGTCTGTCTGTGTTTCCACTCAAGATATATAGCCTACTAAGATATCTTTGCATCAAAAATAAGCAACATAGATCAAAATAAGGAGTCAGATGTGATATTTTATGTTCCACCAAGGACCGAATGTTACAAAATGTTGTATGTCTTAGTAGCTTACTCCAGTACAGTAAGTATTTCAATAAATTATGTTTTCTATTATGTCAGTTTATTTGTGAAATGTTTTGGCGTGTTTAAGATCACATTATTTCTTCAAATAGATTGTAGATTAGATATATAATTTTAACCATAAATTAACCCTTCCAATAGGCTTACATGTTTTTAAAGGACCTCAGAATGCCATTGCGCTGCGTTTGTTTGGAACTGTCCTCCAGTCCACATAATAATTAATAGCCTGTTCCAGCCAGGGGAATCTGTATTCTTGTCTCACTCCTCCAATCTCCATTCAGGAGTGTATGTGGGTGTCAATGCCGGTGTTTGTGGCGGGGACCGTTGTAGATGGAGGTCTTAATGGGCACAGCTGCTTGCATTACCTCGACACTGATCTAGCCCCGGTAATATTGGCGGGAAGTTGGTGTAAACACCTCATGTTCTACAAAGATGTCCCATTAAATAGGTCAACAGCATAGAAATTAAACTCCATTATGGTACCCGTCCATACTAAACAGATATCAAAAGACCTGATGGCTTAAGGGACGCCGCCTGCATGTTAAGCTTGTATTAAGATGTGTATACCATGCCTCCGCACACCCACTGGGTAAAAATGTGTTATTCAATCAAGCATCTTGTTTTTATTCTGTGCTTGCACTTGGCATTTAATGACGTTGTTGTTTGCGCGAACACTTTTTAATATGTTTATGCGTGTTCTTCATGCGTCTTAATAGAATAGAAGGCTGACTGGACATTGTTAAGGACTAAGATCCACTGGCTCATGTTAATATTTTGTAATTATGCCATTCTTCTGCGTTGAAATAATGCATAAGCTGATAAAAAGCCTTTTAAAGGTCTTCTGATTTCCGAAGTCAAGCTGGTGCATTTAATTACTCAAGTTGCTGCGTTAGAGGGCTTCAGCACCTTGGAGAGCAACCGCTTCCGCGCCAGTCTGTTCAGCACCACGGACAGCGTAGTTTAGGAAAAGACAATGACATATTCCTTTGTACCACTAGGGGGCGCAATGTGGCCTTGTCTCTGCCCTGTGAGATAATTGCAGAAGGAAACTAGGATAATATATTCAAGGAAAAGCTCAAACAAAAAACAATAACACAAGTTTCGTTTTCTTGTTGTCATGATGGAGAACAGTTGGAAAAAGAGAAGTTGGGGGGAGTTAATATAGGAACTGAGAGTATTAAATTGCTGAGTAGTCCAATTGTCACTTATTCAGTGTGGTCTATCACAGGCCACATTGTACTTCTTACTGTACATGTCAGCAAACAGGAGTAAATGAACTGGTAGGACACAGCTAATGTGTTAAATATGTGGTTATAGATTCAACAGTAATATCTCACGAAAATAAAAATGTGTCTGTGACGGCAGTAGCCTATACATCAACTACTGGCCACTGCATGTGTCCAGGCAGGAGTGCTTAATGTCGCTCACTGTATCACCGCTAATAAAAAAACAAGACATTCTCTGTCGCTCCTGGAAACAAATGGAGTAGGCAGAGATCTTTGGTTAGGGTTTGGCATCCCACACTAACTTCTTCTGAGTAGGAGTCACTTTTAAATAGGTTTCTTTATCTAGAAAGATCTCAGAAAACTAAAGAGAAAGAATCAACAAAGGCAGAAGGAACTTAAGGAAACATTTTGTCACAATAGTACCCATATGAGCTGAGAGGAGTTGTCTCGGGTTGCCCATTACGTCAGCAAAGGAACTCACATGCTCCTTGGGAATGTGACTTTCCATTGGCAAGTATGTGGGGGATCTGTGAGAGATGAGCAGAGAGAGAAGCTTCCCCGTCTGGGCTGGGAAGCAGTCTGATGAGGAACCATGACACACAATCAGGCTGGGGGAAGGGGCTGGAATGTGGAGGTGTTGTATGGGATGGGACAGGGTCTGTGTGAAATACTGAAATGTGCAGGAACAGAGAACATCTGGAAAATGTGGGATGTAATCGAGATAATAACCTAGAGATGAGATAGTCCCCCTCTAAAAGATAGTACATCACAGCAAGAACCCCTCATAGGATGGTAACGTACGCTGTATGAGATCCAAATACCTACTGCTTTTACAAGGCAGGCTCATATTATTATTTAACTAGGCAAGTCAGTTAAGAACAAATTCTTATTTACAATGACGGCCTTCCCCGGCCTTCCCTACCCAGACGACACTGGGCCAATTGTGCGTGGCCCTATAGGACTCCCCATCATGGCCGGTTGTGATACTGCCCGGGATCGAACCAGGGTCTGCAGTGACGCCTCTAGCACTGAGATGCAGTGCCTTAGACCGCTGCGCCACTCGGGAGCCTCATCATGGCATTCATTGAACATAAATCTCTGTGTCTCAATCCCTGGGCCCCTTAGGGCATTACAGAAAATAGAAGACATCCATGTTGACACATCAACTCAGAGGATATAGACCTCGTAAATCCTGCGGCACTTAGCCAATATCCAAATCCTAGAGGAAAAGTTACAGCTGAACAGTAAACGGTGGGAGTCGGTCTCGTTACATTTTCTATTTACTTGTCTGACCTTGTCAGCCAACAAGCTCTTTTCATATGCGCATCATCTTAAAACACAACAGAAATCAGCCTCTCTCCGCTTGTCAGAGAGCTGATAAATAATGGAAAGGATGGGCTCAAGGGGACATAGTCGATGTGTGCAGCTTCAACAAGGCAGTGTAAATGCAAAAATGGGTGAGGTCGAAGGTACAGTATGTTCGTGAGTGTGTATTTGTGTGTGTGAGTGTGTGTGTGTATAGTTTTGCGTCTGCATGTAGTCATTTGATACTTTTGCATTCATTTGTTCAGTCTTAGAGAATATCTCATAGTACACTGTGTATCTGTTGAAACTTTAAACTTGTTTTCCCTAGTGAACAATTAGCATAATGAGTCTTTTGATTGGCATAGCTGTGGGCGGCCTCAGCTCCCACCCCGTGGAAGGGTCAGGAGGGTAATAAACACTCAGAGACGGGCCTTTACCCATGACTCACACACTCAATCAGGGGACTCTACAATGGGATTCTGGGAGTGCCATATCATACTTAGGGTTCCTCAGGGCTCAACTCTGAGCCCATTTAGAATTGATGAGACATTACTTTATGCAGGGCTACATTTACATACAACACATTTCTACTTTGTAGAATAATGTCAGATTTAATTTGGGACTGTGAATAAGAACTCAACTCCTAAAGATCTAATGCCTATTGACTCGTGTCTGAGTGTCTTGTTTAGAAGCAGTCATAAGAGTGGATGTTTTGTGCTAGTGAGAGGGTAAGAGTAATGGAGACAAGTCTGCTACTGCTTGGCTGTGTGCGTGATATGAGGGTATTAGAGGCACACTGTCCCTAAAGCTCTGCAGCTGAGACCACAGTTATTGTCTATAGGCCTGAGGAGGCTTTTATATTTAAACACGGCACCTAAACCACAGACACTAGCAAGGCTCAGTGGTGTCTGCACAATGACACCATAGTAATTTAATAACACTAAATGCCATTTCATCCAAAGTGACTTACATTCACACATTTTACAGATGAGTAGTCTCTGGATTTTAACTCACTATTCTGGAGTTGCAAACCCCATGCTCTACTAAGTGAGCTCCAGAGAACTACATGGCTTCTATTAGTACTGCGCAATACTGACACATACTGACACAATACCACACTACCATTGCTAGAGACGTCACACTACTGCTATACAATTATTTGTTTGTTACATTCTGTAGTATGTGACTGCTTCACACAGACAATGTGCTTTACATCTCTCCCCGTTCTGTGTCTATGGTTGACTTGTTGATACATTAGTTGTAAAGTCATTGTTAGTCTTTTGGAATGTCCATGGTTTCCATTTGTTCTTGGGAAACGTTTCTCCACAAGGCGAAGCATCAGATAGCATGAAATGTTGGCTGTTTGACTATGGGGGAAGGAAGAAGTGGGGCGATATTATCACAGAATCACAGAGAGAGAGAGCGAGAGAGTGTCACACCCTGATCTGTTTCACCTGTCTTGTGCTTGTCTCCACCCCCCACCAGTTGTCTCCTATTCTTCTCCATTATCCCCTGTGTATTTATACCTGTGTTTTCTGTTTGTGTGTTGCCAGTTTTGTCAAGTCTTACCAGAATGTTTCCTGTTTCTCAAGTTTTGTTTTCTAGTCTTCCCGGTTCCGACCTTTCTGCCTGACCCTGAACCTGACCCTGACCCTGACCCTGAACCTGAGCCTGCCTGCCCTTCTGTCCCTGATTGACTCTGCCTTGGATTACGAATCTCTGCCTGCCCTCGACCTGCCCTTATCCTGCCCCTTTTGTTATAATAAATATTCTGAGAACCAAACTATCCGCCTCCTGTGTCTGCATCTGGGTCATATCCTGAGTTGTGATAGAGAGAAAGAGAGAGGCAAAGAAAGGGAGAGAGAGAGCTAGATTGGGAGGGAGAGAGAGGGAGAGTGAGTGAGGGAGAGTGAGGGGGATGTTAACTGGAATTAAAAGACTGTCCCTTCACTACAAGTTGGCGTGACACTGCTCTATGTTTTTCCCTCTAAAAATAACAGAATGTGTTCCCTCTCCTCAAGTGTGCAACTGATGCTTCCCATTCACTTTTGACTGATTAAAAACCTGGATCTCAGTCTCAGTCCTGCATGTTGATATGGTTCAAGATAGTGGCGGACATACTGATTCTCAGAGTTATACAAGAGCAACAATAAGCAGCATGATGACTGAGAAGCCTACCTGCAATACATGCTTTTTCAACTGTGTTCAGATTATTCAGAAGCCAGAAGTCTGATTATGCAAAACTGTTACAAAAGAACACAGTATTTTTTGTTTCCTCCTTATTTCTAGTAAAGGTTAGGTGCTGAATTTCAAGTGATTTCCTACTGCGAACACACTGGCTGAATCAACGTTTTTTCCACCTCATTTCAAAGAAATCACGTTGAACCAACGTGGAATAGACATTGAATTGACATCTGTGCCCAGTGGGTTGTGAGTGAGTTATTTCATCTTACTGTCTGACCCATCTGTGTGATTGGGTCACACAGTGCATTCCAGTGTGATAAAAAAGCAGAATTTTTAGAGGGAAAGTGCTGAGAATGCCTCTTTTTTTTACGCCAATTAACAGATGTCCTCTCCGTTTGTCCCGCCTGTGAGCTCCTTCCCTTTTTATCATGGTCTCATTATATGAATAAATCTGCCGGAAAGGCAGAGATAGCCACTCACAAACACCCACTGAAATGTCCTCCTTCTGGGTATAACAGTAGGCGAAAGTGGAAACGGGGACTCATGACTTCTTGAAAATGATCTTGCAGAAAATGCTCAAAATAGAGAGAGGGGTGTACTGGAATGTATTGACCTCGCCGTTAACACATATTCAGATTTTCTTCTCTCTTCCTTTCTAGTGCATCTATTTAATCATGTTTACATTTGATGTTGTCCCTTGAGGATGATATCAGGTTATCCTAAATAAACAGATTATAATCCGGGATAAGTTATTTTTATCTGTACCTGGAGAGTTTACACACTGACCATCTATCTGCTTGAATGACTTAAGCGGCTTAGTGTATTTTTCCAATTATCACAAGTATGTATGATTAGCCGACTAACTAATTAACTAATTGCTCTGTACTTATAGACAAAAACCCCTGAATGAAAACAGAATATTTCACTCTTCCTATTGGACAGTCCTTTATTCTATATTCTTCTCTTCCTCCCCTGTATCCTTCCTCTCCCTGTTCTTCTGTCCTCGTATCTCTCCTATTTCCGCATTCTCTGTGTGGATCTGAGGTCAAAGGTCAGCTCTGCTGGGTTTCCTCTCCATGCATACTAATGACAGCTCTCTGTCTTCTCTCATCCCTTCATCTCCGACAGAGAAGAAAAGGAGTGAATAGAGTTCTGAGTGGGCTCTAAGGGTCCATACGTAGCACAGTATGAAGCTTAAAGCCCAGATGTCTCCAAGCATCAAGGTTGAACAATCCATACCATTCACCACCTCACATCCTATAATATCCACAACCTTCACTGAGAGTGCTCGTAACAGAGTGATGGGTGAATAAGGCAAGTGACTGTGTCACCACGACAACAACGTGGGGATGTGTCGTCACCCTGGCAATGGCCTGGATGTTCTGTACACAATGTCGGGCATTTGATGCAACAAACGCGCCAGCGCTGTGACCATTTATCCTACTGAGAGAGACACACTGAGCACCTAAGACTACATCATGTGGATGTAACCAATGTATTGTAGTTTCTGTAGGTTACTACCACGAATATAACAGGAAGCAATCCTGAAAAGAGATTAACTGTCACATTTGTTTTTGTTTTCTCTCTCTCTTTTCAGATTGAGTATTCTTTTTGGATCATGATGCCATGTTTCTATTGGAAGCAATTAAATATCTATTTAATGCCTTACACCTTCATCTATTTGCATTTTATTAAGCGCATAGTGACTGACTTGACATTCTAATCCGACTTGAGTGATAAGATCTGAGCAAACAAACTTTTAACCTTTATCTGTTTACCATGTTTATTTCAAAGGCTGCTAAAGGTCACATTCTACAAAAGCAGAAGAGCACAGGGAGATACATTTATTATTTAATTTCCCCCCTCACCACAAATGTTCCGAATTTCAGATCCTACCACTGTCACATCCTTCCTTCTCCAAAAAAAGTCATGCACTCAAAAAGAAGAAGTAGGCTAACAGCTAACAGTAGCGGGTGCTGTATCTTTTGTGTCTGTGACATTTATTACTATTCAAAGTCAGCTCATGTAAGTTTTATCAACAATTGTTGCTCTGGCCTTCTGGGTCTTCTCTATCTACCTTTCACCTCTCTTTCTGGGAGGTCGGGAGTAGTCTCTAATGGTACAACAAAGCCAGCAGTCATTGCTCTTGATTTCAGAGTAGACATCGTCTGAATCAGTAACCGTCCTTGTCCTGTGACTGTCATGTTCTTTGTGGCATCATCAGGGACTGAGATGCAGGATATCAGTATGCTGAGGACTCCCGTGGTTTTCCACTCGACTTTGATGTCCCTTCTTTGAGCCCCTTTCAAAGGACCAATCCCCAAAGACACCAGCTTATACAGGCAATTAGAAACCCATTCCTAAGAATAAAGGTTTTTAGAGTCTTCTAATGAATTTGACAAATTCTGCCTAAATGTAAAGGAATAAGGCCATACTGAATGTTTAAAACCCACAGCATCAAAACAGTGGCTGAAATGCCTTCCCAGTTCCAAAAATGCAATATGTCCACCTTTACATGCTTTCACAGCAAATATTTGGACAACCTGTAGTAGTTAATCACAGGGCACTCTGCCTCACTGCACGTCTGGGGGCGGGACTGGGAGTTCTGAGGCAGCTTGTCCACTCCTGTGAGTCTCTATTCTGAGTTTGTACTGTTTTGATTCAGTGTCGTCTCAATGAAGCGTGTGGAAACTGGACTTTGAAATGAAAATGTGGGTCTGTAGAAGAGATAGGAGATAGCAGTCATCATGTCCTATATTCTCCAACCTCACTGTAAATGCTACTCTATTAAGCTCAGTGGTGAGTGATACTGTACACAGACACAGCTTCGAAAAGCCTGGATGTAAAATAACATGAGTTGGAGTTTCTGACCTTCATGTGGGACTATGGAGTGAGCAAAGGAGATCAAAATCACACTGTCCTATATTCTCCAACTTCACTGAAAAATCTCCTTAGAAACATTTAGTTGGGATTGATACAGTAGCCACAGATCCCATATTAAAAACTCTACAGAAATATGATTATGCTCTTTAAATCTCACACACGAAAGGTTTCTTTGTTCCTCCGATGTATCCACTCTGTCCTGCCAGTGTCCACCACTGAGACAGAAGCATAGTGGCTGATTTGTGTCTCTTCTCTCCTCTCAGCTCCGGTTTAAACTCAGGACGTAATGGGGAGCCACTGTTTCTTAGATGTGTCACATCTCTATTCATGGACCGTATGATTAATTGAGCAGCTACGCAGGGCAGAGAATCCATCACCCAACATGTCCACCTCCAGGGCATCAGAGTGGACGGTGGTCTGCTCCTATCAGGAGTTTCCCATAATTCTCTCTGGAGTGGTCTGCGTGCTGTCGCCCACCTCTGATACATAATCACCACACTAACGCTCCTTCGAACGTCAGCATCACTCCTTGACATTCACCACTTTAGTGGCGTCACGCAGATGATCCCTCCAGCCACTCAATATTCAAGAAAGAGAGATAGAGAGAGATAAGGGAGAGGGGCTATGGCGATATCATGAGTAGGCTACAGTAAGATGTGTATTTGTGTATTATGTGTTAAAATCTGAAATAAATATATTAAAACGCTAAAAACATACAAAATGGCCAGACTTTGGTGTGTTGAAGAAAACACTAGATCGCTTTGATTTAGGGGAGAGTGGGGTAAGTTGAGCCAAAGTGGTAAGCTGAGCCACCATTGTTTCAGGGAAACCATACACAAAATAGACTAAATATTTAGTAAGAGGTCATCATTTCATCTAATCTGTGACGGAAGAAACCACATGGAAAAAGTAGTAAGGAAGGTAGGTAAAAAAAAAACGGATTTTCACCAAGTCAAAATAATTTATTGTGTTAGAGGTTTTATGAACCAAAGTAGATAATTTTAAGATTGTTCTACACATCAGTTGGGGTCTCTAGAAGCTTCACTATGAGGTCCTAAACCAAGCTTTAAAGTGCATCATTGTAGCTGTGTGTTCTAATATAGTACAAATGTTTGCCAATGGTAAGTTGAGCAAATTGAACTGTTTTCTTCCCAGGCGTAATGCAAGGCATTGTCACTGGGATATGAGGTAACAACAGGGCCTGGCCTATGTTAAAGGTTCCAAACAGTGAAAATCATGTTATTTGAAACAAGTTCAAAGTAGGGTGACCCAAGGATGAAAAATGACTGTAGCTGGTACATTGATAAAGTTGATATAGTTACTTGTCCCGTCCCCTCATGTCAAATACCAAGGATTTACTTCTTTGGCTTTGTTTAGAAACGGTAAGCTAGTTCAGACAGAATGTACGACCAAAGATACTGGTAATCTTTCATCTGTGGTGTGACTGTTAGCTAACCAGCTACTTACCAGCATGTGGGCCAAAGCACACTAGGTTGTGACAAGATGCTACAGTGTAAAATTAACCTTACACTATTTTCCAAAGAATGAAGACATCCGAGCAGTGGCTGCTTTTCATTTCGGGTGGACAGGCTGCAACGAAAATGACTTATCATGCGTGTGCAGTGCACATTTATTAATGGGAGAGAACATTCGATGGGTCTTGCCAGGAAGCTGATCCTGAAGACAGATGCTGTACCATCATTGTACCAAGTGCTGACCATAGTGTAAGTATCAGAGTTTGATGAGTCTGACGCGGTAGCCAACATTTTGGAGGGATCAGGCGGCTAATGTTAGATAATGCAACTGTGGCTGTAGCTGCTTTGACTTGTGAACGGTATATTTCTGTAACACACCTGATATTTACTATATGATTTTAGTTCTTCCGTCCCTGAGCCACCTACATTGAGTCTGAGAACTGCCCGCATACAGCAGGAATGTTGTCCACAGAAGGAGTTGTGGTGTGCATAGAATTATTTTGTCACTTTTCATCTCCTTTTGTCTTTCCTCTATCATAAAGCTGTAATGATAGACATTTTCAAAAATTCAACATCTACTCTGTCTACACAGCTTCCCAGGCAACCACCACAGCAGGAAAGCTGTGATGCCTGTGAAGACAGACCCAACATACTGTGAGTCAAAGTTATTTATTTCAAATCTGCATCAATTTAGAAGGCACACAAAAATCCCAAATACAAACATTGAACATTTTCACAGAAAAGTGCACTTCCAAGTATTGGAAATGTCAAATTGAGTACTTCTAAAACACCAGAAAACATATTGTACAATAAGTAGATCACTACATCAACGAATTCATATCATCATGACCCAGAACAGTAAATAAAAGGAAATTAACAAACATTTTCCTGTCCAAAAACATTGCAGGGTATGTAGAAAGGCTCCTGGATCTCCTCTTCAACGAGGTCACCGTTGATCCAGCGCCGTATGTGGAAAAACTGTGCGAACTGTCCATCCCAGGACCCCCGTCTGCCCAGTGTGAGAGACCTGACAAGGAGGAAGCCAGAGCTGGGTTGCTCTCCCGCTTCAATCTTGGGGGTGACTGAAGCCTGCTTGATTGAAGCAGGGCACATTGGATCCGCTCCTCTCCCACTCCCTTCCTCATCAATCTCTGTAGTTGGTTTCCTACCAACATATAAAAGATACAGTTTACTATAGAATACTGTAGTACTTACTATATAATTCTATATAATTCTGTCGTAAACTGTAGTATACTGTAGAATTCTATACTCCACACTGTAGTATCCTGCGATCGTGTAGTGCTTACCATAGACTTTTGTAGTATACTGTAGTATACTTCACTACACACTGTGGTGTGTAGTGAAGACCAGACAACACCTTAGCAAAAAATATATATATTACAATTGTAACATCTAAATGTTAGACACAGGTTCTAGGCCCATCAAAGGGAAACAGTATAGATTCATTACAGTTGCTGTGTGTGTATTGGTGCACAACTGGTGATGACAAGCAATCCAAGATGGCAGCACGTTAATCCTTGTCTGTGGAAACAATTATTTTTTCGTTTGTTTTTAAAACTTCTCCAAGTATCTCTACTTAACCATTATTGGTCTGGATTGTATTAAAATTAGATTATGTTTATTTGCAAAATGAGTAATTAAAATGTAGTAATACATATTTTTGTTTTTCACTGAAAGACATTGCATGGAAATAAACTAGTGGATTGAGGCCTGATTCTGAAGGCGTACTGAGTCAAGTCAATCTGCTATTTTCTGGAATAATCCAATCCTGGAACAATCTCTAGTCTACAGCCTACTTTGGATCCAGTATGGAAAAAATGAAATGTGTCCTACTGATCTTCAGCCTACTCACCTTGATTGGCGAACGGAGTTCGTTGGGATCCATAAATCCTGTGAGATTATTGCACTTATACACGCCGACCACCGTAATTGATACATTGTTTCGTTTTGGTCAAAATCCAATATCTGCCGTATCAAATCGTTCGGCTCCCCTCCAACACCTTCACTGTTTGATGCTCCTAAATGACTATTTAGTTCCAACGAACACTACTTTGGATGTCAAAAGGACAATAGCAAAGAATGGAGATGTGTGTAAAGGCTCTAAAAAGCGATAGGCAAGCATCTTGGTGAGAAGGCAACAACTGTTGGCGCAATTATTAGAAAATGGATGACGGTCAATCTCCCTCGTTCTGGGGCACCATGCAAGATCTCACCTCGTGGGGCATCAATGATCATGAGGAAGGTTAGGGATCAGCCCAGAACTACACGGCAGGACCTGGTCAATGACCTGAAGAGAGCTGGGACCACAGTCTCAAAGTAACACACTACGCCGTCATGGATTAAAATACTGCAGCGTACGCAAGGTCCCCCTGCTCAAGCCAGCGCATGTCCAGGCCCGTCTGAAGTTTGCCAATGACCATCTGGATGATCCAGAGGAGGAATGGGAGAAGGTCATGTGGTCTGATGAGACAAAAATAGAGCTTTTTGGTCTAAACTCCACTCGCCATGTTTGGAGGAAGAAGAAGGATGAGTACAACCCCAATAACACCATCCCAACCGTGAAGCATGGAGGTGGAAACATCATTCTTTGGGGATGCTTTTCTGCAAAGGGGACAGGACGACTGCACCGTATTGAGGGGAGGATGGATGGGGCCATGTATCGCGAGATCTTGGCCAACAACCTCCTTCCCTCAGTAAGAGCATTGAAGATGGGTCGTGGCTGGGTCTTCCAGCATGACAACGACCCGAAACACACAGCCAGGGCAACTAAGGAGTGGCTCCGTAAGAAGCATCTCAAGGTCCTGGAGTGGCCTAGCCAGTCTCCAGACCTGAACCCAATAGAAAATCTTTGGAGGGAGCTGAAAGTCCGTATTGCCCAGCGACAGCCCCGAAACCTGAAGGATCTGGAGAAGGTCTGTATGGAGGAGTGGGCCAAAATCCCTGCTGCAGTGTGTGCAAACCTGGTCAAGAACTACAGGAAACGTATGATCTCTGTAATTGCAAACAAAGGTTTCTGTACCAAATATTAAGTTCTGCTTTTCTGATGTATCAAATACTTATGTCATGCAATAAAATGCAAATGAATTACTTAAAAATCATACAATGTGATTTTCTGGATTTTTGTTTTAGATTCCGTCTCTCACAGTTGAGAGAAAACCTGCAAAATCGGCAGTGTATCAAATACTTGTTCTCCCCACTGTATACAGTCGTGGACAAATGTTTTGAGAATGACACAAGTATTGGTCTCCACAAAGTTTGCTGCTTCAGTGTTCTTAGATCTTTATGTCAGTAGTTACTATGGTACACTGAAGTATATTTACAAGTATTCCATAAGTGTCAAAGGCTTTCATTGACAATGACATTCAGTTTATGCAAAGATTCAATATTTGCAGTGTTGACCCTTCTTTTTAAAGACCTCTGCAATCCGCCTTGGCATGCTGTCAATTAACTTCTGGGCCACATCCTGACTGATGGCAGGCCATTCTTGCATAATCAATGCTTGGAGTTTGTCAGAAGTTGTGGGTTTTTATTTGTCCACCCGCCTCTTGAGGATCGACCACAAGTTCTCAATGGGATTAAGGTCTGGGGAGTTTCCTGGCCATGGACCCAAAATGTCGATGTTTTGTTCCCCGAGCCACTTAGTTATCACTTTTACCTTATGGCAAGGTGCTCCATCATGCTGGAAAAGGCATTGGTCGTCACCAAACTGTTCTTGGATGGTTGGGAGAAGTTGCTCTCAGAGGATGTGTTGGTACCATTCTTTATTCATGGCTGTGTTCTTAGGCAAAATTGTGAGTGAGCCCACTCCCTTGGCTGAGAAGCAACCCCACACATGAATGGTCTCAGGATGCTTTACTGTTGGCATGACACAGGACTGATGATAGCGCTCACCGTGTCTTCTCCGGACAAGGTGTTTTCCGGGTTGGCCCAAACAATCGGAAAGGGGATTTATCAGAGAAAATGACTCTACCCCAGTTCTCAGCAGTCCAATCCCTGTACCTTTTGCAGAATATCAGTCTGTCCCTGATGTTTTTCCTGGAGAGAAGTGGCTTCTTTGCTGCCCTTCTTGACACCAGGCCATCCTCCAAAAGTCTTCGCCTCACTGTGCGTGCAGATGCACCCACACCTGCCTGCTGCCATTCCTGAGCAAGCTCTGCACTGGTGGTGGCCCGATCCCGCAGCTGAATCAACTTTAGGAGACGGTCCTGGCGCTTTCTGGACTTTCTTGGGCGCCCTGACGCCTTCTTCACAACAATTTAACCTCTCTCCTTGAAGTTCTTGATGATCCGATAAATGGTTGATTTAGGTGCAATCTTACCAGCAGCAATATCCTCCTTTTAAAGCTTCCAGTCTGTTATTCTGACTCAATCAGCATGACAGAGTGATCTCCAGCCTTGTCCTCGTCAACACTCTCACCTGTGTTAACGAGACAATCACTGACATGATGGCAGCTGGTCCTTTTGTGGCAGGGCTGAAATGCAGTGTAAATGTTTTTCATGGCAAAAAGGGACTTTGCAATTAATTGCAATTCATCTGATCACTCTTCATGACATTCTGGAGTATATGCAAATTGCCATCATCAACACTGAGGCAGCAAACTTTGTGGAGACCAATACTTGTATAATTCTCAAAACCTTTGGCCACGATTGTACGTTCATGAATACTTGGAAAAGGGGGAGGTGTTGCGATTTACTTCAAACAGAAGTTTCGCATGAGTGTGTTATTGTCAGAATCTGTGTGTAAACAATTTGATTTGCTAGCACTAAAAACTGATATTTCAAAATATGTACACCTAACTGTTATCGGTTGTTACAGACCCCCGTCAGCGCCTTGTGAAACGCTATCAGCACTCGAGTTGTATTGCAAAACTAAATTTCAAAGAAGTCATATTAGTCGGCGATCTAAATTGAGATTGGTTAAAACCAGTCTCTGACGACCTCAAGGCATACTGTGATACTATGCATTTAACGCGATTGATGAATGTTCCGACCCGTCCAAATCTGAAGTGTCTCGAAAAAAATTAACTCTTATAGATAAATTCTTGACCAATGTTCCACACAAGTCTGCGGATACAGGTGTTTTCTGTAATTATCTAAGTGACCACTGCATTATTGCAGCTGTAAGAAATACAAAACTTTTCAGAGTAAGCATCGTCTTATTCGGAAGCGAAGTTTTAAAAACTTCTATGAACAAGGTTTTTTATATGATATGTTTTATTTTGATAGGAGAAGGATAGTTTTAATCCCAGATGTCAAGTTTTTTTGTGATAACTTCTTAGCCATAACTATTAGGCATGCCCCTACACGATGTTATAAAGTTAAAGGAAGAGATAACCATTGGTACTCGGAGGAACTGTCCAATCTTATACATGAGAGAAATCAAGTGTGGGCCACTGCAAGAAAAACAAAGTCCAAGGTCCAGTGGTCAAGATGCAGGATTTTAAGGAACAAATGTACAACTCTAATTAAAAAGTCTAAATCCACGACTGAAACCCTAAATGACCCTTTCAAATTCTGGAAAATTATAAAATCATTAAATGCAAATTGCAGTTATGACCTGCAGCCAGGGTCGGCTCCAAGGGGGGGGCATTGACGGGCAGTGCCCGCCAAAATGGAATGCTGTGCCCCCTCAAAAAAATGTATATAATGTTGTTAAAGTATAACTAAGTGTGTCATACATTTCACTTTATATAAAATAATAAATTGTTATAAAATGCATTATTACAAGTTTTTTTTATTAGCCTGCTTGGTGTAAAACTAGTGTGAAGTTTGCGATCATGCGCAATGGTGTGATGTGATAGTTAACTGACACCAACTAGCTATTTTAGTTTCTATAGAGTCGAACACGCTTGTTATAGGAGTGGATTGATAGACAATAAAAAATGGACATCCGAAAGTGGCTTTCTGCCACAAAGCCAACCGAAAGTCTCCCATCGAAAGAGTGGGAGAAGATGAGGTAGAACATTCTTCAATCATCGACATCGCTGAGCCTGAACGACAAAAGCGGAGGGGCACCTGATAACCATGAAGCTGTAGCTGGCTCAGCGCCAGCTAGCGCTACTACGGTTGATCCTGGCCTGGAACAGATACCCCGGGCCCCAGATGATCTTGGGATAAATAAACCAAACCAAGTTTTGTTGCAGCAATACCCAAACCATATGTACCAGGGTAAAAAGCGGTCATTTGTAAGTGGATGGTATCATAACCGATATTGTTTGGAATACAGTGTCAAGGCAGACGCAGCTTACTGCTTTCCTTGCTGCCATTTCGGTAATACTGCGCGGGGAACAGTAGACTCGGCTTTCCTGGTCCGGGGCTACAATGATTGAAAACATGCAGTTGAAAAGTATAAGGGTTTTCATAGACATGCAAACTCCAAAGAGCATATCACCTGCCAGGCATTGTGGTATGAGCGAGAGAAGCATGAGAGGCAAGGCAAAGACATTTCAACACTTATTAACGCAGACCAAAAAAACAGGTATTATGTTTCCTTCCTGATTGATGTAAAAGCATTTCTGTCTGAGAACCATTTGCCTTTAAGAGGTAAACTGGAGGCTTTTGATGACATGTCAGAGGGAGGCAGTGGCCTTTTCCTCTCGCTACTAGACTACACAATTAAGAAGGACCCACAATTGGCCAAAATATTGAAGTCTATCCCGCGAAATGCTACATATACATGTCACAGCATACAGAACTAACTCATTGGTATACTCAGCAGTGTGGTGACGGAAGCTATAGTGGGTGAAGTAGGCAATTCATGGTATACCATAAAGGTTGATGGCACCCGGGACCCGAATGGCTGTGAAAACATATCAATTGTAATTCGATATGTTTCTGAAGAAAACCAAGCTACAGAGCGCCTTCTTACTATAGCAACTGCCGATGCAGGAGATGCTAAAACACTGGTAGACACTATAATAGCAGAACTAACCAAAACTGGCCTGAACACCTCCAAGATCTTAAGCCAAGTGTATGACGGAGCCTCACTCATGTCTGGAAGTCGTGGTGGAGTACAAAAACCCTTACAAGAAAAACTCGAGCGAGAAATACCGTATGTGCACTGTTTTAACCACCAGCTACATTTAGTTGTAAATGCGTGCCCCCTTGTGAAAAAAAAAGCCCACCCATTTAATCCGTTCTGGAGTCGAGTCTGCCTGCAGCCATGTGTTTTTAAAGACAATCAACCTGTTACAGATAGATCGGAAATGTTAAATTGCTTTAATGATTATTTTGTTTCTTTAAGACAGAATCCAATGTTGATAATCATGCATGTGTTGATGTAGAGGTTGAAAACAAGAAATGTTTTACTTTTGCCCCTTTTTCTGCCACAGAGGTACTTCGAGTTTTAAAAACATTTGACACAAAAAAAGCTGCTGGTCCTAATAATTTGGATCCAAATTTGCTGAAACCTGCAGCTGAAATTATAGCTGAACCCTTAACCTATCTTTTTAATCTTACCCTTGAGCAAAATGTTATTCCTAGGGTTTGAAAATCAGCATATGTTTTGCCTCTATTAAAGGGAGGAGAATCATCCAACCTGAATAACTATAGGCCTATTTCCAAACTACTAGTTTTGGCCAAGATTTTTGAGACCCTTATGTCAAATCAGTTGAAGGAATTTTTACTCACTTATGAAATCTTAACTGAGTGTCAGTCAGGTTTTAGAAAGCAGCATGGGACTATTACTGCAGCAACAAAAGTTCATTTTTTTCTTATGTAAACACATTGTGCAGCAGACAAGTGTTCAGTACAGCCTGCGCTCGCAAACATGTGTTCTCCTGAGTGTACCAAAGGCACGTACCGCGTTAGGGAAGAAAGCCTTTCCTGTTTTCAGCTTCATACTCATGGAACAAGCTGCAGAAGGACTTGAAATTACAGAAGCTTGCTTCTTTAATTGTATTTAAAGATAGGTTGCAGTTAGTGCTGGAAAAGGTACTTGGAGGCTGTAAATGCACTGACCGTACATTTTTTTTATAGTATATTTTAAACTGTTCTTATTCATTGTCCATCCTTGCTGCTCATTTTGTAAATTAATGTATATTTATTCATGTAAATTTGTGATGTAATATGTGTGCGTATGTAATGTGCTGCTATTTTGGCCAGGTCTCTCTTGCAAAAGAGATTACTAATCTCAATGAGACTAACCTGGTTAAATAAAGGTTAAATAAATAAAAAAAATATATAAATAAAAATC
Organism: Thymallus thymallus; assembly: GCA_023634145.1. Taxonomy (NCBI): domain Eukaryota; kingdom Metazoa; phylum Chordata; class Actinopteri; order Salmoniformes; family Salmonidae; genus Thymallus; species Thymallus thymallus. Next base: position 25,161,620 of record CM042407.1, read on the forward strand.
AAAGTTTATTAAAGCTTAGAGGATTAAGTTTTCTTGATTGACACATAAATAACACACATTAGCAAAAGTACTCCAAAAAGTTCTTTCACAGAGCTGACCAAGTTCACAAGATGACCAAAAACAGTGGCAATACTGTACTTCTGATGGTAGAAAATAAAGAACAGTTAACCACTGTATTTACATAAACAATAGATATTTTAGAAATACAAATTACTTTATTTAAAGACATTCACCTTATTGGAGGGCACTACCAATAAATTGCCTGGAACTCAAACCAACATAGCCTCTCAAAAACAAACCAACTGAAAACAAAATGACATTATTGCAGTGGCTTTACATAATGAACATCTTAAATATTGTCACATGAATAAACTCACTGATGGTCAAACTCAACACATACAGTACCATTCAGAACAATCGACCACACCCCAAAAATGTATTCAGACAGCATGGACACAAAATGGTTGCTCACACAGAAATAAATCAACAGCAATACCGTACAGCGCGCAAACACACACACGCACACGCACACGCACACACACACACACACACACACACACACACACACACACACACACACACACACACACTAACACACACACACACACACACACACACACGCAGGACAGGGGTTGAGGTTTTCAGAGGTGGTGTTGGAGAGCTCAACTCCCACTGCGGTCAGGACAGGATTTGACTGGGAAAACAAAAAACAATAACAACACACTACACAGTTAGACAAAAGAGCTAAGAATGAGTTGGTCCAAGCAAGGAGTAAAATCATTAATGTGTAATAATGTGATCGTGTTTGTATATGTGATTGACTCTACATAGAAAATGAACAGGTCTACTCACAGGGCTTGGAAAGGAAACATTCACTGTGGATGAGAGTGTCACACCCTGATCTGTTTCACCTGTCTTGTGCTTGTCTCCACCCCCCACCAAGTGTCTCTCATTTTCCCCATTATCCCCTGTACTTATACCTGTGTTTTCTGGTTGTCTGTTGCCAGTTGGTCTTGTCTTGCCAAGTCTTAGCAGTGTGTTTTCCCGTTTTCCAGTATCTCTAGTTTCTGTTTTCTAGTTCTGACCATTCTGCCTGCTCTGACCCTGAGCCTGCCTGCCGTTCTGTCCCTTATTCACACTGCCATGGAGCACGGACCTCTGCCTGCCCTTGACCTGCCGTTTGCATCCCTGTTTTGTAATAAACATCTGAGATTCAAAGTGTCTGCATCTGGGTCTTATCCTGAGTCGTGTTAGACGTGGCTTCAGTTCATGTCAGGAGAGAGTTGACAATGGTAGTGGTCATCACCTCTTAATCAGGGAATAGGAGGGTACTTAACTGTAAATACAAAAAGCACATACATTCCATTACAGCAGCACCACCATAGGTTTCGTCAACAAGTTTCTCCATGAAGTTAAACTCAGACATCTCAGAATTCACAAAGTCACACAGACTGCACATCTCGCACACTTGACACATCAAAATAGCCCAATAAATAATCCCGGATAAAGACCCGATCATCCACATACCTGACAATAAATGACAACTGCGAGCAGACTGGTGGCACCATAGGTCCCAGAGTGGTGGGGCAATTTTTTCTCCCTGGGGCCCAGAGTTTTTCCTTCTCTGGTAACCTAATTAGGAATACTCTGGACCCTATAGGGTATGACAGTGATTAATCAGTTGTAAAAAGGTTTTATACAGGCTATGATGGGACCTGTTTTTCTAATCAGGTCACATGGTTTTAAAAATACTCCTGGAAAAAACTCCTGGCCATGGGGAGGATGAAAACCCTGTCAAGCTGCAGCAAATGAATTATATTTAGACTATACTAACAGGGGGGTTTCCCTCTACCCAGACACAGAGACAACAACTGATGAACAATAGAACTCACAGGGCTGAGCTTGCTTTATGCATGTTTGCATATTGCAGCCCTATGCAACTGTAGGCCTTATAAAACATTTACTCACAGTCTATGTCATCACTATTATGTTGATTGATTAACTCCAGTTAATAATTTTGGATTTAAAAAGTTTAGGCAGCCTAGCCAACCCAAGTTTGCATATAAATCAAATTTGATCATATTCACATTTTCTCCTGACAAACAAATGGACTATAAATACAGTACATAACGTTACCAATTTGTTTACCCTGACCAGATGGACATGGCGCATAGGCTTTATGCAGCTGCTATTTCGTCTTGCTTTTATCCCATACAGCATGTCAGATCTCTGATGTTCAGGTGTAGCCTTCGCTGCTGCATCATTTATGGAAATAAATGACCATCTTCTGTGGTCTTTCTAGATTCAGGTAATGCAGATGATTCATGGCAGGGGATTATTGACAGTTGTTGACGTGAGACTCTTGTCTTTAATTGAGACTTTTTATGGAGTATGGTTTATCTAAAAGGAGACATAGAAAGGTGCAAACAGTAACGGGCAATAACACCAATGAACATACATAATTATTCAGCTGTTAATGGCAAAAATAAATGACAACATGCAAATGTCCGGATTGAAAAGAGGCGACCTCGAACCTGCCTGTATAAATACATTGCCATAAAGTTATATAGATGGCACACCTGCCACGAGTGCCTCCCGTCCTCACGTAACCATAGAGATTGGTAGAGGGCACACCTGCCACGAATGTCCTCCCCCGCATCCATGTCACCGAGCATGGAAGTCTGTACAAAGATGAAAAAACAACTGGCAGTTCCTTTAGGCTTCAACAGTATAAATCATCAACAATCAGACAACCAATCATACATACCCAGATAGTGGCTTGCTCTACTCAGACAATCATAAATATGCTAAGTATTTGAAATGATCCTCTTTGATGATATGATACGTGACTTGAAGTCCTTAGCTGTCACGAGAATTTCTATCCCAATGTTCTAAATGAACTTTTTAACTCTATCTGTATCCTGAAGGTTGTAAATTCTTCAGTTTGTTTAAATAATACAGAGAGAGCCCCAGTTTTGCAAATGGTCAGTCTTTATTCATAGAGAACGCTCTCCAGAAAGAAAAAACACCAAGCCTTTTATAAAATTCAGTCAGCAAAGTCTCCACCCTTTTTTATGGCCTGCAAGTTCTCAGGATCTGCCTTCAAAGACCCTATCTTGTTATCTCAGTTGCTAATGTTTACTCACACCTCGAAGACCAGGCCCCAATTCTGAGGGATGGGGCCCTGTGAACTTTTATGGCCGCATAATCTCCTGCAGGCCTAACAGCCTTCACAAATGGTCTGTCTCCTTCATTGTCTTAACCACATCCTGACTCATTTACCAAATGGTAACATTCTAACCTGGTCTGAACATTGTCTATGTTCGCACATTCTTAGAATCATAATCTTGTAATTCTAATACATCTCACACATTACAACGTTTCAGGGTGAAACATCTTAGTCATTAACATTAAACATACAAATGTCTTTATCATTAGCATTTATGATTGTCTGAGTAGAGCAAGCCACTATCTTGGTATGTATTATTGGTTGTCTGATGATTGTTGATGTTATATACAAGTAAAGACAAAAGGAACTGCCAGTTGGTTTTTAAATCTTTGTACAGAATTCCATGCTCGTGACGTACTGTAGATGTGGGGGAGGACATTCGTGGCCTTCAAAAGTACAGTATTGTTTGTCACTGTTTTTAGTCATCTTGGTCAGCTGATTCTCTGACTGTTGTATTTCAGAAAGCTATCTAGTGGAAGTAACAGATCTAAGAAGACATTTTGGTGTACTCTTGTTAATGTGTGTTATTTATCTGTGTCAGACAAGCAAACCTAATCCTCTAAGCTGTAATAAACGTTGCTTGTTATTTATATCTGCCTCTGAACTGTTTCCCTTTAATATGCCTAGAACCTGTGTCTAACGTTTAGATGTTACAATTATAATAAATGTTTTATATTTTTGCTAAGGTGTTGCATTGCTCAGAACTGTTCGCCCAACTCAGTAGGTGGCCTGTCATGAACCTGTGTGTCTTATGTTCTGCTTGAGGTGTTCCCCTCATTAAACAGTAACTGGCGTAGTCTCGTAGTTGTGCCGTTTTAGCTAACCCCAGTCGGTAGGTGTTACTGCAATATACTGCAGTCATGTATGCGAAAACACTATAGTAAATACTATAGTATACTACATTCATGTCCGCAAAAACACTACAGTGAATACTACAGTAAAGTCTGCAAAAACACTACAGTGAATACTATAGTATACTAACGTCTTGTAAGAAAAAACACTACTATGAATACTAGAGTATACTACAGTCATATCTTCAAAAACACTACAGTGAATACTATAGTATACTAACGTCTTGTAAGAAAAAACACTACTATGAATACTAGAGTATACTACAGTCATATCTTCAAAAACACTACAGTGAATACTAGAGTAAAGTCAGCAAAAACACTACTGTAAATACTATAGTATACTACAGTCATTTCCGCAAAAACACTACAGTGAATACTATAGTATACTACAGTCATATTCGCAAAAACACTACAGTGAATACTATAGTATGCTACACTCATGTCCACATAAAACACTGCAGTGAATAATATAGTATACTACAGTCAAGTCTGCAAAAACGCTACAGTGAATACTATAGTATATCAATATAGTAATACTACAGTATTTCGACTATAGTATACTATAGTATTTTTTTCATGTGTGTAAAGCCTAATTCACTTTTACGTGGTATGATATCACATTTTGTTACTTTGCATAATTTTTTTTTCTAGCATTCGAATGGGAGGTGAGAGTTGGTACAAATCAATTGGTCCTGCACAGTGTAGGGCGGCCTCTATTGTTGGGCTTTTTTATGTGATAAAGGAATTTGTATGTTTAATGTTAATGACTAAGATGTTTCACCCTGAAACTGTGTATGTGTAAGATGTATTAGAGATTACATAGACAATGGTTAGAATGTTACCATTTGGTAAATTAGTCAGGATGTAGTTCTTAGGCTAGCAGGAGATTAGCCATAAACGTTTACCACCCTCATCTATCAGAGTGGGGGTCTTGTCTCTGAGGTGTAAACATTAGCCACTGAGGGATGCCTTGGAGGGGAGTGACCTGAGATAACATTACAGTGTTTTTGAAGTCAGATCCTGAGAACTTGCAGGCCATAAAACAGGGTGGGGGCTTGACTGTGAATGGATATAAAAGTGTTTTGTGTTTTCCTCGCGGGAGAGCTCTCTGAATAAACGACTGATCTGTTGCAGACTGAGACTTTGCTTAATTCTTTATTAACCAGAATCTTACAACCTCTGGGAATTAATCAAAGCTAGAGTAATAGTTCATTTAGAACATTGAGACAGAAATTCTCGTGACATTATGTCAAATGATGTCTCACCATTATTTCTCACCTTTATTTCTCATGAGTGTTTATGTTGATCAATATTTAGGATATGATGGCCTATTGTAAATGATCAAATAAATGTCTGATCAATACATACAATTCTGAACATATTGTAATTTATAATGCTAATGCAGTGGCAGCAATAAATTGTCCTGTAGACTAATTGTATGCTGTTTTCATGTACATCCCCTTATGCCTAAGCTTCTAAGGTGACTCAGGTTTGACTAATTATTGTGAAGAAGTGTATCAGTGTACTGTATTCTGTAATTACAGTAGTTACAAAACAATAGAAATGCAATTGTCTGGTATCCAACAGTCCATAATCAGCTCTGTTGACCATGAGAGCATTTTGTAGAAAAAATTGAGTTAGGCATACTATTTAGACTCGGAATGACATGTAGCCATTGTTTACCTTGTTGCCTGGCAATGGCCACAAGAGTGTTTCAAAGAGCTGTCAGTAAAGGCGAGCTCATGAAGTTCCCTGTCCACTCAGCTTGTGCGTTCAGGCTTCCTGATAGTAAGAGATGAGAGAAAAGGTACAATCTCTTAAATTCAGAACATTTGAATAGCATAAAAATGTTATGGGTGAAGTGTTGGTCATTCAAAGGCTATTTCTACTTCGGAAATTGGATGACTAAAAAAGTACAAAGTGTTTGTTAGGTGTTAAGCCTGTGTTAAAAGATCCTTAAAATTATTAAAGGCCAAAAAAGATATTATGATTGCGTTGAATTGTGTTTTGTAAATAAAGATCGACATGACTTTAAAAAGGTAGCGGTAATATTTCATTAAGTACAGAAATGTGTATGCAGCTTAACTTACCCTGTCCTGCGGCTCAACATACCTCATACCCAGGGTAAGTTGCGCCAAGAGACAAGCTATGTTTTCAAAACTGTAATGTTTTAATGAATTCTGACTATTTCCAGGGATACACAACATCCTGAAAAATATGTACTGTAGATATACTGTATTTGTTAGAAACAATACTATCTCCCTTGACGAAGTGATCTGGAGTGTAAAAATGGCTCCACTTACCCCTCTCTCCCCTATTCTTGTGGAGTACACACATCTAGCTACAGTTTCTGTATTCATCTAGGCTTGGCACCACTTGCACAGTCTGGGCCAATGCTGCTAAGAGGCCTATTTGGAAAGTCAGGGGAAACAGCCATGGATAATGACACTCCTTGTTATTAAACTCCCGTCCACACCGAATGCTGTTTGCTTGCCCTTTAACACCTCATCTGACATGCACCGTATACAAATGAGACTACGTCTCCCACGGGGCCACTCTCAAAGGTTAGCGACTGCACACCGCATGGCAGATGAGGCCTTTTAATGAGCCCATTTGATTAGTTTGGCTGAATCAGACCCCACTCGGCTATCCAGATACACATACAAAAAGACTCAATGGGAGCAACGGTGAGGTTTAATAGATATTAAAGCTGGGTGGTAGGACCACACCTCAGCAATCAGGCACACTCCTATGAGTGGATATTACGCAGAGACCAAGAGCTGAAGAACTGGAAAGCTATCAGATCATGCTCCATTATCACTTGAACTCGATTTGAAAATTCTGTTGTTCTGCGGAATTGCTTAAAGTGTACTTTAACTTGTTGATGGTGTTAGAACTGTGTTTTATCATACAGTAGCTGTACACTTTCTCCATGTTCCCCACTGATACTTTGTCAGGGAAACGTCCAGCATCATCATCAACATCTGAAGTCTAATGATGAATTTAAGAGACAATGACATTGATCCACCTTGATGTTATATGCAATATAGTTTTGTGGGAATAATCCATTTGATTGACTGACTACCAAATGTTTTGCCCCCAGCCTTTTTAGAGGAGATGATTATGGGGTAAAGAATGCTGCCTACAACTGAATACCAGCTAACCCCTGCTGCTTCCCTCTTGGCCCAAGATTGCTGCCACTGCCTGCTCAGTTAGTTGCTGTCCCCTCAAGTCAAATGATTTGGGGAAGAAAGACACTGGTGCTAATTGCCTGTTATATAATGTTAAAAGTTCTTGTTTTGATCTTGCTGTAGATACTGGGCAATGGAGATGCAAAGGGAGTGAATTGATGGTGCGTGTGTGCGTGTGTGTTGGCAGCAGCTGAGGGAGGCTAGATATGTGCCCTCTGGTCCCCTCTCCACCAGCTGTGCCTCGTCATGCCATCCCTTGGTCGCTGCCACCTCGCCAGCCTGCCCTTACCCCGGCACACACACTACCACACGGCTACACACACATTGCCACACACACACTCAAACTGTCACACATAATGTGTTCGAATACTCATACTAACATACTGTATACTGCATACTTAATGAGTATATACTACATACTATATACTATTAGTTCATTTAAGTATAATGTAAACGAACAGTTTCGTTTCAGTTGAGCGTACTAGAGCTTCATCTGTCTACCGGAAGTTGATGCTGTTACTATGCAACCTCTTGCTAGCTTGTTAGCAGAACAGATGACTAGCTAACATTTTAGCATTTTACGATTTCGGGTGTGTTTGTAAATTCAATCTGCAGTGCCAGAGTGCGCTCTGGGCATTCGTAAATCCAGAACGTTGTCAGATTGTATATTCAGAGTGTTTCACTCTCGGAGCGCACACTGGACACTGGCTGAGGAGTAGGGTTGATCCGAGCGTTCATTGGCAGCAGTCAAACACCCAAGCTAACTGGCTAAAGTTGGCTAGCTACTTCCGGACACAAATGAGAGTACACCTCACTGACCATTTTTTTTATTTAACCTTTATTTAACTAGTCAAGTCAGTTAAGAAGAAATTATTATTTACAATGACGGCCTACCTACAGGGTCAGCCCCTGGAGCAATTTAAGGCTAAGTGCCTTGCTCAAGGACACATCGACAGGTTTTTTCACCTTGGCTCAGTTATTTGAACCAGCGACCTTGTGGTTACTGGCCCAACACTCTAACTGCTAGACTACCTGCCGCCTGATTTTACTCACCATAGCAGACCTGGTTAGGCTATTGTCATGTTATCCAGAGAATTGGTGACTGTAACTGGCAACAAATGATTTTAGATTTTTTTGCCGAAGTTAACTGACACTGGTCATATTCAACGGGTGTTGAGCGTTCATCAGTTATTCTGCGCGTGAATGCTCTGAAATCGGAGTAGATAGCCAGAATTAACATTGTCCATTGAAACGCACAACGACTATACCACTTAGCTAAGAATGATGTGAATAATCAATTCAATAAACGTTGGTTAGTTAGATAGCAGATAGTTAATATACTGCCTGACAAGTTCTATGTATTAGTATCCAACTAACGTTAGCTAACTAGCTAACATACCGGTAAATACTGCTGTAATGCTATGTGGCTCGTGAGGACAGCGTAGCTAACAAATTGTCAGCCAACATAATGTGACGTAACTTATTTCAAAAGTCATTACTTTATTACATTGCTCAACATTGTCTTACATTTGTCATTAGTTTGAGCAATTGATTTGCATTCTTTCTCATCAGACTTCGAAAGAAATCTGAAAATGTTGTGAAGCCATGCCCATTTTCTGAAGAATTGCATTGTGGGCCCTAAAAGTACGGAAATAGTGTCCTCTGCATATATACTTCGTGTCACACCCTGATCTGTTTCACCTGTCTTTGTGATTGTCTCCACCCCCCACCAGGTGTCACCCATCTTCCTCGTTATCCCCAGAGTATTTATCCCTGTGTTCTATGTTTGGCTGTTGCCAGTTCGTTTTGTTTCTCAAGCCTACCAGCGTTTTCCCCCTTTACTCTTGTCTCTCTAAAGTGCCTGTTTTCTTGGTTTCCCAAGTTCCGACCTTTCCTTGCCTGCCTTGACCCTGAGCCTGAGCCTGCCTCCGTCTTGTACCTTTGCCCCACTACTCTGGATTACCGAACTCTGCCTGCCCTGACCCTGAGCCTGCCTGCCGTCTTGTACCTTTGCCCCACTACTTTGGATTACCGAACTCTGCCTGCCCCTGTTGGTATAATAAACATTTGTTATTCCAAAGTTGTCTGCACCTGGGTCTCACCTGTACGCTTATACTTCGTATTTTGGCGAATTTAGTACGACATCTGGGAACTTTTGGCATACTTACTATATCCATACTATGACCAATAAGCATACTATATACTCAATTCACGTCACAAATAGTATGGTTAGTGCGGTTAGTATGAGTATTCGAACACAGCTTAAGTGTTTCAACAGATCTACATTTGAGCCAGTTTGCTACAGCAGGAAAATAATCCTGCAGCAACAGGAAATGTGAATTATTATGTGGATTATCATTAATGGACATTTTTGTAGAGGTTGATAAATCATGTCAGAAATTTCAACGTGGAAATTACAAACTTCAGAAGCCTTTTTAAACCTCAAATACACTACAGGTTTGAAATGTCTTGCAATTCAGGAAAGTTTTCTTGCAACAGGTTGATCAAATTAAGATCCTTCCTCATATCTGTCCTACAGTACAAAGGAGATGACACTCCTCTAACTGTATATTTACGTCACCCACTTTTCCCATAAAAATATAGGATTGCACAGCACTCTTCCTTGATTTAGCCTAATGTTTGTATATGAGGGCAACATTCGGATCTGAACAGGCAGTATCTTTGAAAACGTGGTAATACGCTACAGTGATCTGCATGTCAGGGGCAGAACTTTTGACAGAGAATTTAATATTTTAACTCTTCTCTCCTATTACTAAGGATGACCAACCTATTTTGACTACTCTCAGACTAATCCAAAAATACTTTAGATGTGTTGTTTGAACATTGCATAGAAAAGACAAGTATGATAGCAGCTCATTTTGACTTGAGCCTTTTGTAAATGTAAGTAGATCGTGTCCTATTAACACTGAGTATTAGAATACATAAGAAACATAGACTTATCAGAAAACTAATATAATATATTTGATATTCCATGATGAAGTAAAGGCATGTTAAGTTCAGTTGATCCATAAAATAAGATACATTTCCCCCATGAAGGTTGGCACTGCTTTCCCTGGATTTATGGCTGGCACTTCTTTTGGCATGCGTGGCATGGCGGGTCCTGTCAATTTGTGAGTGGTTTTCAAAGCCTGTCTCAGGGCGCAGGTCTGACCCTGTCTTCTGTCCGAGACCCATGGCCAGGGAAAGAGAATGATCGATGAGTCGTCGTCTGGACTACGCTGTGTTGCGGTGCGGCAGCGGCGTCCACCTGGCCTCGATCCACGGACGCCGTCCTGTCACGGAGTGGACACACCGACAGCGTAGCCAACAGCAACGTCCCCCCTCAGCACACCCCATGCTGACAGCCTATTGTTCAAAAGGTGAGGGAAATGGCCGATGTTATGAAATCGAGGAGGGTCACAGTTTCATACAGTCTTATAACCAAATATTTCCCCAATTTATTTCAGTGGCAACTCGGTCATACGATTAGCACATAAATGAAATTATTTTCATTGAAATAATACAAAATATGGTTACACTGTCCATGTTAGGCTTACTTTCTGGTTCTTTAATGCTAAACACAAAGAAAGACTTTCCAACCATGCTCAGTGAGAATACTGGAGTAGAACACAGAAACCAAATTCAAAAAGGCCACTCTCGGAGAAAGGTGCGAGGATCAAACGCTCCGCCATGAAAAATGCAGTGTGCCAAATTGAATGATGATGAGGGCACTCCAGGCACTAAATGGAACAAAAACACAGAAAGAAGCACCAGGCCTTGGCTGGAGTGCTGTCTGCTCTAGTGGAAAACACTGACACGCCATAATAAACAGGGTCAAAAGCTGTCAGGAGAGGTTACCTAAAACCATACCACAATAATAGACTTTTCTTTTCACTGCTGTTTAGGCAGTGAGTCACGCCAAGGTAGACCAGCAGACAAAGGTCTCAACCCTTGACAGGAATGTCTGCTGTTGAATACAGTGTGTTTCATGAGGAACACCATCACACTGGGCATTGATGTGAAGCTAGGCATATTCACACAAACAGTTATTCTGTCCTGAATAGAGATTATGAAATGTGATTAGAAGCTCTGTGTCAGGCTCTGGCCATAGAGAAGCAATAGGCTTCTCTATGTAGCTATGGTCAGAGTCTGACAGTGTCGTTCTTTTCTGTTTCTTTGTGGGTTTTGGGTGGATCTCTAATTAGAGGCAGCTGCTACCCGTTGTCTCTAATTAGGGATCCAATATATGTTGAGTCTGTCCTTCACTTGGGGTGGGTTGTTATCGATGTATGTCGCAGTCACGTTTGAAGTAAGTGTGTTTTCTTTACGTCCGATCATTGGTGTGTTGTGTGAGCGTGACGTTAGTCTATTCGTGTTTGTTTTTGTGTCTGTTAGTTCGTCATTTTCGTTTTGTTATTATACATAGTAGTGTGAATTATTACATAGTATAAAATAAACAATGTCGAACTACTATCCCTGCGCTGCGCCTTGGTCTCTCCAACACCCACAACGTGACACTCTGATGTGATATGACTTTCTCTGGAAATGATCTAATAGTGACGCTTGATGACTCCTAGCAACCCAAAGTCTTCGGTGTTTCATTTTCAAATGGTCCTAAACGGCACTGTGTTAGGTTCTTTTGTCTGATATTGATGAAATCAAGGTTATTAAAAGGTGTGTTGGATTTGGGCTGTAATCAAATCTGACAGCATGGTAGCTCTGCAGGAGGAGGGGTCTTAGGAGTCAGTATGTGTAACGACTGTGCCTCCGACCTCGGCGGTGTCCCTCCCGCCCCGGCGCTCCGGGTCGCTGGTATTCTAACCACCGGCATGAGGATGATGGCAGCCGCGCTCAGGCGCCCACACCTGATTCCCATCCCCTGATTCTACACACACACCGGCTTCCACTCACATGATTACACACCCTTTATACTGTATGTTTCCCTCCCTGTGGTGTACGTGTGGATTATTGCTAATGAGCTGCGTCTCAGTTGAGCAAATGCTGTATTAAACATGATGTACCGATTTTGTTCGTTCTTGTTTTCCTTTTTCTTCGACCTCCTCATCTTTGTGCTCGCCGTCCTCGCACCGCCACAGAATAATCCACCTGTCCACGTTTTTTTTTTTTTTACGTCCATTTCCTTCTCTCCATGAGCACGGAGAGTGCGATGGGGGACCCGGTCCAGGTGGCCGCTGTCCGGGCTAGAGAATAGGTGTCACGTCATGGACGGACAGATGGGAGAGCTCATGGAAGCGTTTCGGGAGCTCATGTCCCGCATGACACCACAATCAGGTGAAGAAACCCAGAGACAGCCAAGTTGTGCCACAGCTTCCTCTTCACCTGTGAGTGGGGCAGCTAGCAGCGTTACGGTTTGCAAGCTCCGGAGAGCCTTACCGGAGCGGTATGATGGTAATCCGGAGGGTTGTCGTGGTTTCCTTCTCCAATGTGAGTTATATTTTGGGGATCAACCGGTCCCAGACAGGGAGAAGGTAACCACGATGATCTTGCTCCTAACCGGGCGCGCCCTCGACTGGGTAACGGCTTTGTGGGGTAGCGGATCTGAGGAACTGAGGTAATCTCCCAGGTTCATCGGCCAGTTCCGAGCCGTGTTCGACCATCCTGCGGATAGGAGAGACGCGGGTGAGCGGTTTTTGTGCCTACGACAGGGGACGAGCACGGCCGCGGAGTATGCTTTGTCTTTCTGGACGGTGGCAGCAAGGAGATGAGTGGAAGACCACTTTCAGCATGACGTCGGGCCACTATGAGTACCTGGTAATGCCGTACGGCTTAGCCAACGTGCCTGCGGTATTCCATTCGTACTTGGACAGAGTGTTCCGGGATATGGTGGGTAGACACGTCATAGTCTACATCGACGACATCCTGATCTGCTCCCCAACCTACCTGGAACATGTGGCCCACGTTCATGCTGTCCTGAGACGTCTCCATGAGAACCACCTCTACGTCAAGGGAGAAATGTGTGTCTTCCACCAGACATATGTCTCCTTCCTGGGGTATAACATCTCTCCAGAGGGGGTCCAGATGGAAGAGCTGAAGGTAGTCAGGTCATGGCCGGATCCGAAAACCATTAAGGAACTCCAACGCTTCCTGGGATTTGCCAACTTTTACCGCCAGTTCATCCAAGGCTTCAGCTCCATCGCCGTGCCACTCATGTCGTTGCTGAAAGGCAGTCCTCAGCGCCTCCATTGGACCCCGGACGCGGAGAATGCGTTCCGCGACCTGAGAGGCAGGTTCACCAGAGCTCCTCCGCATCTGCCGTTGATCGTGGAGGTCGACACGTCCGAGGTTGGCGTGGGGGCGGTCCTCTACCAGCAGCACGGGAGTCCCCCGAAACTGCACCCCTGTGCATACTACTCATGGAAACTGTCTGCTGCGGAGCGGAACTACGACGTGGGTGACCGGGAGCTCCTGACGGTAAAGTAGGCACTGGAGGAGTGGAGACACTGGCTGGAGGGTGCACGGGAGCTGTTTACAGTCCTGATGGATCATCGCAACCTAGAATACGTCAGGGCTGCTTGGTGCCTTAACCCCCATCAGGCCAGGTGGACGATGTTCTTCGCCCGGTTCCGCTTCACTCACCCTGACTTACCGTCCAGGCACCAAGAACAGCAGAGCTGACGCACTCTCCCGCATGCACGACGTGGGGTAGAAACGGTTCCGATGGTCCCCATCTTACCCCCATCGTGTGTCGTGGGTCCTGTTGTCTGGGATGTCGACCCGGAGATTGTTAAAGCGGGGAGAAGGGACCCTCCACCAGCGGCGTGCCCCCCGGAAAAGACCTACGTGCCGCGGAGGGTGCGTGGAAGGCTGGTGACCTGGGCGCACCAATCCCCGGCGACGGGATACCCGGGGATCACCAGGACTCTGTAAGCATTCCGGGCGATGTACTGATGGCCTGGCATGGGGAGGACTGTGGAATACTACGTCCAGTCCTGCACCGTCTGCGCACAGTCCAAGGCGTCGAGACAGGCTCCCGCGGGTAAGCTCCACCCCTTGCTGGAACCTCAGCGGCCGTGGTCACATATATGAGTTGACTTTGTCACAGAATTGCCCCAGTCGGAGGGACATACGGCCATCCTGTTGGTCGTAGACTGTTTCTCCAAGATGGTCCGTTTTGTCCCTCTCGCTGGGCTGTACTCTGCTTTGCAGGTTGCTGAGGTCCTATTCCAACAAGTCTTCCAGCTTTATGGCATTCCGGAGGATATCGTGTCCGACCGTGGTCCCCAATTTACATCTTGGGTCTGGAGGGCGTTCCTGTCCCGTCTGGGGGTCACGGTCAGCCTCACATTCGGGTACCATCCCCAGGCGAATGGGCAGTCGGAACGCACCAACCAAGAGCTGGGGAGGTTCCTGCGAAGCTATTGCCTTGATAGGCCAGGTGAGTGGTCATGCTTTCTCCCCTGGGTGGAATACGCCCAGAACTCACTACGCCAGTCCTCCACAGGGCTGACTCCGTTCCAGGCCGTCCTGGGCCGGCAACCTCCATTGTATCCTTGGACTGGAACTGAGCCCAGTGACATGCCTGCGGTGGAGGACTGGTTCCGGTCGGCGAAGGAAGTTTGGTCCGCTGCCCACGTCCGCCTGCAGGAAGCAGTGGCTGTCAGAAGAGGAGACTACCGCCCGGGGGACAGAGTGTGGCTCTCCACGTGTGACCTCCCCCTCCGCCTCCCCTGCCGTAAGTTAAGCCCCCAGTATGTGGAGACGTTTAAAATCTTCCAGAAGGTCAATGATGTTTCTGTCACCCAACTGCCCCCTCCATACAACAACATCTCTCCCACATTCCATGTCTCTCTCCTCAGGCCGGTGGTTCCTGGTCCGCTGGGGGGATCCGGTCCTGCTGGGGTGCCTCCGCCTCTGGTGGAGGTGGACGGGGGTCCGGCGTACAGAGTGGAGACGTTGCTCGACTCTCGTCTGCGGCGGAGTCGGGTCCAGTACCTAGTGGACTGGGCGGGATACGGTCCGGAGGAACGCAGCTGGGATGACTATGGAGATCCGCGCTCCGGAATGGGCCAGGGTCGTCTGAGGGGCAGAAGCCGCGCCTTTGGGGGTGGGGGTGCCTCCGACCTCAACGGTGCCCCAGCGCTCTGGCTCGCCGGTATATGATTCCCATGCCGATTCCACACACACGCACACCGGCTTCCACTCACATGATTACACACCCTTTATATGTTTCCCTCCCTGTGGTGTGTGTGTGGATTATTGTTCATGAGCTGCGTCTCAGTTGTGCAGTGCTGTATTAAACATGATGTACCGATTTTGTTCGTTCATATTTCCCTCTTTTCTTCGACCTCCTCATTTTTGCGCTCACCATCCTCACTCTGTCACAGTATGTAATTCAAGCCCTGTTTATGGAGTAGATGTGTGCATGATGTGTCTGCATATTTCTCTTCCATTAGCACATATTGAGACATCTCTATACACTAGGGCCATAGTAGTAATAGGCAGTAATGAATATCTGTCTAAAAGTATATATCTGTCTCTGACTGCTCTGAGGTGGCTGAGTTCACACAGGTGAGGAGGACAGGGAGGTCATGCTCATTACCCTTCCTGTCACTGCCTGCCCCCCTCCTCTTTCCCTCCCTCCCTCCCTTCCTCCCCCCCTCCCTCTGCTCCTATCATTTATTTATCTGCGCCAGCCCTCAATTACATTCGGTGGTCCGGGGGTCAGGGAGCGGGCCGGGGCGACCCCAGGTTCGACTGGCTAATGAACGAGGGAGACAGACACCCTCATGTTTATTTCCCAGCTTTGCTGAGAGCAGGAGTCCCGGGAGAGACGGAGAGAAGGCTGCTGAATGATAATCAGCACTTTGTGTTTTAATACGCCTGGTCTACTCCACCGGCATATGTATGGAGAGATGGAAGGATGAGGGGAGAAGCGAGCCACTTATAGGAGGGATTATGGTGGTGTCTAAGGAAGGGACTCAGGCTCACGTCCCCTGAAAGGGAATGGTCGTAGATGAATGGGCCGTGAATCAAGTGCTCTGTCGCTCCCCTGAAAGCAGGTGGCCGTTTGTGTCCTACACTAATAGCACCTCATTCTGACAGACCATTTTGCACTGAATAGTTTCTTATTGCAAACTGCAAAGCTGCATGTCACAAACTGTTAGCCCTTTTCTAGATCACGGGACCCTAATGTGCTTGGATACATTTATTTAATAATTTGGACACCAGCCCTAGATAATATTTACACTCAAGTTATTTTGGTCCCTTAACTTCACTCTGTCTAATGTAACATGACTGACTGGCTGTGTCATATAGAAGTGTTGACCCCAAGACTGTATGTCAGTGAGGTGCTTGTCCTTCAGACTGACTTTTAACCGTGCTGGCCTAAGCAAAATTAAGTGTGTTTGTGTTTCTGTGTGTGTATGTGTAGGAGGGTGATCAAGTGGGTTCAAGAGGCCAAAGTAGATGTCACTCAGCATTTTACAACATTAATACGAATTGCATCTGTTTTATTTCAAACTAATAAAACTGGTTTATAAAATGCAATTCAGTGTATTCTGTATAACCTTTCATCCAGGTTACATCATTATAGGTAATAATAAGTTAGCTTCATGTTAGTTAAATGCCAACTTTATTGAAATTAACGTTGTTTTAATAAGATGAAACACATTAGATGCAACAATCTCAATACCATTAACTGCAGTCTTTGACATGTTAATGTGTCTTTATGTTTTGTGTGTGTGTGTGTGTGTGTGTGTCTCTCTCTCTCTGTGCATCTCTCTTCCAGTCTTTCGATGGAGTCCAGGAGTCTCTCCTTCGGATCCAGAATACACTCACACACAATGCACCCCAGCATCCTCGTTGTGTTGACAGTTGTTGACACCCATGCCGTTGTGCTGGCAGTCAAACACACTAGTCTCTGTGCCTGTGCAGCGCAGGTCATCTAACCAGATCTTACCCAATCCTAAAATCAAAACACAATCCACAAGCCAAGTCCATGAGATTCAACAATGAACAGTGAGCAATTTATGAATATCTATAGTGTGAAACAAAACAAAGCTCAACCAGGAAAGGATCTATATACATCCTCAGTAGGAACAAACAGACAAAACCAAATGGAGGATATATGGAAGTGATGAGGTAGAGTATGGACTCACCGGGGCTTCCCGTAAAGACTGTAGAGGCTCTTTGGTACCCCAGCATCTTGCAGAGCACCGTCCCATCCAGTGTGTCAAAGCTGTCGTCACACACCGTACCCCACTGCCCCAACCACAACACCTCCACTCTCCCACGAGCCCCCCCGCCAGCGATACGCACATTCGCTGTCACCAGAGAGAGAGACATTTGAAAATACCTTATGCATGCAAGTGATTGAAAATCAATTGTAATGTATTCCAGGCCCATAGTCCAATGAATATTCACATGAATATTCAGTTAAATGAATACATATCATATTTACATACAGTATATATTTAGGTAATTCAATGCACACCAGCACATATGTGTGTGTGTTTGTCTCTGTGAGGCTCCACAGCTCTATCTACTGCCTTACCTGGTCCAGCTGCTCTTTCACCCTTCTCTCCACGTGGACCTTGGCTTCCAGGACTTCCCTGCAACCCTGGAAGACCTAGGACATGCAGAAGTTAAAATTAAACACACACGCAAACGCAATCCCGCATGGACGGACACAAACAAAAAATTAAACACACTTACACGCAATCCTGCAATCCCGCACGCATGCACACACACACACACACACACACCAGTAAGTCCTCTTGTTCCGTTAACACCAGCAGGTCCTCTTGGTCCTACGGAAGAAGAACAAGAAACACAGATTTGTGCCAAAGTCATACATGACACTTCATATGATTCAAATAACACTTAACGTTAGCAGAATGTAATAAAATGTAGACAATCTACATAACCTGTCATTCTTGCAATCAACATTTTGAAAGACATGATTATGAGGCTCCTATAGCTCAGAGACAGGGAAACTTACCTTCAGGGTGAAACTCACCTTCAGGGTGAAACTCACCTTCAGGGTGAAACTCACCTTCAGGTCCTACGGGTCCAGGTTTTCCTGTCTGCCCTGTGTCACCCTTCGGACCACGTTCCCCTTTTACTCCATTACGCCCCTGGACTCCTGGAAGATTCACAGCACACTATGTCACATTCACTCTACAATGTGGAGGCTATACAGTACAGTACATTTTTTTTTTAAACCTTTATTTAACTAGGCAAGTCAGTTAAGAACTGTAGTGTGTAGTGACGCCTCTAGCACTGAGATGCAATGCCTTAGACCGCTGTGCCACTTGGAAAATGCAAAAATCTGAAGAAATTCGCACACAGTCACACACACTAACATGTACAGGGAACCTCATGCTTGGCCTCATTAAACAGTTAAACATCAACAGTTATTTACCAGTGTTCCCTTTTGTCCCATTCTGGCCTGTTATCCCTGGTAAACCTGTGAAGAGGTTGGAAGGTTAAAGGTTAGAGGTGGCAGCAAGAGTAAAGAATAGAGGCCAAGTTCAGTTTATTGTTGAATACCAAAAAATAGGTTGTTTACAAGTGAGCCCATCAAATATACCAATATGCACAGAGAAGTATATCTCTGTGTCCATCTCTGTGTGAAGAAAGTTGGGGTAGTTTTCCGAGCCAATGCTAACTAGCGTTAGCACAATGACTGGAAGTCTACGGGTAGCAGATACCCATAGCAGATACCCATAGACTTCCAATAATTGTGCTAACACTAGTTAGCATTAGCTCACGCAACTACTCCAACTTACTTCATACTGGACACAGAGACATAAAAATGGTATCCACTAGTTCATCTGACTCTGGGGAAGTAGATAAAGGGGCTCATTGCCAAAATCCCGAAGTGTCCCTTTAAGCCCATGCAGACTCACCAATGGGTCCCATATCCCCCTTTGTTCCTTGTTGTCCTGGCCGTCCATTGGGTCCTGAACAGTTAGTGTTTGTATGACACATAATCAGAGTTACTGCATACACAAATGTACACAGTGGCTACAAGTCGTGAAGTGGCTGTGCTAAGAAATATGTACTGTATTTGTGGTGAAACAAGTAGAACTCCAAGCTAGCTGTATTTCCAGATAGTAATGCATTTCCTCAGCACTTCTAATTTCAATTCAGAGGATTTAAAAAGGACAGATTTCACAATGATAATCTGCTGATATGGTTTCCGTATTACTGTGACAACAGGAACAGAAACTGAGAATGCTGAAATGGAAGTGGAACTACTGCCTGGAAATAGCACATGTTCATTTGAGCAAGTAAGGATGCAAGTAATGATACCTCATACTATAGGATAATATAAAATAAGATACATTTAGTGGGGATTATTTCTATTTATGACTCTGTTAACCCCAAATGTGGAGTTTGAGTCTATTGTCAGGAGTTGATATCCTACCTATTCAAGGGTGTAAGTGAATAGGGCCTTAACAGTGAGGGCAATGAAGTCAAAATATAAATGTTCTTTCATGGAGATAAAGAATAGTATCTGCCTGGGCAGCAGCTTTAACCATCTAACCTACACTTTTTAAAACGCATTAACGTCCCCCCCTCAAAAGTTTTTGAAGAGTCAGAGCTCGTTTTTCAGCTATAAAAATGCAAAGTCCTGGAGCAAGTTCAGCCAATAAAATATGAATCAAGGGCATATCTCATTTTGATTGGGCTGTGGGACATCAAGTGCACGACACACGTTTACTCTGTGACGGATGGAGTGAGAGAGGGGGAGAGAGGCAGAGAGAGGTGGAGAGAGGGGGAGAGAGGCGGAGTCAGAATGAAAAAGGGGTAATATTTAGTATTCCTGACACCTAATCACCCAACTCCACCTGCAGAACTGGCCCCTGTGAAACGGTCAATAATTAATCCAGCCTCTGAATGTCTCTTAGACTAAAAGATCTCATTAATACCACAGTACTTAAACCAAACTATGGTGAAATATTACCAGCCTGCCCACTAGGGAGCTGTAAAGTTAGTGTTGATGAACGGGTGTCATGGTAAACAGTCAACTTATCCACTATGTTTTCCACAACTCTAACACTTGAGTTCTATCCCATGTTAGTACTACTGGACTGGTTCTATGTTAGTACTGATGGACTTACCTGGTGCACCAGCTGGTCCTTGTGGTCCAGTGGCACCATCTTCACCTGAAACATTGAAATGTTATAGAGTTGATATACTGAATGGAGATCATTAGTGATAGAACCCCAAGAGAACTCTGTGTGAGCCAGTGGATATGAGCATTAAGAACCACAGCCTATTACATTGCATTGTTATGACATAAAAGATCCGTAATAATGTCAGATTTCCTATTGGGGTTTAGATTGAAGTTAAGGTTTGATGTCAGTAGGTGAATCACCTTTGAGTCCTGGTTCCCCTGGTTCTCCCTTGTCTCCAGTCTGGCCATCGACTCCAGGGTCTCCTTTTTGTCCTGCCTCACCTGGAACCACACAGTAACCCTCTCACTATCTGCTGTCTCACCTGGAACATAGTAACCCTCTCACTATCTACTGTCTCATCTGGAACACAGTAACCCTCTCACTATCTACTGGCCTACCTGGAACATAGCAACCCTCTCACTATCTACTGCCTTACCTGGAACACAGTAACCCTCTCACTATCTACTGTCTCACCTGGAACACAGTAACCCTCTCACTATCTACTGTCTCACCTGGTACACAGTAACCCTCTCACTATCTACTGCCTTACCTGGAACACAGTAACCCTCTCACTGTCTACTGTATCACCTAGAAGACAGTAACCCTCTCACTATATACAGTGGCACCTGGAACACATTAACCCTAACTATCTAATTATATACAAAAGCAAACATTAAATGTTACTGCGTGAATCACATCAAATCAACTTTACATAGAACGGTCACAGATCACTTGACCGAGAAAGGTCTGTATGAAACATTACTGATATTGAGTCTGATCGATTCTTAATTTTTCTTTGAGGGATTATGTTATTGCAAAAATACTGACAAACTGGCTGCCTGTTTACTAAACGGGTGTAGTTAGCATCCATTCTATAGTGTGATGAAGGATGGCATTTTGGTAGGACGACCTATTGGAATACGCCAGACTCAGTCTCGCATGGTAATCTGTTAGCTTGTGTGAAAATCCATCCCTGATTGAGACTTCATACAGGGGTAAATGTCAGTGCATTGACTTAGCAGTGGGTTATTATGAAACAGAGAGGGAGGCAGATCATTCATCCTCCACTTCCTCTGATCCTGACTGGAGATGACAGGTCATCAATGCACAGATCATTACTGGACAGACGAGCAGCTAAATGCTAATGCTACATATTTCCTCTCCTACAACCTTCCAATGCGTGGTAGAGTTAGATTGGTGCTGAGCTAACATTGGCTGTTGCAGTGACACAGTGTTGAGCAATGCAGCGTTTTAGGTGGACTCACCTGTGTCTCCCTTCTCCCCCCTCACCCCAGGTGTCCCCCTCGCACCAGGTGGACCTAGGGAAACCACAGCATCAAATGACATGTGAATTACAAGCTTGTGGTGTAAGGGACATTGACACCTCTCTTCCTCTCTTCACCAGTAGGTCCCTGTGGGCCTGGTGTAGCTGCAATGCAACAAAACTGTATTATTACATCAAATACACAATTTATACTTTGCAAAGCCTAATGACAAAAACATGATATGCTAATCTCACACAACACAAGGGCCAATTGGTATATGGGTGTATACCGACGTCAATGTGTACCCATATTTTGTATTAAATCTAAGATCTATCAACCTGGACATCCTGCTGTTTTTTCAGTAGCTACCTGTGAGGAATCTGAGTGTTTTCACTGTGTCCTGAAGAAGAGTGGTGCTGGCGTTGACCACACCCAAGTCCGTCCTTAGCTGGCCCAGCTGGCCATCCTCCCCACAGAGGCTGGTGACCTGGGTCTGTAACCTCCCCAGGTCTCTTCTGAGGGAAGTGGACTCCAGGCTGGTGTTTCTGGCCAGGGTAATGAGGTCCTCCTCCTGGTCCGTCCCCAGGGGGATGTGGATGTCGGCCAGCATCGCTGACCTGGAGCCAGAGGAGGACAAACTACTAGACTCCATCGAAAAGACTGTGGGAGAGGTGCACAGAGAGACAAAAAGTGTCACTAATACAGGAAGTCGTGTGTTGATGAGTTCAGGATATAATGGAAAATCTGGTTTCTCATTTGCATTAGACAAACGTGTTTTAACCATTTTGGACATAAAACCAACCAATGGCTGATGTACCTTTGTAAAGGAGGAAGGTATTCAGTGCAGTCAGAAGGATGAGGTAAATGACAATAACATTCAGACATCGCTGTGCTCCTCTGGCCTTGGCTGGTTTTAGATCTGAAACATGTTGACATGAACACAAACAATATTTATGCTACATTCCAAATGGGGCTCTACCATCTACCCCCTTCGGCACTCCTGTAGATCTGAAAGGATCTGAAGGGTGGAATCAGTAAGGCAAAAACTCCCCTCAGCCTATCAGACGGCAAGGTGAAGCAATTATCATATTGCTTCAACCTATCCAATCCATGCTCTGTCAAGGGGTAGGGATTACAGAAAAATGTATCCCTTGGAATATGGATAAATTATCTCAACAAACCCACAGACATGGCTGCCCTCTTCTGGCCAATTCTCTATTTCTGCCTCAGTGTAGAAAGTCCGGCTGTTGAGCTCAGCCAATAGCACTCATCTACTGTAGGTTGACACAGCAGGTGCGTGTGGCCAGTGAATATAAAGCACACTGCAACAGCTCTTTGGCTAGACTGGTTATGTTTTGCAGTGCACAGACAGTACTTCTACTTCTCTTTCAGTCTTCACCACCACTTTCAGATTGTGTGTACCATAACAATCATATCCCTCACAGTTATGTTCTCACAATGACTGTCTCCCTGAAGATGTTGAATGTAGTTACAATACATTACCATTCACTGTATTGAAGATCATCCAAGCCACTTCATAATGTAATAATAATATTATAATAATATACGCATACACTTTTACCCAAAGCACCATGCTCTACCAACTGAGCTACAGCGGGCCGACAAATTTTGCACCAATTCAAGGTGAATTGGGTAAAGAACATACTTTGAAATAAGAAAGGCTCCATAGGCCTCTAACACCAGGGGTGGAATATAAATAGCTCACTATTGTTGAATCACCAGGCCTTTGGTGCAAGAAGAACTTACGAGTCAAAATGTTGCCCCTCTGACCCCCAGGTCCACCCCTGCTTACCGCTGCTCTGGAAGGTGTACAAGTCTGTCTTGCTCAGTTTCATGTCCAAGTCATACATTGGGTTACTCTGGCAGAACGAGCTGACGTGACCTTCTCTTTCTACTGATGTCTCCATGTTACTCCAAAGAGACAGATCCTCCTCAAGGCCCTCTTATAACAAAGCATCATTACGTAAAAAACATAAAATCCACCCATTTGACACATAGCAGAAGTCATCTGATTTGGGGCTGACGTAGCAAAATGTAGCTACAATGATAGTGGTAACAGCAATCTGTTGAAAAGGGGAAGTAGCATGGGGTACATACGTTTGGAATATCCTGACATGGAATTCTATATCTCCTGCTAAGAATGTCAGTACCATTGCCTTTCAAAGGAAATACTGTTTCTCGAGAAGCATACCAAAAGTATACAAAAACATGTATGTTTCATTGAAAACTGCTACACTAAAGCATACAAGCAACAAAACAAACATTACAAAGCTAATATCAATCCTTTAGTTACAAAAGCTAAAAATAGCCCAGATGTTAGACCTCTCTCTCTCTCTCTCTGGTGGGGATCTCAGGCGGTCAAAGGTTATATAGGTTACTGTCACCCCTTGTTGCCTTCTCTCTCCATCTCTACTCTTTCTTTCTCCTTTCTTCCTGTTTTGTTTTGCTCTCTCTCGGCTGCGATTGGGAGTCCCATAGGGCGGAGCACAATTGGCCCAGCATCGTCATTGTAAATAAGAATTTGTTCTTAACTGACTTGCCTAGTTAAATAAAGGTAAAATAAAAAATAAGTAAAAATAAAAAACCTTTCTGTCTCTTAGTTGTGAAATCCCAGAGGACAGCACTGAACAGGTTCATCTGATTTTTGATTGCATCCTGCCACCTTGTGGTCATTGGACAGAAGGCAATGTAAGGAATGAAAACAGCACTTCCTTCCTGCTCTAATGTGCATTTAAAGCGGCTGTGCACTGCAGTCGACTGGATTAGATGAGGGAAATGTGGCTCTATCTCAATTAAATCTGTCCTCTCCTTGGCCATGTTCCACACCTAAGGCGATGTAATGCAACAACCAATGGTTGTGTGCCACGTCATCGACTGTGTCACCAACTGACAAATTGCTATAACATATGATGTGGTTAGCTGATGCTTAAAATGCCTATCCAGGCATTTGAAGATCTGTCAGGCGTCAGCAACGTCTAAGCTCTGGAACGAGGCCCTTGTCTCGACCCCTTCATCTGCACTGATCAGTGCTATAAAGGAAAGGAGGAGAGGATAAGTAGCTGTTGATATACACCCTCACAGCAGAGATCCCTAATGATGACCGGAACTGTGGAAAGAGGTTCTCTGCATCAGAAACACAAAAACAACCAAGGACATCCACAAGGGTGAGACATGTTAAACCAAGAAACCAAAGAGTACAGCCTACCAGCTCACTCAGGAGAGAGACCTCACTACAGCACTATGTGTGATACGAATTTCTCAGGATTATGTTCTTAAAAGACACCAAAAAGCCCATTATGATGCGAATAGGGCCCACCTAAAACCTTATCTTTATCAGGTGTGTGAGAAGAGATTCACTAGATTAGGCACCTTGAACAATCCCCTCCACATTTACACTGGAAAGAAACCTAACCATTGCGCAGATCTCTTAGCCATGGCCCCTGAAACAACACCAGCACACTCAAACAGTAGGAGGGAACCCCTTAACTTATTATCATTGTGGAAAGACCTTCACTGAATCCAAAGCCCTAGGAAAACCCCAGAAATTACATAGCCAAAATAAACTGTATCATTGCTCTGACTGTGGGAAGAGTTTCCTGACATCAGAGAGACTGAAGAAACACCAGCCAACACCTATAGTAGAGAGACGTTACCACTACTCTCAGTGCGACAGGAGTTTCACTCAGTCGGGGCACTTGGCCAAACAACAAAAAATTCATACCGGAGAGAAGCCCTGTCTCTTCACTGTGTGGGCATCGATTCAGACAACCACAGTGTCTAGAAACACACCAGTAGGATCAATTCAGGGGAGAGGCCATACCTCTGCCCCCAGTGTGGACAAGGTTTCTCCCATCCAGGACACCCGTAAGGATATACTTTTTCGTATTTTGAATCACAGCTGGCGCATGCAGAGAACAGTTCTTCAGCAATCTAGCAACATCTTTACTTTGGTTTGGTGAGTAACTTGCTAATATTGAATCCAGTCACTAAACAAATAGCTCATACATTTTGTCTATGGAGTTTAATGTTGTTCAATAGTAGACTAGTAGTTTGGAAATGGTCCTGGAATGTATAGTGGCCGTTTTATGAACTCCTGATCAATTCTGCTATTTTGTGTTTTTTTGCGCTGATCGTAATTTATTTACATAATGTTTCCGCCATAATTTCCTATGACCGAAAAAAACATATTGTCCTAAGAACAGCGATCACTAACCTCGATTTGGATGAAGCATTTTACTTCAATGAGTCGGCGGCGCAGGACATACTACTCACCCCAGGCCCTGATCCCGATATGACAACGAGTAAATAAACCGCCTCTACCCTCTGTTCTATTGTGTCAAATGTATAATCACTGGAGAACAAACTGGACAAGCTCCGTCGAGACCACCCTAATAACGTGACCTGAAGAACTGTAATATCCTATGCTTCATGGAGTCGTAGCTGAATAAGGACATGGATAATATAAATCTAGCTGGTATTTCTATGCATCGGCAGGACAGAACGGCCTCGTCGGGTAAGCTCAAGGGGGGTGGTGCGTGTCTCTTTGTTAACAACAGCTGATATGTGATCTCTAATACTAAGGAAGTCTCGAGGTTCTGCTCACTTGAGTTAAAATACCTCATGATTAGCTATAGACCATACTATTTACCAATAGAGTTTTCATCTACATTTTTAGCTGTCTATTCACCACCACAAACCGATGCTGACACTAAGACCGCACTCAATAAGCTGTATAGTGCTATAAGCAAACAAGAAGCTCATCCAGAGGCAGTGCTCCTAATGACAAGGATTTTAATGCAGGAAAACTGAAATCAGTCTTACCTCATTACTACCAGCATGTCACCTGTGCAACTAGAGGGGAAAAAAAACTCCATAACTGTATCCTCCTGATTCCTGCTTACAAGCAAAAGCTCAAACAGAAAGTGCCAGCGTCACGTTCAACAGAAATGGTTAGATGAAGCGGATGGTGAGCGACAGGACTGTTTCATTCTGAATGCAGGTTGCGGGTGTTCATAAATGTTTCAATGTGCCATGGCATAGGTTCTACAAGTGTCTGGAACTCCATTGAAGGGATGTGACACCATTCATTAAATTCCATAATTTGGTGTTTTGTTGATGATGGTGGAAAACGCTGTCTCAGGCACCGCTTCAGAAACTCCCATAGGTGTTCAACTGGGTTGAGATCTGGTGACTGATAGACACACACTTTAAACCCCCTATGCTCCTTTGGCTGCGTTTAGACAGGCAGCCCAATTCTGATTTTTTTTTCCCACTAATTGGTCTTTTGACCAATCAGATCAGCTCTGAAAAGATCAGCTCTGAAAAAGATCAGCTCTAAAAAGGCTAATAAGGCTGGTGGAGCCTTTTTTTTTAAATTGTTCCCCTCTAATTACACATAATAGTCATTTTCCAGAGAGACTTACAGGATCAATTAGGGTTAAGTGCGTTGCTCAAGGGCACAACGGCAGATTTATTTTTACCTAGTTGGCTCAAGGATTTGATCCAGTAACCTTCCAGTTACTGGCCCATTGCTCTCAACCGCTAGGCTACCTGCCACTGATTTAGATTGGGACACCAGGTGTGTGCAATTAGAGTTGAATATCCTTGATTTAGATGCTAAAATGGTTCTTGGTAGATTTTACCTAGCACCAAAAAGGATCCCCTATTTAGACAAGCCGGAGAAACCCTACATGGTTCTACTTAGCACCTTTTTTTCTAAGAGTGTAGGCTAGCCAATACCATGACACAGTTCTTCTCTAAAATATCTTAATTTAAACACATACATCAGTTGATAAGGTTTATATGTACTGATGTACTTACAATAATAAGGTCCATGAGGAGTTTGTCTCACAAAATATATAATTTTTTTGTATCACTAACCACATTTCCATCCACATTTGTATGCTAGTAAAGTCATAACATAAAAAAAAAAAACTTGATTGAAAGAAGAATTTTTGGTACAATTTTATACATTTTATAGATCATTTATTTGTTGGACATGGTGGGATCTTTTTTTTAATTCATTATGTGAGAAATGGCAGTGGAAACGTCATATCAAAGTAAACTCGGGACATCATGCAATTTATTAGGCTACAGATTAAATAAATTATAATGAACTTCAAAGGGTGGTGAAAGTGCACGATATGAGCTTGATTCTCCTTTCCTATAAATGTTGTGGGTCTTATTCTGGTGACATGCAGAGATGTGTGCATGGCCACAGAGCCAACCCACACTGTATCTGTAAGCTGATGGCTAGAGTGCACGTGCCAAGACCAGACTAGGCACATCTGCTATTTAATGCATTGTGACAAAACTATCGGTAGAATTTAAAACGTGATTTAACATTACAATTTTATTGGGTACATGAAGACTTCAGCGAAAAAGTACATTTTGCTTGCATTATGTCATCATGCACTGATTTTTATCTGATTGATGAACTTCACAAGGTGGTAAAAGTTCACGCAGTGATTGATGAACTTCACAAGTTGGTGAAAGTTCA
Organism: Thymallus thymallus; assembly: GCA_023634145.1. Classification (NCBI taxonomy): domain Eukaryota; kingdom Metazoa; phylum Chordata; class Actinopteri; order Salmoniformes; family Salmonidae; genus Thymallus; species Thymallus thymallus. The sequence goes on from CM042407.1 coordinate 25,189,821, forward strand.
CGCAGTGATTGATGCTCCTTTCAAATGAATAACGAGGGTCTTATTCTGGAGACACGATGATTGATGCTAATATTATCTTGCTTCTTTCGTCCATAATAATCTCATCATGTAGGCTAGGCTATCCTACCAGCACTGTTTCTGCGAGTTGTTGGCTAAAGCGCTCTTGCCAAGGCAAGAGTGTAGACATTTGCAATACGATACATGACCAAAAGTATGTTCATCGAACATCTCTTTCCAAAATCATAGGCATTATGATTTTGTCCCCCCCCTTGCTGATATAACATCCTCCACTCTTCTGGGAAGGCTTTCCACAAAACATTGGAACATTGCTGCAGGGACTTGCTTCCATTCAGCCACAAAAGCATTATTGAGGTCGGGCACTGATGTTGGGCTATTAGGCCTGGCTCGCGGTAAGCATTCCAAATCATCCCAAAGGTGTTTGATAGGGTTGAAGTCAGGGCTCTGTGCAGGCCAGTGAAGTTCTTCCACATCTATCTCGACAAACCATTTCTGTATGGACCTCTCTTTGTGCACAAGGTTATTGTCATGCTGAAACAGGAAAGGGCCTTCCCCAAACTGTTGCCACAAAGTTGGAAGCACAGAATCATCTAGAATGTAAGTTGTAGCGTTAAGATTTCCCTTCCCTGGAACTAAGGGGCCAGCCCAAATCATGAAAACAGCCCCAGACCATTATACCTCCTCCATCAAACTTTTCAGTTGGCACACTATGAAGGTAGCGTTCTCCTGGCATCCTCCAAATCCAGATTGGTGAAGCGTGATTCATCATTCCAGAAAACACATTTCCACTGCTCCAGAGTCCAATGGCGGCAAGCTTTACATTGAGCATAGTGATCTTAGGCTTGTGTGCGGCTGCTTGGCCATGGAAACCCATTTCATGAAGCTCTCGACTATTAGTTATTGTGCTGACTTTGCTTCCAGAGGCAGTTTAGAAATTGGTAGGGAGTGTTGCAACCGAGGACAGGCGATTTGTACTCGTTACGTGCTTTAGCACTCAGTGGTCCCGTTCTGTGAACTTGTGTGGTCTACCACTTCGCGGCTGAGCCGTTGTTGCTCTTAGACATTTCCACTTCACAATAACAGCACTTACAGTTGACCAGGGCAGCTCTAGCAGGGCAGAAATTTGACAAACTGACTTGTTGGAAAGGTGGCATCCTATCATGGTGCCACGTTGAAAGTCACTGAGCTATTCAAGTTTTATTCACAGTACATTTGTGTTAGGCTAGCTGTGTTTCTGTCAGGTTTCTGTACTGCACATATGATGGCAGAGTATGGAAAAAAAATGTGCACCTGTTTGATACAAATCATCATGATATAATTCTACCAGGTAGGCCTACTTTGCTGTCAACATTTAATTGAGAGGTTGTTGGGGGGAAATTACTTTCATCATGCATTACTTATTTTACAGAGGATAGACTATATATCGTACCTTTAGAAGTGTTTACTTCAGGCTGACTACTAGCATCTATTGAGTTGCAATGTCCCATAACTGTCAAAATCAACTTTAATATACAGTAGACAAAATTAGTTTTGCAGCGACACAATTCGAAAGGAAGGATACAGTTACATTTTTTCCTTGTACTGTTTGCAATTCACAAATTGTTATTTTGATTCCCATGATTCTATTAATTATGTGATAATTACAGAGAAGCCGGTGTTTGGAGGATATATTGGCACGGGTGTTGTTATATCCTCCAAACACCGGCTTCTATGGAATTATCACTTTTATACGGGTTACCAATATATCCAAATGACATATTTTCATTAAAAACATTGATTTTTGTGAATTTAGTCATATTATTCCATCCTTCCACAAGATATAGTCCCGACACAAATCTAGGGTTGCTACCCAAGCCGGCAGGTCGTTCGTTCTATCGGTTCGGTTGCTAGAGACGCGACCCAGTCGTTGGTTCTAAATGTTCCATTGACATACTGTCTGGCAACGTTCTTATCCCTTGCTTGCTAGCTAACCAACTACAGCTAACTTACAGTCACGTCAACACGTGCAGCCAGAATAACAGTAAAGTATCCGTATTTGCATTTTTTAAAGCTGTTTTCTAGTTACATTTATTTGGATACATATATAACAATGAGCTATTGATGCGCGATTTCGCCTGGCACAGAAAATGTGCTCACTTGTCAAGCTAGCCAACAACACAGCTAACACAATCACTTCATACGGAAGCTGGAAAGACTGCAAACTAGCTGCACTTTGTTTCGTTTGACCTTTTTTCAATTGAGATTTCTTTGTATTTATCCATAAAAGGTATGCCAGCTGATTCATGATTTCGACTGGCTGAGAAATGCTGCTTGCCTGGACACATTCATTACTATGGGACAGCTGGAGCTCCAATTTGAATATTGAAACAATGTTGCAAATGTCGAAGAGACAGACAGCAATGTTTATGCAAATATCCTCTGTTGAAAACGAAATGTTAGTCTAAAATAAATCTGAGATAATATCTAGATGCTTTTTATAATGGAGATCAAGTTTATAAAGTGCCTGGCTGGGCTGGTGAGACAGTGGATTGCACAGTGAGAGGGAACAGACTAAATAGGCATTTTAACGTCATCGATTTAGCAGGTGGTAACTTGTGGAATAGACACCGGCTGGAATGCTGTTTTAACCAGTCAGCATTCAGGATTGGAGCCGCCTGTTGTATAACCATAATTTAACCAAACCCCAACTACCACAATGGCGAAGCACATCATTCAGTTAGTCAATAATAATTGTTTCAAATAATAGTTTAATATGAATTAAATGAATCACTATTTTATTTTTTACTTTGAGAAATGTGAAGAGGGGCATCAGGTATATAGTAGATTGAATTTATATGGCATAAACAAGATCAATAGAGGAGATTTTTGAGCTGCGTGTCTCATGTATTTACTGTTCTTTCATGCGCAATGATGCGGCTGTCCTCTCCACTGCCTATCAGCTTTTCCTCTATGTTCTTGTGGATTTATATACTAGAAAACTGGTGCAGATTTGAATTATTTTATGTGTGGTACAGTTGAGGCTGCTGAGAGGAGAATGGCTCATAGTAATGGCCGGAACGGTGCACATGGAATGGCATCAAACACCTGGAAACCATGTGTTTGATGTATTTGACACCATTCCACTAATTTCGCTCCAGTCATTATCACGAGAGAGTTCTCCCCAATTAAGGTGCCTCCAACCTCCTTTGGTGTGATTTGATTTCTAGCTAGTTAACCTATTGCAGATTGTGACAAATGATCCACCTACCACTATTGTCCTATGGATAGAGGGAAGAATAGAGTTAGTACAAAAAGCGTAGTACATAAGGAAAGTACCAAAACACCTTGATAGGGGAGGCGCATGCAAGCAAATTAGGAAATGTGTCTATATGGAAGAACTTATACAGTAAAACCAGCAAAATGGGGAATGTATATAATATGTATTTAATTTGGGTTTCTCACACAAGAATGTCACAGGTTCTTATCATCACAGGGCTACAGAAGTACTGTACTTTGGAATATAATCTTTAAGACACATGAAATATCCAAACATACGTTCAACAATCCCTCCACAGTACAACACTATAATGCATTTCAAATATCCATACTGTAAACAATATTACATTATCCTACAATATAATATCAAACACATTCTGTACCCCATTTGGTGATAATAGGCTGCGTCTAGACATGGCAGCCAATCCCAGACCCTCCACCTAAAAACTAGCACAGGATCTGGTCTGACCAGTCAAAAGACCACTGTTGCAAAACATCAGAACCGGGCCGCCCGTGCCAACGCAGCCACTGACTCACTCCAATATCTAATACAAAATCATACATCCAGCAAGACAGACTCTAGTGGGCAAACCAACATTTCAAATTTTAAAAACTACAAAAACAGGGGGGTAACTAAAGCTTGATAGGCTACACATCATAATAATTTGTTCTGAAAAGGGGTCAGAGAAAGGCGGTAGAAGAGCTTCTCTAACGGTTTTCAATGTGATACAAGTACTATAGTTTTACCACTTCCAAAAAGTGTCCATTCTGTGTATTGGTCGAAAAGATAATCTCTCAAACTGCTACCTTGCTAAGTAAGAGCCATAATAGAGTGAGGCTTTGTGTCCCTTGACGTAAATTGAAAGGATATAGTACGTGAAGGAACATCACCAGAAGGAGGAGCCAGAGGGTCCTAAAGTACTTTTAAGCAAACTCAGAATTGGTAAATGTCTCCAAAAGTGTTACCTCGGCAATCCAAATTTCTCCTGCAGGTGCCCAAATGATTTAATGTTACTGTCCCGGTGGAGGTCACCTAATGTAATCTGCTTTATCCCCCTCCGCAAAACATTTCTGCCTAGCCCTAAATAGAAAGAATTCCACTTTTTGAGTCAGGAGGGTATTGAATTCCTATTTCAACTTTGTCAGATGCCTAAGATTCATGCTAGACATATTCTGTTTAAAACCAGACTGACACTTGTATCCGCTTCTCAAGTTCCAGTTGTTTGGCGGTGCCCTCCTTTTTCTGTGAGGCATGTTGGATTATGTGGCCCCTAAGGAAGACCATTAGAGCCTCGCAAGCCACCCCAGGTGATGGGGTGGAGGGTAGATTAGTCTCTTTATACAAGTCAATTTGAGCATTCAAAGAAAACCTGAAGTCAACATCTAATAATAAACTGTAATTAAGCCTCCACCTACCCAATTTACTTGATGTACCGAAGGGGACTAAGCAGAGACTCACATCAGCATGATCAGATATCAGTATGATTTACTGAAGGGGACTAAGCAGAGACTCACATCAGCATGATCAGATATCAGTATGATTTACTGAAGGGGACTAAGCAGAGACTCACATCAGCATGATCAGATATCAGTATGCTCCAAATTGTGCATGAGAGGGTGGAGGAGAGGAGAGGGCTAGAAATGAGGAAATAGTCAATCCTAGAATAAACATGATGTGGGGAGAAGTAAAATGAATAGTCTCTTGTTGTAGGATTAAACATTCTCCATACATCAACCAAACCTAGAGCCTTACAGAGGCTATCTGCCACACCCTGATCTGTTTCACCGGTCTTTGTGCTTGTCTCCACCCCCCTCCAGGTGTCGCCCATCTCCCCCATTATCCCCAGTGCATTTATATATGTGTTTGTTTGTCTGTTGCCAGTTTGCCTCGTCAAGCCTACCAGCGATTTCCCCGTATTCCTGTTTTTGCACTAGTCCCGGTTTTCTAGTTTCCCGGGTTTTGACCATTCTGCCTGCCCTGAGCCTGCCTACCGTTCTGTTCCTTTCGGTCTCTGCTCTGGATTACGGACCTCTGCTTGCCCTTGACCTGTCGTTTGCTACTGCGGTCCAGAATGGGATTAAGAACATGATTATAGTCTCCTCCCATCAGAATTGGATATTCACCCATCCCAGCCAGTCTGCATTCTTGGTCCCACGGAAAAGGATAATCTATATTGGAGGCATATACAGTATATTGGCCAGAATCAAAGCTTGTCCCTGAATCTCAGCAAGAATAATAACTATCTGCTCAATGTCATCATACTTTAAGACATTTTATATTGTAGATGTCTATGGACTAAAATGTATACACCACTGCTCTTACTAGAAAAATGTACATGACCCACCCAGCCACCACACAGATTCTTAGACTTGATCTCTGTAGAAAGAAGACGTCACATTTGTTTAGATTTAAGTGTGGTTAGAACTGCTTTCCCCTTAATTAGCTGACTCATTCCCGTTGTGTTAAATGTGGAGAAGCTCAGCCCCTTATTCCCACCAGAAAGCATTGTGTTCCATGTGGAAAAGCTCAGCCCCTTATTCCCATCAGAAAGCATTGTGTTCCATGTGGAAAAGCTCAGCCCCTTATTCCCACCAGAAAGCATTGTGTTCCATGTGGAAAAGCTCAGCCCCTTATTCCCGTCAGAAAACATTGTGTTCCATGTGGAAAAGCTCAGCCCCTTATTCCCGTCAGAAAACATTGTGTTCCATGTGGAAAAGCTCAGCCCCTTATTCCCATCAGAAAGCATTGAAATCATCCTTTTTTTAAAGGTATGGCTTTACTAGAATACAAACGATGGCTGGAAATGTGGTTAATGTGCATTATTCTTAGCCTCACGAGCCAGCCTGTTCTCGCGAGTTTACGTGAATGGTCTGGTAATACAAGGCTACCTAGTTTTCTGGCTTGGGATCAATAATGGTAGGGCTAAATTGTGAGGGTGTGCTGCTGTGAATGACCACAAGGTGGTTCCCTGACATTGCACTGAACTGACATCAAACACACTGCTAAGATATTTGATTCTGCAATGATATGCTGTTATATTGTGACAGTTATTGTCTTCCACCCCAAGGGATCCTCAATTACATTACTGACTTTGTGATATTAAGATACATTGTTTGTTGTCCTTTTATTTTTAAACATGTTGTTTACAATAATGTAGGTATATATCATACAATCACTTGTCCCATATAATTGACATGAAGCGAATATCTTTGTATTTTGTATCCCTAAGGGTTGTACACTTGTTCCATAGCAAATAGGCCTATGTGTTATTAGGTTAGGTGCCTTCAGAAAGTATTCACACCGCTGCACTTCTTCCACATTTGGTTGTTACAGCCTGAACTTAAAATGTATCAAATTTAGTTTTTTTTCACTGGCCTAGAAACATAGGAACAAGTGTGGAACAAGCTACGGAACAAGTGTACAACCCTTAGGGATTCAAAATACAAAGATATTCACTACATGTCAAATATATGGGACAAAAAGTGGAATTATGTTTTTCGAAATTTTTACAAATTAATTTAAAATGAAAAGCTGAAATGTTTTGCGTCAATAAGTATTCAATCCCTTTGTTATGGCAAGCCTAAATACCTTCCAATGTCTCGCAAAGAAGGGCACCTATTGGTAAATGCGTAACAAACAGTAAAACGCATTGAATATCCCTTTGAGCATGGTAAAGTTATTAATTACACTTTGGATGGTGTTTCAATACACCCAGTCACTACAAAGATACAGGCTTCCTTCCTAAATCAGTTGCCGGAGAGGAAGGAAAATGCTCAGGGATTTCACCATGAGGCCAATGTTACAGAGCTTAATGGCTGTGATAGGAGAGAACTGAAAATGGATCAACAACATTGTAGTTACTCCACAAAACTAACCTAATTGACAGAGTGAAAAGAAGGAAGCCTTTATAGAATAAACATATTCCAAAACATGCATTGTTTGCAATAAGGCACTAAAGTGCAGGTAGCCCAGTGGTTAGAGTGTTGGGCCCATAACCGAAAGGTTGCTGGATCGAATCCCCGAGCTGACAAGGTAAAAATCTGTCGTTCTGCGCCTGAACAAGGCAGTTAACCCACTGTTCCTAGGCCGTCATTGAAAATAAGAATTTGTTCTTAACTGACGTGCCTATTAAAATAAAGGTAAAAGTAAAACTGCTGAAATTAACTTCATGTCCTGAATAGCATTGTGTTTGGGGCAAATCCAACAGAACACATCACTGAGTACCACTCGCCACATTTTCAAGCATGGTAGTAGCTGCATCATGTTATGAGTATATGCTTGTCATCATCGAGGAGTAAATCGTTTTTTTATTGAATGTTCCTGAGTGACCTAGTTACAGTTTTATCTTGTATCGGCTTGAATCGGCTTATCTTGTATATGGCAAGAGTTTTTTAAAGGATAATGGAAATATTGTACATTCCAGGTGTGCAAAGCTCTTAGAGACTTACCTAGAAAGACTCACAGCTGTAATCACTTCCAAAGGTGATAGTAACTCTATTGACTCAGGGGGTTTAATACTTTTCTAATCAAGATATGTTATATTTTTCATGAATTTCTTACAAATGTTCAAATTTTTCTTACACTTTGACATTACAGTATATTTTGTATAGATCGTTGACAAAAACATGGCAATTAAATCAATGTGGATCCCAATTTGTAACACAACACTGAATACTTTCTGAAGGCACTATGTTAAAACGAATAATTATTTGAAATAATGTGTAGGTTGGTAATTAGGCTATCAAATTAGTACTGGCCATAGGTGGACATATTAGATTATTATTCTACCATGCTGAACAATATCGCCCAATATAATAAACTGGCCATTCTGCAATGTAGAATTATGTTTTTAAAATAGTCAATTAAATCTGTTTCCATTTTAGTTGTTCCAGTATACTAGGCCCTATAGTGAATCATAAAGACAGAAAATCGTAAATTATCTTATAGTTAAAACCACATGCGCCTTTATCTCATTCTCCTAACTTCCAGTAAATGCTCTATTGAACTTTATTGTTCTATGTCAGGAAAGATTCCCAATCACAATTCCATAATACAATATAAAATAAAAACACATCATGGATAAACAGAATATAGTTTTGAAGTTTAGGCCTACCGTTGATTAGTACCCATGATCGCTATTGTTGAGGATACTACAGTTTTGAATGCCGGTTTCAAAAGTAAAGCTGTGGATTGGAGGCACGCATATGAATGTTTATTATATTCTGCCAAACAACACGCAAGCAGCCTTCTCTGTCAGGTACGACATTTCCCTAATATTTGTCTATACATTAGATGGCAAAAAAAATACCGTTGAACTGTCATTAGCATTTGTCCAAAAATGTCACTTTAGTAATGGATTATATGTTAAGTCTAGCTTTTAAATGACAAAGTAAGCTTGTGGAATGTAGGCCTAATAGCCCAACAAAGGGTAACAAACAAAATGGTACAAACTACATTCAATTCACGCATAAAGCATTAAAGTAGGACATTGGTGTTGGCTAATATAGCCTAAATTAAACAAACGAATCAAATATAAAACAAGATAGACCCTGGGGAATAAAAGTGCGTAGCACAGGCTATAGGCAATCAATATATGTTTTCCAATTAAATATTATGGAAAGGTAGGCAGGCCTATATGAGATAGCCTATAGCACGGCTGTCAAACTCATTCCACAGAACACCGAATGTCTGAGGGGTATTTGTTTTTTTCTTTCAACTAAGTCAACCACAAAGACCTTCCTAATTAGTGACCTTAATTCATCAATCAAGTACAATGGTGGAGCGAAAACCCGAAGACACTCGGCACTCCGTGGAAGGAGTTTGACATAGTATGGCCTTTAGGAAATATAGTCTATTATGGAGTCTCCTCTGTGTCTTTCAACTTGGAATTCTTATTTTCTGAAAATGAAGTGTAGTAGGCCTACTAGTGGCATTTTAGAGCAACGTTTCAAGAACATCTGTTTCCAAAAAGATTCCAACTGTATGAACAAAGCGCATGGTCAGTTCCAAAGGCATCGCCAATACCCAGATAGACTGCATGTACAGGTGACTGCATGTACAGGTGACTGCATCGTGTCAGTTGTGAAGTGAGTTGAAAATGGCTAATTAAACGCTGCATGGTCAAAATACTGAGGATAAATCCTCCATCGAATGGTTACTGACATTTGGATGCAGGCGTATGGATTCATTTGTTGACGTTAGGGAACATATATTCAGTCTGTGCGTGTGTGTGCGTGTGTGTGTGTGTGTGTGTGTGTGTGTGTGTGTGTGTGTGTGTGTGTGTGTGTGTGTGTGTGTGTGTGTGTGTGTGTGTGTGTGTGTGTGTGTGTGTGTGTGTGTGTGCGTGTGTGTGTGTGTGTGTGTGTGTGTGTAAGAGAGAGGGAGAGATACTTATAGTATCAAACTATCATATTATTTTCGAACAAATTCACCGCATCTCAATAACCTGCCTCTCCAATCGCTTACTAGGCCCGTAGGCCTATGTTCCTTTCACAGCCACTGCGCGATGCATCATTGGTGTGTAACAACATCATGTTCTCTGGATTTGTCGAGTATAAATGTGCTTGTAGTCTACATGGTGATTGAACATTTAAATTAATAATTTTATACCGCAGAAACGGCTTTTTGCGGACCATTTCCCGTTAACGTATCCAAAGGCGTTTACATTATAAAATATACATCCATATCTCCACTGTGGAGGCTCCAGAAGGCTACATGAAAGGTGATATGAATTACCGAACGTTAAGCCGTCAGTAAAGTAATCTGTGTAAATGGCTTCTCCGAGGACCCTGGTATTATTCAGTGCGCTTTATGAGGACCCTGAGAATGACGTGCTTCTCCCATGCCTGTATTTGAGCCTCAGCCCCGTGCACTTTTTTTGATTAATCCTCCTGCGCGCGATTGATGACAGAGCTTTTGACTGGCTTTTTCCTCTGGTCCATGTGATGGACGCCTAGTTGATCAAGCGGAATGAAGAGTAATTAAAAGCTATAAATTATCCTCAGCAGACCCTCTCAAGGCGTCTCTTTGCACGCAAGATAACAGTCCCTGTGCCCATTTACCGTCTGAAAAGAATTGCGTCTCACAATGGCTACTTTGCAAAATGGAATAGTGATAGTGTCCTAATTTGAATTTAATTAAGTACCAACAAATAGCTTGTCGATAGAGATTTCAGTTGTGTAGGCCCAACTGAAATAAAACAATGTGGGCTGGACGTATGATTGCGTTGCATCTGCATGGCCTACACACTAGTCATTAATTTGTTTTGAATTAATGTGAAGCGCATCTCTGTTGATAGAACGTTTATGGTCTGTGCTTGCGTTTGCGTACGTGCGCGTGGTCCTGTAATGCCATTACACCCCACAGACATGTGTGTTTGTGAGCCTATACATAATAACATTAACATAATAATAATAATAATAATAATAGATAAACAAAGAATCGAAAGACAGTATAGCACACGGGCTTATGTGGACATAACCATGCATAAATCAAAACATATCATGGATCACTCATCTGGTTATGTTTGTATATGATTATGGGCGAAAGCCACTCATCTGGTTATGCCTGCACATTTGTTTGTGGAACCAAGGCACACGTGAATCAAATTAGCGTGTATATATATCAATATTTACACACACATATCATGGATCAGGATCACAATATATATTCAATAGACCTATATATTAAACAGACAAAATATATGATATGATTTGTGAGCTATCACCACTTCGTTTAGAGTAGGCTTTGTGCATGCATAAGCCCATTTAAGTTCCTAATAATTTCGGCACATACGATAAAGATAAATCCAACCTATAAAAAGGCGACGTATGTGGGCTATACACATATGCAACTGTATAATTTGCATACATCCGTATAGTTTAGGCCTACTATTGTGTTCTCCAATAGGTCTAGCATTATTTTGCTGAAAATACAACAGCGAGTAGCTGCGATTATCTTGTTGGGTTTTCTTAAAACCCATTTGGTACCATGTAGCCTACTTACCCAGAGATGCGAGACATTATTGGATGTCGTCTCCCGTGTCCAAAAGTGTCTCGGTCATTGATTGGCCCACTGCACGTTCCAAGGGGTCACGCACTTCCGGTTAGTGTGGGAAATGTGTGGGAGAAGCTGAGTAATGTGAGGAGTTGGTGAAGATCGAACTGTCATATAGACAGTGGTGAAAAGCTCGTGGCTGCGAGAGGAGCGTGCTATGCCTTGTCAGTCTTGTCATAGTCGACGACCATGTCACGCTGTTGCGTTACGCACGAGGGATGTCAACAATTTAGAAATCAAAATGTGCACCAAATCAGAAAGGGAGTAATGCTCCTTTAGTGTGCACCGTATTGCTTAATTCTTGTCATATTTTTATAAAAAAACCACACCGATAAGTGGAGTTGGTTAGGAGCCTGCATCGACCCATTTGCAGCCATTTCAGTGATGGAGGAGCAAAGGGATCTACACAGCCCGGAGTTGAGTGAAGGGGAGAGCGTTTCTCCTTCTCCCAGTCTGCCTTCGCCGCCCATCCTGCCTCTCCAAGCAGCGCAGCAGGCGCACAGAACCACCAACTTTTTTATTGACAATATTCTGCGGCCAGATTTCGGCTGCAGGAAGGAGCAGGGCTTAGGTGCGAGGGAGAGGGCACAGACTTCCAGCCGAGAGCGCGCCCACCCTTTGGTCGCCAGGCCGACTCATCCTGGAACGCCATGCCAGGACTCCAATTGCAGCAGCGACAGCACTTCTTCCTCCACCTCGTCCTTGGCCTTGGCCTTGTCTCCCACCCCCAAAAAGAGCACCTCGTCCTCGAAGGCCGACGAGAGCTCCAGAGGCAGCACGCCCAAGTTCGGCGAGAACACTTCTCCTGTTATGGTTGTGAACGGCGTTAGTGGCGGCGCAGCGCCCTCCCCCGAGTCCCAGCCGCTGCTGTGGCCTGCCTGGGTGTATTGCACTAGATACTCGGACAGGCCCTCATCTGGTGAGGCAATAGTTTTTTAACAAGCTTTTTTTTTGTTATTGTAGCCTAATGCGTAATTTTATAAATGCAATTTTATAAATATATATATTTTTATAAATTTAATTGTATAAATTCTCAGAAATAGTAGTCTTTCCTCAACATGCTTGTATTTTAGATTAATTCGTAGAAGTTGCACCTTTATTTGTGAAATAAAACGGTATTTCATACTTTATTTTTGCACAATGATGAAGGACGTAATATGTAGGCTATAGTGCAGGCTTAGTGGTCCTGTTACTGCATGAAAACAATGACTGGCTGGAATGCAAAATATTGGCTAACATACTCTGTCAATTTTAAATGGGAAGCAAACCGTCTCAATTTTAAATTATGCTATAAGGTATTAATTGTGAAGAATCCTTTATTTATTACACAAATATAAGGAGCATAAAAGCACAAAATAAACCAGTTGGACAATTAGGTTAATATTATACTTAAATACTGGAATAGGATTGTGTAGCATCAGTATTAAGATATTCCATTTCTGCAAGTTGGACAAAACATTCACTGATTGGCTTAGTTGACTGACATACTTAGTATAGCATGTGCACATTCTACCAAGAAAGTAAAATAAATGGAAACGTTGAAAAATCGAGTAGTTTGTTTTCAAGAGCATATTTGAGAACATATCAGAATATGTAAACATGATGTCGTTGATGACTGTGTTTCCTAACATTTCCCTCTTCTTATTTGCAAATGAAATCTTGGTCCCATTGCCACTGGTTGCATCTAGTAGGCAAAAGGCCCACCACAAAATTCGTTGCAGATGTGACGTGTTTTAAAATAGTGTCACTTAAAATGAGAACATACTTCATTAATTGAATTGAAAGAGAGATATAACATAATACAAGTTTAGTCTCATATAGGGTCTATATATGTTTATATTATTCATTACCTAGAATAATTGTATTAGACCGTGTTCAATATATTTTAAAATCTCAATAAGACTAGAAAGATCAAGGTTGAATATAATTCAATTAAAGAAGGCGCACCTGAAAAAACGAGAACCTGGATAAGAATCTCATTGCTGTCGACATTTTGAATTAATTAACCATTTTGACTGTGTTTATAGAGAAGTCTGCATATTATCTGTGTATGCATTTAGTGTCATTCTCCCAACTTAATTTTGTTAATCAATAGCAGCCTAGGCTACGTTAAATGGTAAGCATGCACAATGTTTATTTTGTTTAGGCTAAGAAAGTCCAATGGTTCCAGTGGTGTTTTCGCATGTGAATAAATTAGCTTTTCACAATTAACATAGACTTGTCCAATAGACTGCGTTTTATGCCGTAGGTATTGACAAAATCATTGCAAAAATAATGATAGGGAATTTAAAGATAGGCCTATATAAATTAAATCAAAAACAATTTACTGAAGATGTTGTATTTGTGTTCGAAAAAGTAGATAGGCCTAGCATCAAATAGCCTAACGGATAAATTAAATTAAATTATATAACAAAGGGTGGCATTTTATATTTGTATTTATACTGTACCGTACCCATACGCACATCGGCCTATACCTAAGTCTGCATTTTGGGCGAAATATTTTGACATAAAATCAGGATATCTGTATGAATGCCTTTATTAGCTTATGGTAGGCCTATAACATACACACTTGCCCAAAGTCCCAAAACTATTGTATGTTGTAAAATTGCTGTAGTTGGCTTTACGTTTTAGAGTTTGCATATTTTTTTGCTAAATAATTATGATAGTCGACCCACAGCTACTTCTCACCAAGGCCTGCCGCTCAGTGCAGCATGTACCTTACTCTTTTCAGTAGCCTAATGAAGTTATTCATAGTGATTTATTATAGACCTACCATTGGGATGACCATAACGTTATATAGCCTACAGCAAAAAAAATACTTATAATAACGTTTTGTTTATTATTGTTTATTATTAGTATTAGCCTACCATCATGACATTGTTTATTTGTATTATAATGAATATAGGATCATGGTTATTATTAGGAAACGTTTATTTTATTATTAGGCTATTATTATAAAGTCTAGCCTAAAATCTGCAATGGAATTGGTTCTGGGTGATGAGAGCTATAGATCTCTGGCGCTCGCTGAATATTTATATTCCCGTTTTTATTGTCGTCCCTACTGTAGGCCCAAGGACACGGAAATTGAAAAAGACGAAAAACGAAAAGGAAGACAAGCGACCCAGAACGGCGTTCACGGCTGAGCAGCTCCAAAGACTGAAGACGGAGTTCCAGGCCAACCGTTACATTACGGAGCAGAGGAGACAGTCTCTAGCCCAGGAGCTCAACCTCAATGAGTCACAGATCAAAATCTGGTTCCAGAACAAACGGGCCAAAATCAAAAAGGCCAACGGCTATAAGAACGGCCTGGCTCTCCAGCTCATGGCGCAAGGATTGTACAACCATTCCACCACCACCATTCAGGAAGACAAGGAGGAGAGTGACTGAGACTTCGCTTGCACCAAATGTGCTACAAACTCGGAAAACTATGGTGCAGGAGTCACCTTTTGGGGTCGAAATATTTATGGATAGTCAAGGCTAGTGTAAAATATGTTTCATTTGTTGATAGGCTCGTGTATGAACATAAACGATAAAAATATGCTTACAAACTACAAAAGTTATGGAAAATGAATAGCCAAAAATGTGACTGTATATATAATTTAAGGAGAAGGGGATGCGCTACAGTACTGCACTTGGATAATGATATGATTGTTATCTTTGTCGCTTTAGGCCTAATATTTTGTGATCTCTCTCTTATATCAAACCTCGATGAATTTACAGACTGCGTGATCTGCCACTTCAAGCCAAAGATTTTATCGAAAACACCAGCCTGAAAAAAAAAAAAAATGAATCTCTCTCTTGTTGACTATACTTTCTTCCTGAACTGCGAGTCCCTAACAATCAGTAGGCCACTGTTATCGTTAGTTGCCTGCCGATTGATGTAAGCCTCGACCTACGTTTGAGCCGGAAAGTTTGGCCTATGACTCATCTCGTGTCGGATTCACGATCTCTTGGAATACTACAAAGAAATGTTATCTCCCTCGACGGATAGAGGGAATATATTATCTACTACATCTAAACAATGTTTCCAAATTAACATTTTTATATTGGAAAAAAAATGCAACACTACTCTTTTTTGTATTGTGCACTACTCTGTGCAATAGATTCAATGATTCAATGAATAAATCGTAGTGTCCATGGAGTTGGTTTGCAGCTCATTGGTTCAAGTGAGTTGGGTCACTGTATTCATATTCATATGGTGTATTTTACAAAGGGACATTTTATAACGAGGCATGATGATATCAGGCATGTTCAGAGCGTTGCAGGGCATGACATTGCCTTGCCGTGCACTACAGTTCTCACTCATTTCCTTAACTCTTTGTGTTGCGCTAGAAAGACACAACTCACCATTTGCTCTTGTATGGAATGAAAGCCAGACAGAGCGCGCGGCTCAAAGCGTGGCTGAATTCATAGGTCACGCGGCTCTCTTCAAGATCACGCGCGAGGTCAGTGTGCACGAGGGTGGGTCCACGAGTAACTAAGATTGCTTCCTTAATCACTTTAGGCGTATACTGCAGGTAAATAAATCATGAAAATAACATTATTATTGAAAATTAAACTCATAATGACATGTGTTATTATTGCATTCTTGTTTCCAAACAATTCTGATACTCACAATTCAGAGCTGCATCTTATCTAAATAGATGAAAACGAAGAGCAGGTAAATAGCCTTTAATTAAGTTCATAAATCTCAATAGGAAACGCACCTTAATTGATTATATCACATTTTAAGCATGAGCAGATATTATTTCCTTTTCAGGGGATAAATGGGCCCAGGTAAATAATAATACCTTTGGTTTTCAGTGCAGTGTCAAATGTGGCTTATTTTTTTACAAAAGGGAACCCATAGAAACAACAAATCTTATAGGCCTACAACAACGATGCATGAAGGCATGTAAAAAGCATGTAGTCTATTGACACGCAACCCTAACTAGCCTATTCGACAGGTCTTTGACAATAATGTAGGCCGTCGTAAACATAAATCAACTGTAGCCTATAGATCTTTTTTCATGCTTTTACAGTTATGAGAAAACTGACAGATATTCAGTATCCCCTTATGCGAGAACTTGCGTCTAGAACAGCTGTAGGCCCTACTGTTTCAGATGACATAGGAGTATGCTTTATTTTTAGACCTGGGGGTTTCAAACCCCTTGAAATTACATGAGCAAGTACCCTGAAGGCTATGGAGATAAACATATTCTTACAAATACTTGTTGAAGGGACTCTCCAATAACCCGAGGTAAAATAGCCTAATGCCAGCAGGTAATAGAGGCATATTTATTTCACCTTTATTTAACCAGGTAGGTCAGTTGAGAACAAGTTCTCATTTGCAACTGCGACCTGGCCAAGACAAAGCAAGGCAGCGCGACAAAAAACAACAACACAGTTACACATGGGACATAAACAAACGTACAGTCAATATATATATATATATATATATATATAGGCTAATGCAGACATTTTTTTGACAATTTACCACATGAGCTAGTGTTATATGTTATTGTGTAAGCGGTGATGACGGTTAAATCTCAAATGCATTTGGCCTAGGTCTAGTAAAATCAAAATTGGAGAGAGCTTATGTGAGCGCGCGTGAGCTTCGACCAAAGGAGAGCGCCAGGTGAACTCAAAACCAACAGGCCACAGCGTTGTTTCTGTCTTCCCGTTGTCAATACATTTTTTTATAGATTACTTTACATAATTTAAAGGGATCATTTGGGATCGGTACATTGCCTACTTTACAGCTGAATGCCTGAATTTGAGACACTTTAGGCTAAAAACAATATTCAGAAGAACATGCTTTGCCTGTTATCGGATTATTTGAACTAAACAAGTAATATTAACAATAATACTAATACTACGACTAATAATAATAATGACAACAATAATGAAAACAGGAAATTAGTACGTTTTCCACTGACCTATGACCATTGGTGACCTAGGCCACGTCTTTCTAATTTATCTTATAGCCAACCGGAATTGAAGTAAAACATGCCCGAAATAAATGAATCCACAAGCTTTGGTTTAATTTACATATTTACTAAGTTGCTAATGACCCCCCCCAAACTGACTATTCGAAATATGCCACAACCTTTGCTTAATCGAGAGTTTATAATTAGGGCCTACACCCTGCTTTCTAAATTAATTTCAATAATATGCTATGCAATGCTTTTTTCTTTTTTTTACTAATATTTGAACTTACATCATCAAACGAATGGTTAATTATGTTAGAAGAAAGTAACTGTTCTTATCTTATTTTTCAACCTGAACTAACCAAAAGGTAGCTGAGTGGTTAGAGCGTTGGGCCAGTAACCGAAAGTTTTCTGGATCGAATCCCCTAGCTGACAAGGTAAAAATATGTCGTTCTGCCACTGAACAAGGCAGTTAACCCACTGTTCCCCGGTAGGCCGTCATTGTAAATAACAACTTGTTCTTAACTGACTTGCCTAGTTAAATTGAAAAAAACAACAACATACAATTTTAAATAAAGAATAATAGGCTACCTAATAAGTAGGCCTACATTGTTTTCCACTTGAGCTGAGTTTTTGCATTAGGTTATACAGCGAGAAATTCACGATAACTATATTTTCCTTGAGCCACCGTCTTATGATTTTTCGAATTTTATAGCACTCGAAAAGGATATCTATAGACCAACATATTGATGGATGCAATTATCATAATACGTTTTTATTAGACGGGTAAGCTATGGACAAAAAACGAAAATAATAATAAAATAATCAAAGCTTAGCTCTTGGACAATGTTGTGCGTAATGATAAAATCAGAAGGATGTCCCTCACCATCCATCACGCTTTTAGACATCTCTTCTCCTCTCAACCGCACCAGCCACCTTATCAGCATTGATATTACACGCAGTCTACAACTCACGTCGAACATAGTAGCATTTGTTGAGCTTAATAGCTTGTATTGTTTCAAATACTGGGGTTGGACCCATTTTCTGTGACAGTAGGACTACAGTGCAATTACTTTTGGCCAAATTACGTATCGAGTGTATGTCTTCCTGAAGAAAATAACCTATTTCCGCTGGCAACGAGGTAATCTGTCATCCACGATACTATGCCCGAGGATGTAGGCTAAACCTCTGCTACAGTACAGTACATGCTCATAGTCTTGGAGTTAGTCCAAAGACGGTATTCGAAAAGGTAACACTTTGTAAAATCCATTTGTCAGATTCAGAGACAAATGTTGTGACAGGTGGGCTGGATCTCTGCCTGAGCTTGTTTCCTGTTGTTTGTCAGAAATGGAAAGAGAGGCAGAGGTTTGTAGAGTGGCAAGTAGATCATGGACATAGAGCTTGCTGTGCATACCATAAAGAGTGGACCACCAAATAAACAATGTAGCAAATAGAAATGTTATGACAGAAATTATATAATTATGCCTTAATATAATGGGGCAGTGCTGATACATTATTTTAATATAATGTGTTTTTGTTTATACACACCAGATAATATATAAAAAAAAGGTGTATGTGTACGTGTGTGATCACAGATGGGGGTGCAAACAACAAAACAATTAACTAAATTAGCATATTACCTCCAAGTAGCTTTAGGGATGTGCTGTGAGTATGCAGCAAGACTCTAGGGTGCAGAGTGTCCAAAACACAGCCTGTCCTCCGGCTACAATACAGCTTTCATTTGTATGCAAATGAAGTTAATAAACAGAAAACACAACAGAACCTCACTGCGTCGTCTTCTGTAATGAACAATCGACTGGATGTTGCACTCAGTGCTATTACTCCAATGTATCAAACACCTAAACTCTTATGCTTTCTGTAGGCTCCTTAAATGTCGGAGGGGCTCTTGTGCTCCAGGTTGGCGTTGGACTTAGCCGTGTCCGGAGAAGACCAGACAACAGACAGGAATGTCCCGGTGTTGCTCTGGGAGCTGTGGGCCTGTCTGTCTGGGTCATGCAACACTGATCAAACCTGAGTGGAAACCTACAGGACCAGAGCTAACACAATGCTAAGACTAGGGTTGAACACGCACGCACGAGCTCGCACACACACACGTACACACACAAACACACACACTTCTAAGATGGTGGCAGACACTGCTGTAATTCTGTTTCGACACAAGTTACTGTTTTGGGGGGTCTCAGACATTTTTGGATGACCACACGTCACGTAGAAGATATCCTCAGTGGCCCTGTCTCTAGGAACAGGACTCTGGTATTTTCCCACTATGTACAGTCAATACCCCATAACTCACTCCCTTTGGTCTTTGATCCTTGGAAGACAGACAGCGTGACAGACAAACTCACACGTACACGCACATACACAAACACACATACACACATGGAATGGGCAGACCATAGGGCAGACCATTGGGCAACGAAGGGTCTCGTTCCTGAAGTCATGGTAGAGAACCACACATGCCTTTCTCTCTCTACCAGGCTGTGGACAAGTGGGCTGCCTGCATGTGAGAGGCAAGGCAGCAGTAGTGGTGAGAAGGACTGCTGTTGTTTTATCAGGAGGAGATAACAAAAGTAGCATTGAGATGTAGCCAACAGGCCTCCCACACTGCAGCTTAGTGTGTGTGTGTGTGTGTACAGTGTACAGTGTATGTGTATGTACAGTGTGTGTGTGTGTGTGTGTGCAGTGTATGTGTATGTGTGTGTGTACAGTGTGTGTGTGTGTGTGTGTGTGTGTGTGTGTGTGTGTGTGTGTGTACAGTGTATGTGTGTGTGTAAGGTCACGGTAAGGTCTAGACCTGTTGTATTCGGCGCATGTGACAAATACAATTTGAAAGCATACGCTATCGCATAGATTACAAGGTGGATATAAGCAGAATTGATGATGTCCATGTGTGTGTTCAGGGTTTTGCATAAATAGATACAGCCTGTTGGTTGGGGGTATTAAAACCCTCCCTGTCCCCCGTCACTCCTCCGTTTCCTCCATGGCCCACCATGCTAACTGGATTAGCCCACCCTCAGACAGACAGACAAGGCCATGTAATGGAGTCCAACACTGAGCCAGTTAGAACACACTGCTCACAACAGTGTACATACTACTCGTTGTATTCCAACTAGACAAACGTGATGATGTGGCGTACTGTAATACACAGCCATCTTGTCTTGGACATTATGGCTTTGAACTAGCAGGTGGGCGATTGAATGTTATGTAAATATATAGTTTTTAAGAGCCTTTGTACTCTGCACATGACCAAAGAACATGGGAAAAATAAACTGTCTTAATCCAACTGTAATTGAACAATATTGATCTAAGGATATATTGTATTCTGCTACAGATTTCCCCTCTTAATAGAAAGAGTTATGTACCATGGAACAGATCCAAGACTGGGGAAAACCGAGGAAAACTGTCATTTGAAACAGCTGCAGTTGGTATGGACCACAATTTAGTTCCTTTTAAAAATGTAATGACAGTCTGGATGATTAAACAAATTGTTTATTCATCCATTCAAAGTTATTGCCTTTAAAAGTTGCACTGGGGTGTATTTATTAGTTGCATCCCTTTATTGTGAATTCTAACGTTTGGTTATGCGTCTAAAAATAAAGTGATTATTGGAGGTCAGAGGTTACATATCTGTTGTGTTGGCTGGATAATCTTACCGTACAGTGCAGTGTTCTGTTGCTGTGTCACTGAAGTGCCCTGGATGGTTCTCTAATTAAAAGGGTTGAGACAATGTTTTATTTGTTCTTTATTTAACAGTCAAGTCAGTTAAGAACAAATTCTTATTTACAATGACGGCCTACACCGGCCAAACTCAGACGACACTGGGCCAATTGTGCGCTACCCTATGGGACTCCAATCACGGCCAGTTGTGATACAGTCTGGATTCGAATCAGGTTGTCTGTAGTGAAGCCTCTAGCACTGAGATGTAGTGCCTTGGACCACTGCGCCACTTGGGAGCCCCAAGAACCTATAGCATACAATAGAACCTATAGCATGCAATATAACCTATAGCATACAATAGAGCCAGAGAAAACTCAAACTCTACCATTTCATTTGTAAAACTGTCTCCTTCGCTGTCTTAAATGTCCAGTACGATATGTTATAAAAAGTACTCTTAATCTTCAAATTTACAGTCCAATGTGTCTGCAACCGCCTATACAGAGTATAGTACTTTCTCAACAAATTGTGGCTCATGGTTACGCATCTAATTGCCTGCTGTGGTTTCTAAGCAAGCTTTGAACAGTTTATTTTGTCTTCTTATGTAAGTGCAATATAAAGTAGAATTTCACTTGGTATATAGTTATTGGATATGTGGATTGTATTTTTAAAATACTCAGATTCTCATTTTAACATAGCCTCAAGTGGTAATAAAATAAAACAAAATCATATTTCAGTTCTGTCTTTAGACTTGTTCCGAAGCCACTCCTGTGTTGTCTTGGCTGTGTGCTTAGGGTTGTTGTCCTGTTGGAAGGTTAACCTTCTCCCCAGTCTGAGGTCCTGAGCACTCTGGAGCAGATTTTCATCAAGGATCTCAGTTCATCTCCCTCGATGCTGACTAGTCGCCCAGTCCCTGCCGCTGAAAATCATCCCCACAGCATGATACTTCCACCACCATGCTTCACCGTAGGGATGGTGCCAGGTTTCCTCCAGACATGACGCTTGGCATTCAGGCCAAATAGTTCAATCTTGGTTTAATCAGACCAGAGAATCTTGTTTCTCATGGTCTGAGAGGTCTTTAGGTGCCTTTTGGCAAACTCCAAGCGGGCTGTCATGTGCCTTTTACTGAGGAGTGGCTTCCGTCTGGCCACTACCATAAAGGCCTGATTGGTGGATGCTGCAGAGATGGTTGTCTTTCTAGAAGGTTCTCCCATCTCCAAGAGGAACTCTGGATCTCTGTAAGAGTGACCATCCCCCGGTTGCTCAGCTTGGCCGCGCAGCCAGCTCTAGGAAGAGTCTTGGTGGTTCCAAACTTCTTCCATTTAAGAATGATGGAGACCACTGTGTTCTTGGGGACCTTCAATGCTGCAGACATTTTTTGGTACCCTTCCCCAGATCTGTGCCTCGACACAATCCTGTCTTGGAGCTCTACGGACAATTCCTTCGACCTCATGGCTTTTTTTTGCTCTGACAACTGTGGGACCTTATGTAGACAGGTGTGTGCCTTTCCAAATCATGTCCAATCAATAGAATTTACCACAGGTGGACTGCAATCAAGTTGTAGAAACATCTCAAGGATGATCAATGTAAACAAGATGCACCTGAGGTCAATTTCGAGTCTTATAGCAAAGGGTATTTTTATTTTTTATACATTTGTAAAAAAAAATCTAAAAACCGATTATTGCTTTGTCATTATGGGGTATTGTGTGTAGATTGATTTTTTTATTTAATCCAAAATGTGGAAATCATTAGTCAAATCATTAGTCAAAACTGTTTTCTGAATAGTAGCCAAAACATATTATTTTATTTCCTATCATTTATATCTTCACTTATTTTTAAATAATGAATTTGTTTAAAGTGTAAGTTTGTTATATACAGTATAAGGTTGTGAAATATTTGTTAAAATTGCCTTTGTGGTTATTGATGACCTTTACCTAAATGACAGATCATGTGATCATGTAGTATTATCCACAGAGTAATGTTAACTCCATGGGAGAATCTCAATTGGATTCCCTAAATTCCTCGCATCCTCTCCTCCGTCCTCTCCTTGCCTCCTATTGAAAAAGGTCAAAGCCAAATGTAACAGGGGAGAGGAAGCAAGGTGAGAAAACATGGAGGAGAGGAGCAAACTCCTCGTAACGAATTGACACTCCTACATACAGTATGGTCACCACTTATTGGTTTCCGGGCGACGGAGTTGTCGAGGAGAAGACAGACTTTCGCCCAATCGTCCCATGACAGATGAACACTGGATCTGAGAGCAGCACGGGGTCTATGACACACACACACACACACGCACACACACACACACACACACACACACACACACACACACACACACACACACACACACACACACACACACACACACACACACACACACACACACACACACACACACACACACACACACACACACACACACACGAACACACACACACACACACATGCTCATCCCATGTGTTCCTCAAAGAGTTCAGGTTACAACTGGGAGGCATTTTGGGAATGGAGCTCGGCACAGACCGTGGATAACTGCTTTAACACCAGCCAGCGTCATGTGTGGTCCCAACGGAATTCTGTGCGTGTGTGTGTGTGTGTGTGTGTGTGTGTGTGTATGTTGACAGATAACAGAAGCCAGTGCCAAATGTGGACCAACACTAATTGCATTGGTATAAATTAATCCTAATATTTCAGTGTCATACGAAGTTATTAGACATATTAAACTGTAGTGGGGACTACTACATTTGTGAAAAGAATTGTGAAATGTATTAGTATATGTGGAGCATTAGGCTTTCCCAGCTGGTCATGTGGCTGCTGTGATGTCATCAGTAATATTATTTGACCAAAATGCATCTGGGCAGGCGTGAAAAAACCCATGGGTGTGTTTTTGTGTTTGTGTATGTCAAGGTTTTCCCTCATTAACTGAAAGCTTACAGTGAACTGACGGCTTATGGAATCAATGCCTGATAAAACTTCTCATAATCATTCATTCTGAACTACAGTTTTTATTTGTCATTTTTTAAAATGTATTTAATGGCGTTAGTGGCGCCTTAATTAAAGGGGCATTCCATGTAATTAGACAAGGGCGGGGATGGACAATACATGGCTAATTAAGCATAGCTATGTCCATTACACTTTTCACTGGGCAGTGTACTATTAAGGCACAACGCTTACAATAATTAATCCCAGTAATGATCTTGGTAAATCTGATGATAATATAATTTAATGGTACCACACAACAAGTCAAAACAAGATTACTCTTTTTGGCTCCAGGTAGAACCCTTTTTGGTTCCAGGTAGAACCCTTTCGGGTTGCATTTTGAACCCTCTGTGGAAAGAGTTCTACATGGAAACAAAAGGGTTCTTCCTGGAACCAAATAGCGGTTTTCAAAGGATTCTCATGTGGGAACAGCCAAACAATGCTTTTAGGTTCTAGATAGCACTTTTTTTTCTAAGAGTGTATGGCATATTAGCAAGGGTTGGGCTTCCTCACAGTGGGTGATACTGGTGAGGGTGATAACTATGAGGGATAGCTAATGCTCATACATCACTCATTTCACACATCAGTTCTGGGCTCTTTAGCAAGGACTGAATGGTTCCTTTGTTGAACTCCTATTTGTAATCTTCCCTCTTCTAGCATAGGCGCAAATGTGCAGCTTTACTTGAGAACCTCCAGTGTGCACAGCTGGTCTGTATAAGCTCACCCAGACACTGACTGATTAACTTACTGCAGGTGCATGGTCAGTCTGTGTTGCCCGCCCGCTCAAACCCAGCAGTCACCCTATTGTACTGCAAGCTTGCCCAAGTCTTTACCATTCACTTTACTGTACCTTGTTCTAGATACAGCAGTCACACACAACCAAGACATGATATGAAATTGGATAGTACAGAGCGGGATGTCAGTGCTTTTTGGAGAGCATAGTCAGTCACATGAATGCTAGTGGAATAACCTGGCAAGCTAATTAGGTTGGTTTGAAAAGTAAGACAGCACGGTCCATAGCATAATATTGTACTGTATAAGAGTATATGACAACAAACACTTCAGACTACTCCTCTCTTTCCCCATCTGCCAAAGTGAAACCCTCCCACCCAGACACTAGATCTACACTATGAAGGTCTATCACTTTCTATCACTGTGCCATGATGATACACTCTGGTTTAAAGCCCTGATCTATGAATACCAGTACATGTGCACCTCAAAGGTTGATAGACTGCCTCAGCCTGTGGTAGACTTGGAGTCTGCTCTCACATGGGGAAGCCATTACACACTTGCTCCTCTTTTGGTGTTGAAGAGAAAGGTCAACTACATGTTTATGTGCCCTGAGGTGTTTGCGTATAAACAGAGTAACCACATTGCAGATTAGTTTGTGGAGTTGTAAATAATGCTTACCTATTTCTCAGAGCTGATCTGTTGTTCGTAGATGAGGTGCTGGGTAAAATGGGTTATTAACAGGCGGACAGAGCAGAGGTTAAGATAAGAGTCTGTGTGGTCTGCGTAACACCTTACATGTGTTTCACAGGAACCTCCGCTCACAGGGCTGAGATGAAAGGAAAAATTCAAAGATATCCAATATGGAGGTCTACTGTATATACTGTTAACAGCCTTACGGAAAAAACACTAGATTTCACATGTGGAAAATCACATGATTTTTATATGGTTTGCACTTGTGAAATAATATGAAACCATATGTCTTTGAAACACTTCACACATGGTTATGTGGATTTTCACATCTGAAATCATGTGAAACTATGTGTTTTTAGAACACTTCACATGATATTTCACATGAAGTTTCACATGCCCTGCAATTCATGCCCTGCAAACAAAAAGTCATGGCCTGCAAACAAAAATGAGTTGTTATGATACACAGGCAATGCTTTTAACATATAGTGTTTTCAACTTATATATCTGACACACAACTACATTGTGCATGTTTATTTATAAGAAAATAATTATTCAACATGTACTTACCTGGGATTTGAAATGTCTGTGATAGTAACTGATTGCACCTGCATTACTACACTTTGGATTTCAAAGTAAATCTCAGCTTTGTCCAAAATACACTCAAGAAAAATTATTATATTTATATTTATCATTGTGATTCAGGAATAACATTAAAACAGAATAATATGCCCCACCAACATTATACAACTATACAGAAAACTCCTCAAATCGTTGAATTAAGTAAATTAAATCAATGATGAGAGAATAGTCAGAATAACTGTGAAATGCCACATGTGATGTGTTATAAAAACACATTTCACATGATTTCAAATATAAAATTATATGTTTCACGTGTGCAATCATGTGGTTCAATATGTGATAACATGAAACTACACTGTTAGCCATTGCTGTTAATTTTGCTGAAAATGTTTGTCATTTTGCTATATATTTACTGTCAATCGCAATGCACTTGGATACTTTTTGACGCGTCCTGCAAGTTAACTTGGCATGCCTCCCTTGCAACGCAATTCAACTTATGGGATACTTTAGATGAGCTTATGGCACACATTTCTTGTAATTTTACCGGCTACTAAGTTGCAGTGAACATAGTGGAAACAACTTTTTATATATTTCTACAGTTGAACTGTATCTTGTCAGTAAATATACAACCTTGAACAGGAGGTATATAGAAATTCTCATTCTAATTCCAATTATTTTCAATACTATTAGGAATTGACTAGAATATTAGGAATTGGGTTTACTTTCTGAATTGACTAGAAGTTAAATTGGTTAGCATGCTTGGGAGGCAACCACACCTGGGATTTGAACTCACAACCTCTTGGATGCCAGCAACCTGAATTTCCTGCTTCACCACCAGGTCACAGATTTATTGGCAAGAATACATTTCTGCACTTTGCAAAAAAGTTGCCCGGAATCAAATAAATAATTGTGTGATTATCTGACAACACCAACAAAAAAGTATCTGTGCTCAGGGCCACTTGACATTAAGGCCTAGATTCAATCAGATCAAGAGTAAACGCAATAGCCAACACCTGCATAGCTGGTGTTTTGGTGGTGTAACTGCATTAGAGTTGTCAAATCAGCCACACCAATGTGTCAGAGGAAACACCATACAACTGGCAACCTTGCATGCGCCCAGCCCGCCACAGGAGTCGCTAGAGAGCAATGGGACAAGGACATCCCAGCCGGCCAAACCCATAGGACACTGGGCCAATTGTGCATCGCCTCAAGGGTCTCCCAGTCACGACCAGCTGCAACACAGCCCGGGATCAAACCCAGATCTGTAGTGAAGCCTCAAGCACTGCAGTGCCTTAGACCACAGTTCCACTCGGGAGGCATTATCACAATCTTGATCTTACTCGCATTAGAAGTTCAGACGAGAAAGTGTAGGATAAATAGAAATAATGACACTCAAATGTAATATAATTTAAGGAAATAATGAGGTTTTCTATCAGCCTAATCAAGATGTGGATTACATATCACATTCCAGTGTTCCAAATGATAAAAATGGCTTAATGGGATTTCTTGTAACCCTTTCCTGCAGTCAAATTACCTAGTGGCCCCATGGGTGCAATGTCATTCATATTTTTCATAATTTCATAATTAATAAACTTTTTTTTTTTTAATGCAGAAAATATTTTTGTTATATTTCAGTCTTCTGGGATGTATATAAAGTTGAATGCATTTCAACTCATTATCTGACATGGTACAGGTGTATTGTTTTTTTAAACCCATGTGTGTTGGGTGTGGACTTTTGTTTCAAAGGAGATCTGTTTAAGACTACCAAGAAACTCTCTATATGACCCTGATTACGCCCACTGCAGTAAACTGTTTTAAATTAATGCAGCTCCATGCAGCCAATGGCAATGTCCGCTTTAGGTATAATTCCGGGAGCCGCTTGTGGATAACTCAGTTCCACCTCCAAAACAACCCCTATGCGGATGTCCACTAGTGAATCTAGCCCTAAGTGTGCATAAATGCTCTCAGGATTAGAACATGTAAGCATTTGGTCTGGGGTGCATTAATGTCTCAGTAGTGCCACCAGATGGTTATTTGTTACTGAGAACATACACTGAGTACACAAAGCATTAAGAACACCTGCTCTTTCCATGACATAGACTGACCAGGTGAATCCAGCTATGATCCCTTATGGATGTCACTTGTTAAATCCACTTCAATCAGTGTAGATTAAGGGGAGGAGACAGGTTAATGAAGGATTTTTGAGCCTTGAGACAATTAAGACATGGAATGTGCATGTGTGCATGGGAGTCAACATGAGCCAACATCCCAATGCAACTCAATATTAGGAAGATGTCCCTAATGTTTGGGATACTCAGTGGATATCCACACAATCTCAAATATAAGAGTATGGTTATGGTATAGTGTTGTTCCCTGGTGTACAAAAAGGTTAAAGGTACACATAAGGTACCTTCAGAGGTACACATAGGAACTCAAATGGTACTGGCCTATACCTTTTAAGGTACATGTGTGAATAATCTAGTATAATGGTACATTTTTCTACCCAATATATTACATTTAAAGCTGTGTTCGTAACCATGTGGGAGGTGGGAATTTAACAATTGTGAAGTAAAAAAAAACAGTTGGATGCATTCACCTGCTTTGAACTCAAAAACCATTTAAACAGATTGATTTTTAGAAATCATGTTTTGTTGTTGAATTTAACTGCCGAAAATGCTGATGTCAAGGTCATTTCCTTAGTAGGTGACTTCAGAGGTCAGCATGTGGGAGAAGTGGGAGCTCAGGATGATAGATACGTTTCCCACATGTAATTGCCAGTTGGAGGGACGTTCCAGTGGATTTCTCCCAGTCGTATGTAGTAAATTCTCACTTGGTTACAAAAGCAGCATAAGAAATGTAAATGGGGGCAATGAGCTGGCATGTGCTTATTAACATGTTTGGGATGCATTGGAGTCAACATGGGCCAGCATTCTGTAGAACGCTTTCGACACCATGCTCCGGTGAATTGAAGCTATTCTGAGGACAAAACGGGGTGCAACTCAAGTGTTCTTAATGTTTTGTACACTCAGTGTATGTTCCAATCAATAAGTATGAACCTGCGGCACTGCAGAAACATTGAATGCAAGTTTCTCAAGTTTCCTTGAGGACTGTTCCATTGGTGGTGATAATTGGACAAATATTTACTTGATTCTGGGCAGCTTTTAGCAAAGTGCAGAAATGCATTCTTGCCAATAAGTCAGTGGCCATATATTTTGCGCACTCAAAGATCTGGTGGTGTAGCTGCACTGTAGCAGGACATTTCAAGTTGCTAGCGACCAAGAGGTTGTGAGTTTAAAGAGTTCCAATTGTGGTCAATACAAAATTATAGAAGATTATACAGTAATTGAAATCAGTCTACAGCAGCATACTGTCATTTTATAGAATTACCACCCAGTTGTTGTATATATTTACTTTATTTTTACTGCAACAAAGTGCAGACATCTATTCTTGGCAATAAATATATATCGAATCTCCATCATGCCCACAGACCTGGTGGCGCAGAAGGATCTTCAGGTAGCTAGAAACCAAGAGATTGTGAGTTCAAATCGGTTGGGTCCCAAGTAATCAGCATTCAGCAGCACACTGTCCTTCAACATTAACACCTTAATTTAACTGTAAAAATAGATTGAACATATTTTCACTGCAACTATATAAAAACCTCTAGCGGACCATGACACAATGTTCAGAGAATGTCCCTGGAACAAACTGGTACCTAGGCAAAACCTACAGGGGACAATGACTGTTTAAAGTCAAATATTCTAAATTACATTTGTCACCTGGGCTTTCACATGTTGTCACGTGTAATTTCATGCTATCACACGTTGACATTTTGCATCCCCATATTGTCGCATTTATTTAATACAAGATCATGATTTCACATGCTCAAATGTTATTGAACCTTTATTTAACTAGGCAAGTCAGTTAAGAACAAATTCTTATTTACAATGACGGCCTACACAGGCCAAACTTGGACGACACTAGGCCAATTGTGCACCGCCCTATGGGACTCCCAATCACGGCCGGTTGTGATACAGTCTGGATTCAAACCAAGTTGTCTGTAGTGACGCCTCTAGCACTAAGATGCAGTGTCTTAGACCACTGCGCCACTTGGAAGCCCCAAGTGCTGTTATCACATATTGACATTTTTCATCGCCACGTTGTCACATTTATTTCACATGAGATCATGCTCTCATGTTGTCAGGTGTAGTTTTATGTTATCACATGTTGCTTCACTTGTTATCTCTGTGTGCTTCACTTGTTGTCACATGATATCACATTAACTTCACATTAAATGTCTGGAACCAACAGAAGGACCCTGAACAGTTTCTACCCCCAAGCCATAAGACTGCTAAATAGCTAACCAAATAGCTACCCAGACTATCTGCATTGACACTTTTTGCACTAACTTTTTTACTCATCACATACACAGCTGCTTCTGTTTATTTTTAATTAATGTGATCATGTGTTCCCTTTTGAAATTCATGTGTTTTTTTCCATACGGGAGGTTAAACAGCCTCTAAAAGTCTAAGCCATTGGGGGCTAACATATGGAATGGTTTTAAGATGGTCATACCATGGAGAGTTTAGCTATTTGATTTTGAATTTTAGGACCCCTTTAGGTATACATTTTTAAATAATGAAATATTGGATTTAGCCTTTATTACTATAGCTCATAGAAATGCACTGAATAACACACTCATAAATGGCAAGGAATAAGGTTTTAAAGTGTGTTTCCTATATCTAGGAGATATTTTTTTGGGACACATTTTTAACCACTTATTTTTGTTGGCACAAAACTACCTCCATACTTCCATTAATTTGTATGGGTTACCTTCAGACGAGTCCTGTGACACATGTTGGGAGTCCAAACATTTCGGACGCTACAGATAAAAGTTGGCACATCAGCGCTACCGACTTCAAACAAATCCCGTGGGGCTTGTGGTGGAGAGTGGCCATATTAGTTTTCTAGGCCAAACCGTTCGGACTCTACAGACTTTTTTGCAAGAATACCTATTTTTCGGGATGTCTCGTGGTCTGACAAACACCGCAGATATGCAAGGCCGACATAGGCGGATGCAGTGGATTGAGACGCAGCCGATGCAAATAGATATCTCTAGCTTAAACTGACAGATTTTTATGGGGATATCTTTATTATGTTACTTATATTGACAAACGGGTACGTCAATAGACTCTTAAAGATTTTAACACTGTCTTTACACTTTAAAAAAAACAACAGTTGAATATTAGTTGTAGTGTTGAATGTTCTTTAATATTTTCTTTACAGTTTCAGAAATTGATTCAGCAATTGTGATAGATTTTTCATAAATGAAGAAACTGTAATTTTTCATACATTAAGGTTACTGACACTAACAACAATGTAAAACGAGCTAAATAATTTGGCAGCATTCTGTACATTCACTAAATCAATATGTATTGTGATGCCAAAGTTGTTGTATCATTGCCTTGTGGTTCCTGACAGGAACATTGTCAGCCATATGTGCTGCCATACTGTTGGCAATGAAGCTTCTGTTGAAACATCAGGTAAAGGACATGCACCTTATTTATTTTCATAAGTAGGTACTATATGTAAACACACTGTATGGATTATTGAATCATACCTCTTCTGACTGTTATTGTGGAAATTACACATTTTACTTTTACATTCAGATACTATTTATTTAGTATTTAGTACTTTAATTTACAACAGAAATACACTTTAAATCATTTTCTTTGTCAAAACAACACATTGGGATTGATAAAAAAAGGGAAAACCATCTTCAACTTCAACTTTAGCAGTCGACCTTAATCTTCAGCTATGGGAAAGTGGCAAAGGTCAAACAGAGATGGAATGAGTTTTAAGCTTGTGAATCTGGGCACGTCTGCTCCAAAGCATGTCTAATAGTCCTCAACCCTGGAGGATGGCCTTTACCTGTCTACATAAAGACCTCCTGCACACACTCATTAATGTGCACACACATAAACACACGTGCACACATGCTTAAAATAGCTCTATTTTTACACAACCCAAACACACCTTCATACAGTCTCATCCTAAGGTTACAGCCAGGCACACCTTCATACAGTCTCATCCTAAGGTTACAGCCAGGCATATACGAGGACTATACGGTAATGATCCCTTGTTATCAAATGCATGTGCACACTCACACACATGACAGGCATTTACATGCACACAGAGATACTCACTTTGATGGACAGCAGACGTGGCAGATGCCACAGTCTAGTTCTAACTTCACCTGAAGGGTTTGAGCATTCCACTCCACTCAGTCACACAGTAAAAAACGCATGACAAGGGGAATGTCTCAATTCAGCTGGATAAAATTGGATCTGAAAGTTACCTGAGTGTATGTGCATGGAAGTAGCCTGCCTCCATCCGTGAGCAAAGGGCCCTACACCCTGAGTTTGCACTCACTGGCGCTAGACCATAGTCTTAATTGTACCCATATCTTGTCAGTGCCACTCAGGTACAATAAGATATCATACTAGTCTGTCTGCTTGCCTAATGTCAGCCTCTCAGAGTAAGGCCTATATGCTCCACACACATGCATGCACATACACACACATATACACACACAAACAGAGAGTGACAGAGTGTCAAATTAAAGTGACACAACTGTCACCTGCTCTTTTTTTCTTCTTAACACTAATTAGTGTTAAGCATTGTTGGTTAAGAGCTTGTTAGTAAGCATTTCACTGTAAGGTCTACACCTGTTGTATTCGGCGCATGTGACAAATACATTTTGATTTGATCCCACTCACTAGTAATCTGACAGAATGATGTGTGCAAATGTAGTTTTGTCTCTCACCTTTCTTACCATCACAGCCATACCTTTGAACAGAAAATATCAGCTCAGCAACACAGAACTCTCAGCTCACCACCACCTCATTCATTGCTCAATCTTAGAAGCTGCTTTCCATTTAAATCAAACACAAGTGAAAGGCACAGTGGCATTAACTCAATTCTATATCAAAACAGACCCACATTTTTAGCAAAAACATTAACATGCATTATTTTTAGCATGTTATTTAGGCGTTAATACATGTCACATATCAGTTTACAAACATATATATATATAATTGAGTTAAGCCGCATACAAACATGGTTTCTTTTTTGTTTTCTTGAGTAAGGCAGCTCCATAATGCAGGTGTTTCAGCCTAGCTCAGTGCTTTCTGTGGTGGTGGGGAGGGCCAGCAGAAAATAGGAGCATTGCACCATGATTGGCTCAGTGTTCTGTCACTGCAAGTTTAAGTTCTTAGTAAGGGTGGACATTCAACATTTCAGCCTTTGGGTCCTGCCATAGAGTTATATTACAAGTGCCCTTCCAAGAATGTTCAACATCACTGGCTCGAGAAATGACAGTAACTTTGATTGGACTGATCATGTCAACATCTTAATTTTACAATCTTAGCTATCAGTCATCATCATGAATTAACTCTACTGGCAAATCCTTTTTAATCTTTGTCAAATTAAGATAAATAATGAAGAGAAAAAATAGAAAAAACGTATCGCCACTAATCGGCCATGCACATTACACAACAATTTAGAGATCGCAAATTCAACAGTGAGTGATTTGTAAGGAATCGGTGACAGTGGCTAAGTGCATGCATTGCGATTGGGAAGTCAGGAATAAACAGCTCAAACTGGGAAAACATTTTGGCGAGCTCAGCCAGAAAAGATGGCAAGAGACAGAGGTTACTTCTACAGAGAGTTCCTGTGCCCCATACACCGCACGACTACAGGAACATCACAATTTAGCTTTCGGCAACGGACGTAACCTCCGGCCATGCAAGGCTCGGTAACGGTAGGCACTCTAACATTCCCCCCTGCCCCCATAACCTGAACTAAGACAATTTAAGGAAACATAAACACAGAACATTAGCTGAACTACTAAAACATAAACACATAACACAACCGTTTAACCGTATAACACGAACTACCCACAATCCCCTTGCGCCCTTCAGTTACCGGCTAGCGTATGCCGGCCAGATCTCTACAATACGTTTTGAACAGTCATTCAACTCGGTATTGTAAATCAGGCATCTTTCTCTTTGATGACAAAATTTGAAAAAATTGATGACCACAAAGGACCGCCGCGACACATTCCTGTTCAACCACATCACAACAACGTGAGTAAAAATGTTGTATGCTGCTGTAACCGGGATGAAACGGCTAGCTAGTTAGCGGTGCACGCTAGTAGCGTTTCAATCTGTGACGTCACTCGCTCTAAGACCTTGAAGTAGTTGTTTCCTTTTCTCTGCAAGAGCCGCGGCTTTTGCGGAGCGATGGTTAACAATGCTTTGAGGGTCCCTGGCTCGAGCCCAGGTAGCGGCTAGGAGATGGGACAGAAGCAAAACTGTTACACTGCTTCATAAATTATGTAGGATGCCAGAGATAAATGTATAATGTAGCTAAGAAAGTAATACTAAGTGTATGTTGTGTAGTAAACTGTTAGTAGCCCATGTGCCTCACCCTAATAATTTGGTCTATTTTCACCAGCGCGGTATTGTAAACACATGGTTTGTGGCCGGTATGTGATTGACTTTTTTAGTACAGCTTTGACAGTGCTACTGATAGTAGTGGTGGCGCTTGGCTTCCACGTCCAAATTCAGCACACACAACATTCTATAATAGAATTATGTTATTTGACGTGTCAAATTAAAAGCTTATTTAAAGAATCAAATAGTGTTATTTGAAGTGTATATTTTTTACATGCAAAGACCCAAGCGGCGTTCAATGTGCCTCACCCTAATAATTTGGTCTATTTTCACCTCTTAATTTTGCCTACTGTTCTAGCTTGGTGGTGCACATGTATCTATAACCTGTTTTAGAGAAATGTAATCATTGTATATTGTAAGAGCTTTCATTGTCTGCTTATATGCCCCCTTTATTTATCCTACAGTTCTGACTTGGTGTACAGGGAGTACACTGTAAGAACGGCCCATGTTCTGAATTCTGTCGCTGTACATTTCAAAAGTGCTGGACAAATAGTAATACTGACTACATCCGTCATCGCTCGCTCATTAATGTCTTAATCGAAGTTACGGATTGCCTCTTATCCGCTTGTCGTCCCCTTATGCCATAGTTTGTACATCTCAATTGTCAGTAGAAACCACATTTGTTTAAACAAGTCAGCCATATCAGCTATGTTTTTTTAAAAGGCAGTTCATGAGGCTGAATGAACTGTTTCGCTGCCAGACAAGGCTCCACTGATAGCCAGGTGTAGCAGTGGTAAGGTGCTAAAGGATTGACATGCTAAAATCGCCACTGGAAAGACATATCAATGTCCATGTCTACATTCCTATAAAAATACAGAGAATGTATTTTATAATGAACAAAATCATTTTAAAACAACATTATTTTACAGTGGTCTGCTGTACATTATGAAAAAGACATCACATGATGCAATGTTTGTCCAAATGAACTCTGGCAATGTTAAGAAACCTGATGCCCTGACACCAGAAATGCATACATGCCCCTAAAATATCTCTCTGTTATTCAGAAGCTGTGGAGGCTTGGACTTTACTATTTATATTTTTTGCCAACTTTTACTTTTACTTCACTACAATCCTAAACAAAATTATGTACTTTTTACTCCATACATTTTCCCTGACACCCAAAAGTACTTGTTACATTTTGACAGGAAAATGGTCCAATTCACACACGTATCAAGAGAACATCCCTGGTCATCCCAACTGCCTCTGATCTGGCGGACTCACTAAACACAAATGCTTAGTTTGTGAATTATGTCTGAGTGCTGGAGTGTGCACCTGGCTATACGTCAATAAAAAATAATGGTTTGCTTCATATAAGGAATTTTAAATGGTTTATACTTTTACTTTTACTTTTGATACTTAAGTACATTATAGCAATTACATTTACTTTTGTTTATTTAAAACCAAATACTTTTAGACTTTTACTCAAGTAGTATTTTACTGGGTGACTTTCACTTTTACTTAAGTCATTTTCTTTTAAGGTATCTTTACTTTTACTCAAGTATGACAATTGAGTACTTTTTCCACCACTGCTCATAGACACCCTGTTCATAGTGATTTGGCCCAAGAACTTTGGCCATGTAGGAGTACTTGGGCAGAAAAAAAAAGAAATGCTGAAAATGCTGCATCATGCTTATAGCTCTTTTTCATATTCACTCCTCATACACAGTCCTATATGAGGTAGAGATCAGCAGAATCATGTTTTACACACCCTCTGACTCCCCAGATATCGTGCCAGAGTTACCAATGCCAGAGTTTTGCCCATACAGAGTAAAATAAGATATCATTAGAACAAGATACATGTCCTGTTCAAGACACATTCAGAGTTAACATTGGAGAAGGAAATGGGATCATGTGCCACTCTGCATCCTTCTCAGGAACCTTGAAAGAAACTCTCATCACAATCATTAGGGAAATAAACTGGCCAATTTCTCCTCCACATATTTACACTGATCTTAGACATGTGTGGTCCACACTTAGAGCTAGCCAATGGACAAGTTGACCTGTCGTTCAATGACGTTCTCTTCAACACCGTTACCTATCAACAGATATAACTCTTTGCCAACCATTTGGTAATTTAGGCTGACACTTATCCAAGTTATTTGGCCACATCCAGGGGACACATCAGTCAGTGTTCATAGAATATACAGTATGTGTGCTGTATCTACACTGGGGGCCAAAAGTTTGGAATATTAGTCATTCAAGGGTTTTTCTTTATTTAATTTTTTACATTGTAGAATAAAATACATCAAAACTATGACATAACACATATGGAATCATGTAGTAACCAAAAAAGTGTTTAACAAATCAAAATATATATTATATTTGAAATTCTTCAAAGTAGCCACCCTTCACCTTGATGACAGCTTTGCACACTCATGGCATTCTCTCAACCAGCATGGAAGACCCAGAAATACCTCTGCTGCAGAGGATAAGTTACCAGACTCAGATTGCAGCCCAAATAAATGCTTCACAGAGTTCAAGTAACAGACACATCTCAACATCAACTGTTCAGAGGAGACTGTGTGAATCGGGCCTTCATGGTCGAATTGCTGCAAAGAAACCACTACTAAAGGACACCAATAAGAAGAAGAGACTTGCTTGGGCCAAGAAACACAAGCAATGGACATTAGACCAGTAGAATTTTGTAATTTGGTCTGGAGTCAAAATTTGAGATTTTTGGTTCCAACCTCAACCAAATTTAGATGGTTTGGGATGAGTCGGACCGCAGTGAAGGAAAAGCAGCCAACAAGTGCCCAGCATATGTGGGAACTCCTTCAAGACTGATGGAAAAGCATTCCAGGTGAAGCTGGTTGAGAGAATGCCAAGGGTGTGCAAAGCTGTCATCAAGGCAAAGGTGGCTATTTGAAGAATCGTAAATATAAAATATATTTTGATTAGTTAACACTTTTTTGGTTACTACATGATTCCGTATGTGTTATGTCATAGTTTTGATGTCTTCACTTTTATTCTACAATGTAAAAAATAGTACAAATAAAGAAAAACCCTTGAATGAGTAATACTCCAAACTTTTGGCCCCCAGTGTACGTGTGTCTCTTACCTCTACTAGATTACGTGAAGTCATACAAACCTGTCAGAAAGAATGTTTAGCATGACACTATGTTGACATCATAGATGCAGAGAGCTACTGTTTGTAAACTGTTGAGAGTCCATACTGTGTCTGTGTTACATACAGTATCTAAAAAAATATATATATTTTTTTCTTGTACTTTTTTGTATATTTTCTCATATGGTTTCAGATCTGTGTGGTTACAACCACTTTCGGCAACTGAGAATTGTTGGAGAGAATTTCTCAATCACATCTAGCTACATATCACATAATGGAAAAACTTTAGTGCCAGCCAGTGTTGGTTCAAGTGCACTCAATGTTAAGAGTAGCGGGGTTCCAATAGACTGTTTTCAAAATCAATAAAAGCTCTGGCGTAGAATTCCTGTGACCCTTGCTCATGTGGAGAGAAAATATATGAAAAAAATCTAAAATGCCAGCGGGCCTTTGGGGACTGTGTGTGTGTTTAGTCTAATACCGAGCGTCCTTTGGTGGTTGTGATTCAAAGCACATCGAACTCTAGCCAAAAGCAGCTGTGAACATCCCTTGATCGCAGTGGCGTTGCCTTTTATTAGATTTATCATTCAGAGGTAGGTCAAGAGCTCTGTGTAGAGGTGTGTGTGAGGTAGAAAGAGATCAGGTTGAGAGGGACATGTACATTTTCTCACACCAAAGATGCTAGGGGTGCGTTTAAATATGGGCTAGATATGTATGGCATCATATTTGATTAAAACATTATTGTACATGATTGAGTTGTAAAACTTTTAGATTTTTTATCGGAAAAATGTATATATGCTAAAGTCCAAAAAGTATTAAGAAGAAAAAAATACATATTGTAAGCAAAAACTTCAAGCCGGTGCGAATGACCAGTGCACCGGTGTTGTAGCAAGTTGCTTCCCACTGGGCAGCTGTATGTCGCCGGCGGTCGGCGGTAGCTAACGTGTTCAATTTGTTCCATCCCATTTTATTTTATTTTGAGTCGGATAGCAGCCTACACAATAAATAACTTGTAATATTGGTCGTAAACTCATGGATGCCACCATGATACAGTCTACTGCTCTATGGTGAGAGTATGCTGTGCAGGCCGGTGTCGCAGCAATGAAGAATTGATTGTGTGCGAGTTCACGCGAAGGAGGGGGCGGATTCTGTCAGGGGGGAGATTTTCGGCACAACACCTACAACAAGACACCGGGGAGCAGTGTCCTTCGGAGTGCCTTGGTAAGCACTGCTGTCCCGCAGTACAGCGAGAGAAGTAGCTAGGTAGTAGGGTCACACGGTTGATGATGAGTTCTGAAGGTGTGGTCATTGAACTGTCACTCCAAATACATTGACGAATAGTAAACAATTTAGTTCGCCCCCTTCTAAACCCCACCACCACGTGAACATTGGTTACAAAATGAAAGTGCGTAAAAAAAAAATATCGAAGGGAAGACCTGAGAAATGCAAGCGTAGGGCCCGGTATCCTATTGTTTCTTTTTGGTTTGCAATACCTTTTGATTCGTTTTTGTTAACAAGTTTAACGTTTATGTTTACAATATTATTATTTTTCTTCTCAATATATATATTTTTTGTTTAAAAATCTAAAAGTTATAGGACTCATGATTATTTTGTAATTAAATATGATGCCATAACTAGGTACCAGAGAAAGAATGTAGACACAACAAATGAAACACAGACAAAACATAAACTACAAGCCAAAGCAAAGCCAAAACAAATAAACAGTTAATTGACCAAAGAGCAGCTAAATACAAACACAAACATACAAACAAAACTTTACCACCTTGAATAAAACAGCAGCAAAAAGAAATGTGTCACAAGCATTGGTTTTCGTCATTGGTGGCACAATATTGATAAAGACTATCTCGGACAACTTATCCGGGGAGAGGTGGAGGGAGGACAGGGGCGATGGTGGGGGAAAGAGGGGCGACGGTGGGGGAAAGAGGGACAACGGTGGGGGAAGGACGGGCGACGGAGCATTCAGACATACCGAGGTGGCAGACGGTGGGGGTCGGTCTCCTCCCAGGGCGTATGACAGTGCTGCAGAATGGCAGCTCACAGCACAGCCAAAGCCAGAAAAACACAGACAGGCCTTCCTTCGTCAGGAACCATTGGATGATATGATTAGCGCACCATTTCCCCTCGGCGCTTCTCTGTCCCCATGTTGGCCTGTTTGTCTTGCATCGCTTCTCGACTGCGTCACTTACATCTGTCGTGGCATTCACACTGCAGCTCATCTCTGTTATTTGATCCAATGGTGCGAGTAGAGTCTGTGTTTTGCTCAGTATTTGGTTTTGGGCATTTGGGTAATTCAACTAGGTTGGGTTTGGAGATAAATCTATGGTGTCTGATATTTGTGAGCTATGCTTTTGACTCCAATTATAGAGACAGACACACTCATCAAAAATATCCATTGTCACACAACCACAATACAATAAATGACCAAAAGTATGTGAACACGTGCTCGTCGAACATCTCATTCCAAAGTCATGGGCATTAATATGGAGTTGGTCCCCCCCCTCTGCTGTTAAAACAGCCTCCACTCTTCTGGGAAGATGTTGGAAACGGGGACTTGATTCCATTTAGCTACAAGAGCATTAGTAAGGTCAGTTTGGAACTCGGTAGTGAGTGTTGCATTTTTACGCACTATGCGCTTCACCGGGGCAGCTCAAGCAGGGCAGAAATTTGTCAAACTGACTTGTTGGAAAGGTGGCATCCTATGGCTGTGCCACGATGAAAGTCATTAAGCTCTTCAGTAAAGCCATTCTACTGCCAATGTTTGTCTATGGGGATTGCATGGCTGTGTGCTCGATTTTATACACCTGTCAGCAGTGGGTATGGCAGAAATAGCCGAATCCACAAATTTGAAGGGGTGTCCACATACTTTTGGTTTTGTAGTGTATGTTGTACATCTGAAGTTGTACGGGGGTAAAAGGGCCAGAGTGGAGGATGTCTGTGGCTCATCCTTCTTTCCTTATCAGTACAGTATCAGTGCAGGTAATTCCGGCGTGGTAATGTCTTCCTGGTCCTGTGGTAATGACAGACCTCCAGTCCTCCTCCACAGAGGTCATGACTAATACCCTACATCTCACACCCAGATTCTAAATAGACAGGGAGATAGATAGAGGACGCGTCTCCCCTGGGTTTCAGGCCACAAGGTAACGTTGCCTCACACTGGCCTCTGAGGAAACTTCCTTTGCAGAAGAACACTTGCTACAGCTGTCTGGAATTTTCATAGAACAAGCCAAGAGAGGATGATTGTAACACTCATTTACTGCCCTTTTGGAATCTGGGACTTCAGTTCACCATGATCTCAGTTTTGGCCTTATCAGAGTAGGTCTGGAGGACAGACCCAAGTTGTCAGAAGGGTGTATATCAAAGATCACACCGGACAGTTACAGCCGAGCCAAGCATCTTGCCCTCCTTCCCCTTCATCCAGACAGCAGCAGATAATCGCTTTTTCCCTGTCTGCAGACGACGCCACATCCTACACTGTTGATGTCCCATAAATCACCTGGCTGGGACTGGCTGTGTCAATGAAATGATAAACAACCTGCTCACTCAGAAATGGTTCTTCTCAAGAAATGTAATGGTTGGGGGCTTTTCTCTGTTGCTGCAGTTAAGAAAGGGACCTAGCCTACAGTAACAGTAGTTTGTGTTTGAACCTTGTTGTCATTATGAGAGTAACCTAGCTACAGAATGTGTGTTTGTGCCTTGCCTGTCGTCAGAGGTAACTGTTTGGAACCAACATGTTGTAATACCCTGCTGGACTAATTAGAATATCACACGTCATCTAACCTGTTGTCTACTGTCTGTACCACAGCTAGTTAATTGAGCAACATGTTGCCTGGTTTCACTGTTAAATCAACAATGAACATTTATGGCGTGGAGCAGAGATGAATACACAGTAATTTCTATATTGAGCCTCATGAGTACTTCCTATGGCTTAGCCCTCTGCCAGCTGTTGTAAGGTCATAATGATTATGAATCTTATGAACCATAGTAGACTAACTTTACTGAGTTAGGGGGCTGCTCGTCTGCCTTTGGCACGTGACTGGACACATAGCCTGCGGCCAGTACTCTGTTCAGTGTCAAAGCAGCAGCCTGACATACTGTAGTGTAGGCTAGACTCACCTCACCTCCAGGGCCTGGGCCGGTGTGGAGATACTATCAACCCTCAGAACAAGCTGAGCTGTCAGATACACACGATTAATATTCAACGCCAGAGAAGAGATATCCTCAGTCAGTCTAGACTTACAGGCTGCGTTTTGACATAGATGGTAACACTGTTTCTCAGGAAAGTCTACCTGGGCAATTTGAACATACAGTTACATTTTTTTATTTTCTTTCAGGAATTGGTGTTTTGTATGTTTTATAGAACTGTGGGGCTGATTACATTTTCCCTGAGATTTTACACTACATGACCAAAAGTTTGTGGACACCTGCTCAACAAACATCTAATTCTAAAATCATGGGCATTAATATGGAGTTGGTCCCCCCTCTGCTGCTTTAACAGCCTAAACTCTTCTGGGAAGTTTTTTCACTAGATGTTGGAACATTGTTGAGGGGACTTGCTTCCATTCAGCCACAAGAGCATTAGTGAGGTCAGGCTCTGATGTTGGGCGATTAGGCCTGGTTCATAGTCAATGTTCCAATTCATCCCAAAGGTGTTCGATAGGGTTGAGGTCAGGGCTCTGTGCAGGCCAGTCAAGTTCTTCCACACCGATCTCGACAAACCATTTCTGTATGGACCTCGCTTTGTACACGGGGGCATTATCATGCTGAAACAGGAAAGGGCCTTCCCCAAACTGCTGCCACAAAAATTGGAAGCACAGAATCGTCTAGAATGTCATTGTATGAGGTAGAGTTAATATTTCCCTTCACTGAAACTAAGGGGCCTAGCCCGAACCATGAAAAACAGCCCCAGACCATTATTACTCCTCCACCAAACTTTACAGTTGGCACTATGCATTTGGGCAGGTAGTGTTCTCCTGGCATCCGCCAAACCCAGATTCGTCCATCGGACTGCCATATGATGAAGCGTGATTCATCACTCCAGAGAACGCATTTCCACTGCTCCAGAGTCCAATGGCGGCAAGCTTTACACCACTCCAGCCAACACTAGGCTTGTGTGCAGCTGCTCGCCCCATGGAAACCCATTCCATGAAGCTCCCGACGAACAGTTCTTGTGCTGACGTTGTGGCCTATCACTTCGCGGCTGAGCTGTGTTTGCTCCTAGACATTTCCACTTCACAATAACAGCACTTACAGTTGACCGGGGCAGCTCTAGCGGGACAGAAATTTGACGAACTGACTTGTTGGAAAGGTAGCATCCTATGACGGTGCCATGTCACTGAGCTCTTCACTAAGGCCATTCTACTGCCAATATTTGTCTATGGAGATTGCATGGCGGTGTGCTCAATTTTATACACCTGTCAGCAACAGGTTTGTCTTAAATAGCCCAATCCACTCATTTGAAGGGGTGTTCACATACTTTAGTATATATAGTGTACCTTCTGAAAGCTTTGTTTATGTTCATGGAGAGAAGAGAGAGAGAGACAGAGGATATTTAATGAAGTGCCTCCGTGGTCTGAATACAAATGGGCTCTCATTTTCTCTACTCTCGCTACTGCATGGCTAGTGGAGAGTAGAGTGATATTCAGGACCAGGCCGGCTACACAGACACTAAGAAGCTAATCATTAGCCTATCATTGGCTATCAATCAAAACCCTGATAATCTCCCTGTGTCTCCTCATGATGGATGTTATGGTACCTCTAATTCCAAATCACTCATGCACACAGAGGGATAATCATAAAGGGAAGTGAACACATATCTCATAATTACCATTAAGATCTATACCACCATATTATGACCGTGGGGATGTGAAAAAAGTGGATATCCTGGTGGGGGTAATGATTGAGTTATGGCAGAGATCTGTAAGATGGATGGGGAAGGCTTGCAGTATTGAAATGAAAGGACATCCAAAAGTATTGGGACAGTGACACATTTTTTGTTGTTTTGGCTCTGTACTTCAGCAATTTGGATTTGAACTAATACAACGACTATGAGACTGTCATCTTTCATTTGAGGGTATTTTCAACCATATCGGGTGAATCGTTTAGAAATTACAGCACTTTTTGTACATAGTTACAGATGCACAAATATCATACCCCCCAAAAAATGCTAACCTCCCCTGTTATTGTAATGGTGAGAGGTTAGCATTTTTGGGGGGTATTTTATTTGTGCGCTTGTAACTTTCTCACACATCATTATTCAATATTAATTCAGGATTATTCGTAATCATGGTAGCATCCACATTAATGCAGAAGTGTTTATTTACAATAAAAGTGACTCCACAATGGCACAATACGTTATTTATCATTAATTTCTATTGGGCACAACATAATCTGAAACACAACCAAAACAAACAGCAAATGCATCACAAGTTTGATGTAATCATTGCGTGCTAGGAACATGGGACCAAATACTAAAAAACGTTTCACTACTTAAATACACACAGTGCATTTGCAAAGTGTTCAGACCCCTTGAATTGTTTTTGTTATGTTACAGCATTATTCTAAAATGGACTCAATTGTTTTTTTCCCTCATCAATCTACACACAATACCCCATAATGACAAAGCAAAAACACGTTTTTAGACATTTTCGCAAATGTATACACTGGGGGCCAAACGTTTGGAATATTACTCATTCAAGGGTTTTTCTTTATTTACACTAGTTTTTACATTGTAGAATAAAAGTCAATACATCAAAACTATGACATAACACATATAGAATCATGTAGTAACCAAAAAAGTGTTAAACCAATCAAAATTGGATTTATATTTGCGATTCT
Organism: Thymallus thymallus; assembly: GCA_023634145.1. Taxonomy (NCBI): domain Eukaryota; kingdom Metazoa; phylum Chordata; class Actinopteri; order Salmoniformes; family Salmonidae; genus Thymallus; species Thymallus thymallus. The sequence goes on from CM042407.1 coordinate 25,234,143, forward strand.
TCAAAGTAGCCACCCTTTGCCTTGATGACAACTTTGCACACTCATGGCATTCTCTCAACCAGCATCTTGAGGACCGCCACAGGAATGGAAGACCCAGAAATACCTCTGCTGCAGATGATAAGTTCATTAGAGTTACCAGCCTCAGATTGCAGCCCAAATAAATGCTTCACAGAGTTCAAGTAACAGACACATCTCAACATCAACTGCGTGGAGACTGTGTGAATCAGGCCTTCATGGTCGAATTGCTGCAAAGAAACCACTACTAAAGGACACCAATAAGAAGAAGAGACTTGCTTGGGCCAAGAAACACGAGCAATGAACATTAGACCAGTGGAAATTTGTCATTTGGTCTGAAGTCAAAATTTGAGATTTTTGGTTCCAACCTCAACCAAATTTAGATGGTTTGGGATGAGTCGGACCACAGTGAAGGAAAAGCAGCCAACAAGTGCTCAGCATATGTGGGAACTCCTTCAAGACTGATGGAAAAGCATTCCAGGTGAAGCTGGTTGAGAGAATGCCAAGGGTGTGCAAAGCTGTCATCAAGGCAAAAAATATATAAAATATATTTTGATTTGTTTAACACTTTTTTGGTTATGTATGTGTTATGTCATAGTTTTGATGTCTTCATTCTACAATGTAAAAAATAGTGCAAATAAAGAAAAACCCTTGAATGAGTAATACTCCAAACTTTTGGCCCCCAGCATATATATATATATATATATATATATATATATATATATATATATATATATATATATATATATATATATATATATATATATATATATCTGTATACAGTGGGGAGAACAAGTATTTGATACACTGCCGATTTTGCAGGTTTTCCTACTTACAAAGCATGTAGAGGTCTAATTTTTATCATAGGTACACTTCAACTGCGAGAGACGGAATCTAAAACAAAAATCCAGAAAATCACATTGTATGATTTTTAAATAATTAATTTGCATTTTATTGCATGACATAAGTATTTGATCACCTACCAACCAGTAAGAATTCCGGCTCTCACAGACATGTTAGTTTTTCTTTAAGAAGCCCTCCTGTTCTCCACTCATTACCTGTATTAACTGTACCTGTTTGAACTCGTTACCTGTATAAAAGACACCTGTCCACACACTCAATCAAACAGACTCCAACCTCTCCAATATGGCCAAGACCAGAGAGCTGTGTAAGGACATCAGGAATAAAATTGTAGACCTGCACAAGGCTGGGATGGGCTACAGGACAATAGGCAAGCAGCTTGGTGAGAAGGCAACAACTGTTGGCGCAATTATTAGAAAATGGAAGAAGTTCAAGATGACGGTCAATCTCCCTCGGTCTGGGGCACCATGCAAGATCTCACCTCGTGGGGCATCAATGATCATGAGGATGGTGAGGGATCAGCCCAGAACTACACAGCAGGACCTGGTCAATGACCTGAAGAGAGCTGGGACCACAGTCTCAAAGAAAACCATTAGTAACACACTACGCCGTCATGGATTAAAATCCTGCAGCGCACGCAAGGTCCCCCTGCTCAAGCCAGCGCATGTCCAGGCCCGTCTGAAGTTTGCCAAAGACCATCTAGATGATCCAGAGGAGGAATGGGAGAAGGTCATGTGGTCTGATGAGACAAAAATAGAGCTTTTTGGTCTAAACTCCACTCGCCGTGTTTGGAGGAAGAAGAAGGATGAGTACAACCCCAAGAACACCATCCCAACCGTGAAGCATGGAGGTGGAAACAAACAAAGGGGACAGGACGACTGCACCGTATTGAGGGGAGGATGGATGGGGCCATGTATCGCGAGATCTTGGCCAACAACCTCCTTCCCTCAGTAAGAGCATTGAAGATGGGTCGTGGCTGGGTCTTCCAGCATGACAACGACCCGAAACACACAGCCAGGGCAACTAAGGAGTGGCTCCGTAAGAAGCATCTCAAGGTCCTGGAGTGGCCTAGCCAGTCTCCAGACCTGAACCCAATAGAAAATCTTTGGAGGGAGCTGAAAGTCCGTATTGCCCAGCGACAGCCCCGAAACCTGAAGGATCTGGAGAAGGTCTGTATGGAGGAGTGGGCCAAAATCCCTGCTGCAGTGTGTGCAAACCTGGTCAAGAACTACAGGAAACGTATGATCTCTGTAATTGCAAACAAAGGTTTCTGTACCAAATATTAAGTACTGCTTTTCTGATGTATCAAATACTTATGTCATGCAATAAAATGCAAATTAATTACTTAAAAATCATACAAAGTGATTTTCTGGATTTTTGTTTTAGATTCCGTCACTCACAGTTGAAGAGTACCTATGATAAAAATTACAGACTTCTACATGCTTTGTAAGTGGGAAAACCTGCAAAATCGGCAGTGTATCAAATACTTGTTCTCCCCACTGTATATATATATATGTAGAAAAAAAAAAGAAATATCACATTTACATAAGTATTCAGACCCTTTACTCAGTACATTGCTGAAGCACCTTTGGCAGTGATTACAGCCACAAGTCTTCCTGGGTATGACACTACAAGCTTGGCACACCTGTATTTGGGGAGTTTTTCCCATTCTTCTCTGCTGATCCTCTCAAGTTCTGTCAGGTTGGATGAGGAGTGTAACTGCACAGCTATTTTCAGGTCTCTCCAGAGTTGTTCCATTGGGTTCAAGTCCGGGCTCTGGCTGGGCCACTAAAGGGCATTTAGAGACTTGCTCCGAAGCCACTCCTGCATTGTCTTGGCTGTGTTCTTAGGGTCTTTATCCTGTTGGAAGGTGAACCTTAGCCCTAATCTGAGGTCCTGAGCACTCTGGAGCAGGTTTTCATCAAGGATCTCTCTGCACTTTGCTCTGTTCATCTTTCCTTCGATCCTCACTAGTCTCCTAGTCCCTGCCACTGAAAAACATCCCCACAGCATGATGCTGCCATCACCATGCTTCACCGTAGGGATCGTGCCAGATTTCCTCCAGACTTGACACTTGGCATTCAGGTCTAAGAGTTCAATATTGGTTTCATCAGACCTTTTGTCAGGCTGTCATGTACCTTTTACTAAAGTGTGGCTTCTGTCTGGCCACTATACCATAAAGGCCTGATTGGTGGAGTGCTGCAAAGATGGTTGTTCTTCTGGAAGGTTTTCCCATCTCCACAGAGGAACTCTGGAGCTCTGTCAGAGTGACCATCAGTTTCTTGGCCACGTCCCTGACCAAGGCCCTTCTCCCCGATGGCTCAGTTTGGCCAGGCGGCCAGCTCTAGGAAGAGTTTCGGTGGTTCCAAACTTGTTCCATTTAAGAATGATGGAGGCCACTGTGTTCTTGGGGACCTTCAATGCTGCAGATTATTTTTGGTACCTTCCCCAGATCTGTGCCTCGACACAATCCTGTCTCGGAGCTCTATGGACAATTCCTTCGACCTCATCGCTTGGTTTTTGCTCTGACATGCATTGTCAACTGTGGGACCTTATGAAGTGCTTTTCCAAATCATGTCCAATGAATTTACTACAGGAGGACTCCAGTCAAGTTGTAGAAACATCTCAAGGATGATCAATGGAAACAGGATGCACCAAGCTCAATTTTGAGTCTCACAGCAAAGTGTCTGAATCCTTGTGTAAGAATAGAGTGGCCTGAAGTAATACATTTGAAGAAATGTCTAAAAACCTGTTTTGTCATTATGCGGTATTGTGTGTAGAGTGATGAGGATTTTTTATTTATTTAATCAATTTTAGAATAAGGCTGTAACGTAACAAAATGTGGAAAAAGTCAAGTGGTCTGAATACTTTCCAAATGCACTGAATACTTTCCAAAGTGAATTTGTCCCAATACAACATACAACATATGCTGTAAGTTCTAAATGGTTCAACCAATATGGATAAAAATACCCTCAAATTGAAGCAGACAGTCTGCACTTTAAGTGCTGGAGTACAGAGCCAAAACAACAACAAATGTAACTGTCCCAATACTTTTGCAGCTCATTGTATTTGTCTGGTTTACACTGTGTTTTGTTTTGTCTGATAATATGGCGATGCAGATGATCTCTGTCCAGGGTTAGCTTTTGGTTGATGTTCTTTAGTTGGCAGGTCTTGACTTGAAATATCCCCATCCCCTCAGTAATACCAGGAGAGTATTTACCAGAGAGAGTGAGAGAGCAAACAAGCCAAGCAAGCCCTCTCCTCTCTCAGAACCTGAGCCATTGTTGCTAGCTAACGCTAATATCCGGGCCATGCAGTTTGCGCTCTCTGTGAGCGAGCACACTCTGTGAGCGTCTTGGGGATGCAATCGTTGGCCTTTTCATTGGCCCGTAATGATTCTGCAGTACGATGGCTAATAGGCCATTATCAGAGCCTGCGGCTCAGTGGACAGCTGATTAATGTCAGTTGAAAAGACAGGGGCCCAGCCGGGGCCTGATAAAAGGATGTAGGGATTGGAAGGAGCAGGATGATGAACGAGCTACAGGGCCCCATGCCCCCGTCTCATTAGGAGGGTCCGTCCCCGGCGCTGGACGCTCAGCTAATGTAGCCAGGCAGCACTGTGGCTGTGGCCAGGAGCTCTAGGGAGAAGGATTCTGCAGGGTGAGGAAAACTGATAGCTGGGAAAGAACGATTCAGAGGGGTGACCTGTCTGATAGCAGCTAGGAGGGTTGGTGCAATTTACTTATAATATGTGATTAGTACACCTCATACGTGAGGGTCATATACCTGACACATGTCAGTGGAGGGACCATATATGGGTCAATTCTTGGTTGTGTATGTTAAAAAACGACGAAAGATACAAGACAATTCTGTCAGTAGAATTCTAAAAGCATGTCACGATCAAGCATTATCTGAACTACTTTGAGCTCATTTTGGACCAAAAATGAGCCAAAACAACACTCCCCCCCCCAGTTCTCTCATTGTAGCTCCACAAATTCAGTTAGGATTTAGTTTGAGGGTCTGAAGAGAGAGTACCCATTAGATACTGCGTTATTATCCATCCCATCATTCTTTTGCACACCTTGTGTGAGGTGTGTGTATGTGTGTGTGTGGGGTGTGTGTGTGTGTGTGTGTGTGTGTGTCACCTCAATCACTGCCACCACCTGCACTCCTCCTCTGTCCATAAAAAGGCAATTACATCCAGAGTTATGAAGCTTATTGATAACTAATTTCATTATTCTTAAGAGGGCTGTCGCCCTTCTGGTTGACAAAGGGTCATGTGACGGGTCTGAGTGACATAGAAGTGATAGGGGGCGTTGTAATAGGCTGGCCTCCTGACCCCTCCCCTCATCTAGAGGGCCAGAGAGCAAACAAGATGGATTCAAAATGCACTGCCTGAGAGGAGAGGGGAGAGATAGGGGACCACAAACACTTTCTCATGCAAATGTGCCTCCGTCTGCTCCCTTCCACCCCTTCCTCAGCCCAACGTCAGGGCTCAATGGATGAACATACGACAAGGATGAACAAATGTTCCATCAACAACTAAATAACAGCAGAGTGACCCATCTGCCTTCGGTTCACTCTATTTTCAGTGAGGGTTAGAAACAGGGATTAATGTGCAGGTAAGGAGAGAAAGCATTTGCAAATAAAGCTACATACAAAACAACACCATCTTCTAGGAATAGGAATATCTGAAATGGGCGCACGCTGTAAAGCATTTTTATACATAGTTTACAGTATATTAATAGGTTATTTAGGTCAAATCTGATATTTCACCCATAACATCCACAGTTAGTTAGACAGCATAATAATACTTGGCTCAAGCACTATTTGACTCGTATTACTGGAGAACACTGGTCACTTGTAAGAAGACAAGACAAGACTGACAAAGGTTCCTTATAATTAAAGTATTTATTTTTATGTCTGAATGTATCTATATGACAGGAAGGAATGTGGCTAAATGTAGGGCCATCATAACAGTAAAGAATCAATGAATTAGGCCCAAAAATAGTGCTGTGGTGCTATATAATCATGCTGGAAAAGATATATGGCCTCACTGTATAACAATACATTACATTAGTACACAGTATGCATGAGTGTAAGTACTCACATTTTCATAGGAGAGCAGATGGTTGTCCAGTTCCACTCAATGTGCAGTAAAGGAGCAGGGGTTAAAAGAGAGCGAACACCTTGAAAACATACCACCACTAATTATATGAGGGTTCAAGGGTATTGGGTGCAGTTGGTGGGAGACAGAGCCTCTCCTCTCTGTGACTGTGACAGCCAGGCAGCAGGCTCTGTGGGTGGCGGGGCTGCACAGTTGTTTTGGGATATATGACCCCATGGGGGGGGTCAAAGATTTATTAAAGAACCAGTAAGTATGTGTTCAAAATAGAGCCGGGGCCCATTACCCTCTCCTCTCCCCACCCCCCACCTGCTCCCTGTACTGCTGCTGTGGAGAGGAAGGGACACCATGAAGCACAGACAAGCATACACGTGAAGGCACACAGACGCACACACACTGCACCTGCCAATTTGGGGTGAAGAAGACAACAGAAAACGCACACACTGTATATAGAACAAACATTGACATGAACACAATATTATCATAGCTTTGTACCAGTGACCACAGAATGTGATTTGAGATTCATGTAGACGTTAAAAGTAGACCTGGGTTCAAATACTATTTAAATTATTCTAATTACTTTTACAAACATTTTTATTTGAAAATACAAGTAGTTGAATATTGGCATGTATTTGAAAATACAAAATAATACTTCCATGCATTTGAATCCAGGTCATAGGAGTATTTGAAATAATGTGTTTGGAAATCATTATTTGAAAATATTTTCAAAAATGTGGCTATTTATTCAATATTAAAACTTTCAATAGAAGTACACTACCGTTCAAAAGTTTGGGGTCATTTAGAAATGTCCTTGTTTTTGAAAGAAAAGCTAATTTTTGGTCCATTAAAATACAGTGTAGACATTGCTGATGTTGTAAATGACTATTGTAGCTGGAAACGGCTGATTATTTATAGAATATCTACATAGGCGTACAGAGGCCCATTATCAGCAACCATCACTCCTGTGTTCCAATGGCAAGTTGGGTTTGCTAATCCAAGTTTATCATTTGATCATTAGAAAACCCTTTTGCAATTATGTTAGCACAGCTGAAAACTGTTGTGCTGATTAAAGAAGCAATAAAACTGTCTCTAACCAGAATAGAAAGAGGAGTGGGAGGCCCCGGTGCACAACTGAGCAAGAGGACAAGTACATTAAAGTGTCTACTTTTTTGCTTTTCTTTCAAAAACAAGGACATTTCTAAGTGACCCCAAACATTTGAACGGTAGTGTAGTTGATTTTAGCCATATTATTTGAAAATACTCAAATACACAAGAAATAAGTATTTAAATAACAAATAAATAATTATGGTTAAAAGTCATTACATTTTTTATTTTAAAATATACAATTAAATTGTTGCTACCTAAAAGGGTGATGTCATTTAAATATACCAAAAAGTAGTGTAATTCCCTGTAAATGAAACATGACATAGGAAAATCCTTCAATCCAACAGCAGTTATTATTATTATTTAGCAGTGCATAGAGACAGTGCATGATGTCACATGTAAACAAATGATAATGACTGTCGTCAGTGAACCTACATCTTGTTATACCACTAAGGTCAGGGTCTATTTCAATCCCATTGATCACTGACTCTGACCCCCACCCCTATTTTCCCAGCAAAGAGTTTCTCAAAGTCATCTTTAAAAGAGGCCCTGCTCTCCTGTGGAACATTGATGTCTAGACGGCTCCTCTCCAGTGAAAGAGACGGAGGCCTCCGCCCTCACGCTCATCCTCTCCTCCTTTTGTCCTTCCCGGTGTCTCTCTATCTTCCCTGCTGGCCAGAGACAATCCCTGGCCTCCGCCACTTCCTAAACGTGTCGGAATAGTGAGATGCCCCGTCGGCCCAGCAGCCCGGGTTCGGGGGCGGACCCCATGATCGCTCATGCAGGGCAGGAACACAAGAGAATGCCTGGCTGCACTCATAGGGCTGGCGGATGCAGCTGTCAATCACACAGAAAACAACATTAGACTGCTCATCATGACTGCAGACTGAATATATATTTGCTGCTATCATGGCCAACATAATGTTCACATGCCATGCCTTGCCAGGGTAGTGATTTTATTAAATGCTTCACTCAAAGGTGAAATTGTTCAAGATTCTGGTCACAAATCTGGCATTCAAATGACTGCGTTAATGTATAGTGTACCTGAGCATTAGGTTGAGATTTACTGTTTACCTCCTACAGTATATTCCAGTCAGAGCCAGCTCTGTTCCAGTAAACTTCCCCCTCTCCTCCTCCCTGCCTCCTTGTTGTCCTGTCTTATCACTAGGTAATGACTACATGGCCACACCAGCCAGAGGGAGGAGCCACAGTGTTCCTGGCTCTATTCACACCAGAGGGGCTCCCTCTACAGAGACGCCCGCCCACAAAGGCCGCTCTCATTCTCACGTTATCAACACCCATAATTGTTTGTGCTGCCCGATAATAGCTCTCAAAGCCTCTCCATATCAGCAATAACCTTCTGTCTGTAATGTATAGGAGGCCGCAGTGTATCCTCTCTCCGATTCAGAACCATTTCCCCAAAGTGCTGAAGGACTTGGCTTTGGGCTCTGTCTGCTCTCTATATATAATACGGTTTGGTGTTCTCTCACTTTTCAGAGAAGAAGAAGCGTTCTGTGTTCATTAATGCACTGTGATTGTGTCTGAATGGTCTGGCCCTCAGGGGCTCATCTGGGTCCCTCTATTTCCATATTGTTTATTAGTGGCTTTGTACATTAGTTGCATGGGTTTGCCGTTCGCATTCCTAACCACGGGCACTTCGCACACCGATATTGTTGTCTTATTAATTACATTGCGGGGGTGTAATGAAAATCTCCAGATACATCAGGCTTGCGGTCTTCAGTGCGGTGTTATATTATGTGAAGAAACGTTAGCCTTAATTAAACGACACACTTTTATTAACGTGGGCTGACACTTTTATTAACGTGGGCCTTTAAGAAATGAAAAAATACTAATCCCTTTTCAACTTCTGTAATTAGACAGACTGTAAGGATCATTAGTCAGTCACAAATTACCCGCTTACACTGGCTTCTAAATATTTGAGAGGCACTGCTTATAAATACCGAGGGTATTGAAAGGATTTAACTTGAAAGCAGATTATTGTTGTTATAGTTATTGATGTGGAGGCATCAGACTAATGTTATTCTCCTGGTATTCACTCACAGCTGTAGAATACTGTCTGACTCCATGGTGGTTTGGCCATTGAGAAGAGTTTATAATAAGTTTGTAATTACATCTATTAGGAATACTCCCCCCCCACCCCAATTCCAGCAGGGGGCCAGGGCTGCTGGATACTGGGCTAAGAGGAGAGGACAGGTTGCGGTTGTGACAGGGAGAGCAGCAGTGAACAGGTCTATTTGTGGCGGCCGGTCGGACTGTAGAGGAGCATTTCAACACTCTGAATAAGTGAAGACAATCTGGAGGCTATTCAAACGGCTCTACTCTCTGTTTAGACACTGACCAAACTATGGTGACAGCTTTGCCCACTGACTATCTCAATAACTCTGATGATAGGTAGAGTAAACCCCTAAAATACTTTTCAACAATGGGTATCGACAAGGTAACACTATGGGTAGAATGTAATCTGTTTCTCAGCCATGCTGGTTTTCAGTCCTAGAGTAGGCCTAGGCTTAATGTGTGTCTTGGAAACTGGTAGTAAGCCTCTGTCTGTCTGTCTGTCTGTCTGTCTGTCTGTCTGTCTGTCTGTCTGTCTGTCTGTCTGTCTGTCTGTCTGTCTGTCTGTCTGTCTGTCTGTCTGTCTGTCTGTCTGTCTGTCTGTCTGTCTGTCTGTCTGTCTGTCTGTCTGTCTGTCTGTCTGTCTGTCTGTCTGTCTGTCTGTCTGTCTGTCTGTCTGTCTGTCTGTCTGTCTGTCTGTCTGGAGTGGAGTGGAGTGGAGTGGAGTGGAGTGGACCCACTTGTAGAGTATGTGTGAGCCCTGACCTGGTTTAATCCCTGACCTAGTCACTGACCCCTCCACATTCTTCACTCTCTCTATTACGCCACAGTTTCCAGGGCTGCCCCTGGCCTTGCTACTCCTGTGTGTGTGTGACACTGGACCACACATCAGAGCTGTCAGAACAGATCGGGTCATCATATTTAAGTGTCTGTATGCATCGCCTATAAATGTAAGGTGCTGCTGGTCTTCCCTTTCCACACATACACTGTACACAGCACACACTGCAGTCTGAACATTCCTCAAATATCCCCTGCCTGCCCCTGCTGGTGTCCATCCAGACTGGACAGGCCGCTGACCACTCTCCCTGACCCTGGCTAGCTGCTCACCACACCCATAGTAAAGAAAGAAAAACCTGCACATGGTATACATGGCAGTATATGCTGCTCCCGTGCTTTTTCCCCTCCACAAACATGGACAAGGTTTCAGCTGCAATAGCCTGCATCAGAACACCATCATCAAGTTTGCTGACAAAACCATGGTGGTAGGACTGATCACAGATAAACGATGAGGCAGGCTATAGGGAGGAGGTCAGAGACCCGGCGGTGTGGTGCCAGGACAACAACCTCTCCCTCAACGTCAGCAAGGCAAAGGAAATGATTGTTGACTACAGGAAACGGAGGGGTTAGCACGCCCCGTCCACATCGATGTGGCTGCAGTGAAGCGGGTCGAGAGCTCCACATCACTAAGGAACTAACATGGTCCACTGTGAAGAGGGAACGTCAGCGCCTCTTCCACCTTAGGAGGCTGAAAATATTTGGCATGGGCCCTCCGATCCTTAAAAAGTTATTCAGTTGCACCAATGAGAGCATCTTGACTGGCTACATCACCGCTTTGTAAGGCAACTACCTGCCCCTCCCCCTCCGAAGCATAGGCTACTTTACTGACATTACCAGCTTGATTCAGAAGATCGGGAGAGATTTTTTATTAGCTAGAGAAGAATGGATTAACTTTTTCAATGCTAGTTAAGGACACTATAGGCCTAGTTATCACGTCTCACGTTGGATTTATTAACTACAAAAAGGTAAGACGTGTTTTAATTCTGGTGCCGCTCTGCACACACAAGCTTGTTAGCTAGTTAGCTCAAGCTTGTTAGCTCAAGCTTTTTTTTTATTTATATAATTTAATAACACAGGAATGTAACCCAAACAAAGAGTGAGGTGTAAACCTCTAAACATTACACGGGACGAGACCCGTAATAACAGGTGCCAATACTAAGGTATGTAAACCGTAATACAATGTATAGTAACACGTGGCACGAAAGCCGATACAACAGAGCACAGGTACTCACAAGACCAACGGACATGGGACAATAATCAACAAGGACAATGGAAAACAGAGGGCACATATATACACATACTAATCATAGGGAATGGGAACCAGGTGTGCGTAATGAGACAAGACAGTCCGGGGTTGGTGGTAATGATCCAATTCAGTGACGCCTAGAAGGCCGGTGACATAGACCTCCGGAGCTGGTGAACGGAATGAGCAGCAGTACCGGGGGGATCCGTGACAGGTACTTGGTTTGGGTTCGAACCGCTTCAGAACAGTGAAAAAAAACAATGTTGGGAAACTATTGGAAAATGATTTCAGTTCTCAACACACTGACAACACACACACACACACACACACACACACACACACACACACACACACACACACATATATATATGCTGCTGCTACTGTCTATTATCTATTCTGTTACCTAGTCACTTTACCCCATATCTATATGTACTACCTTAATTACCTCGTACTCCTGCACAAATCGTCTCGGTACTGGTACTCTCTATATATAGCCAAGTTACTTTTACTCGTTATTGCTATTCATTATTCTCTGTGTATTTATTCCTTGTGTCACTTTTTCTATTTTGCATTTTATTTTGCATCTTTATTTTAACTGTGCATTGTTGGAAAAGGTAAGCACTAACACCAGTCTAAAGGACCAGTAAGTAGGCATTTCACTGTTAGTCTACACCTGTTGTTTACGAAGCATGTGACAAATACGATTTGATTTGAATGTACTGTTCCATAGTGATCAGGTTTTTTTTTTTACTATCAGTCTTTTTATGGCCCAGCATACAGACACACACCCACTCTTCCTGGCACATCAAACCTCCCAGACTCAGGACAGGTAGCAAGGGGGGAGGGGGGAGAACAGGAGGAGAGGAGGATGCTATCGTTATAAAACAGACTATGTGACCCCTCTGACACCCAGCTCCAGACCCCTGGCCCTTGACCTCAGAGGCACCTGCACAAGCTGGCCATGAAATGTGGTCAACCTGTTGCCATTGACTGCTGTCCGCTGACTGGTAAATCACCACCCAGGCCGCTCTGGACACTGGAGCTCTTATGGATGACCTCCAGAGACCAGGTCACTGAGCCGTCCATGACACCCCCAACACATCAGCATGCTCTGTATGCGTACACAGACAGTACACCTGCAGTACTGGAGCAGTGCTTTCACATGGACTACATGTAGCAGCAGTACCAGTCAAATTGTTTTTGAAGTAGAATTTTTTCAGGGGCTTAAACAAATATTTGGATTTGATGAGACATAATACTGAATACTGCTGAAGAGTCAATATAAAAATTGTTAAAACCTTCAGTCTTTCTCTTTGTTTTAACACCAGTCTAAAGCCATTCATTTGAATATCAGGTTCCACATATCAAATGAATAAATCCAAACAGAGAGAGGCCAATTCCATTGCCAAGAGACTCCCCGCTGTCTTTCTCATTCTGACTCATTTGGATGTGTGACTGGGAACGAATCAAAGAGAATTACTTTTAACTCAACTGACAGGCATCTCACACACAGATGCAAGCACACACAGATGCAAGCACACACACACACACACACACACACACACACACACACACACACACACACGCTCACACTCACACATACACTCACTCTCACACACGTACATACGCACACACGCTCATGCTAACACACACGCGCACACACACACGTGTATACGTGGTACACCACTAGCTAATGTCTAGGCTGTAAATTGAGCCTGAGTTTCTCCATCAGCAGTCTGATCCCCTGCTGATATACAGTGTATTTACCTGGCAGGCCTGTTGTCAGAGGTGGGAGGTCAGACACTCTTGCTGAGCTGCACAGAGCTACAGTTTCTAAATCACTTCTCTTCTCCTTCTCTCCTCCTTTTTCATTTTCTAGAGGTTACTCAGGCAAAAAGCAAGTTTAGCTTTAAAAAACGGATAAAAAAACGTATCATATAGCCTCTCATCTTTCTAAAGATCTAATTCAACAGTAAATAGTATTTTTGTTGTACTGTAACTCTTATTTTATTCCTAATTTTGTATTTCATGTAATATCTTACGTTGTTCTTGTCTATTACTGCTCTGTACTTAGTCATGTATTTGTATGTTTTATGTGGACCCCAGGAAGAGTAGCTGCTTCATGTGCAGTACTTAATCCCGATAAACTAAACTAAACTTCGAACCAGTCCTCCCTCCATCTCTTTGATGTCAGGGTTGAAGCCCATGCACTGCTAACATGCTCACACTTTCGCTGAAGTGTCTGTCTGTAAATAGTCTTTAGTCATATCTGTTGTATGTTACAGCTAGAGGGGCAGCTGTGATCACTTATACTCAACTCTCTCATGAGGAAGAGGCGGCTTGTATAACGTATAATAAAGAAACTTAGCAAGCACGCAAAGATCAAATTCTTGAAGACCGAACTCTTCAAAATGACTAATTATCAGGTACCATTACATCACATTGTGCCACAACTTCACGTTTCCCAAAGCCTTCAAAACTATTACCCGATGACACCCTCTTATCTCAGACCTTGCCCAATGACAGACAGACTGTAACCAGACGTAGCGACTATGCAACTGGCCCCTCGGATGGAGGGCGGGATTTTCCAGCCTTTTTCCTGAGATGGATTTACACACCATGCATTTTCTAGAGACTTTTGTCTCCTCGGTGTGTTCCTGTTGATGAAACAGCGCAGGTAGCTATGCCGTAGGGTCCCACGTCCCTCCAATAGTGACTCAGCAAATTCTTGACCCCAACTCATTGCCTGTTACCAGCTCATTAGAGCCATTGCTGACTGTCTACCAGTGGACAGTGGTCTGATGAACTCAGCTCAGCTCTGTGCTCCCCTGGATGCTGTAGTCGTTAGAGCTGCTTCTCTTGACAAAACCAGCTTGGCCCCACAGTGGCAAGATAACGATCTGTATGTCTGACAGGTGTGTCGAGATTAGAGAGGGCTGTTCCCTCACTCCTCCTGTAACCCCTCCCCATCCCTCATACAGTAACACCCCCGCCAGCCTGCTTGGGCCTGGCCACTCTCGGGAAAGAAAGAGAGCATGTTTGACATAAATAATTGGCTCTCTCTATAAAGTCAGTCAAAGAGATGAGAAGGGTTATCAGGCTGAAATAATGAACTTGGTCTGAATTCACTGACAGTTGGCTTGTCTCAAATAATTCACCTTTTTATATTTTCTGTGGAAATGAGAGCAATTGAATCAAATATGCCTAAAAAGGAATGTAATTAATTGGAACATGAGGAGACGATCTTAGAATGATATATATTTAAAGATAAAGATTATTGCCATCCATTATGAGGCTAATGTAGCAAGTATTTTATTCAAATTAATTCCAAATAAAATAGGAAATTATGAGTTTTAATAATGGTGAGGGTGGTTACACACATCTACTCAATTACCATCCATATAGTCCCCTACCCATATCTTCTCATCAGAGTAATTAACGGGTTGTGAGAAGGGCTATTATGCCAGTCAGTGAAAGACCTAGGTGTCCCTGCCTGAAGAGGATGAGTCATTCAGAATGAGAATGAAAGGAGATCAGTTAGGTTTCTGATTTTAATCATTGGTTCCATTTTCTAATTCACAGAATGATGTGTAAAACTGAAGTGATTTTGCCAATATATTAATTGAAAGACTTTCCATGTATTTCTTTGTCCATCTTCCGTTTTAACTGTCGTTGATTCAAGATTCATAGGGTAAGTGTGTGTGTGTCTGTGTGAGTGTGCTCCATTCTGGAACACTGCTATCACCATTAGCACTAATTATGTTCTTTGTTGAGTGGACAAAGAAGAGATAATTGAATTCATCAGCACATTTACTGCTTGGACCCTCTACCACAACCAGGCAATATACTGCTTGGAGCCTCTACCACAAACAGGCAATATGCTGCTTGGAGCCTCTACCACAACCAGGCAATATACTGCTTGGAGCCTCTACCACAAACAGGCAATATGCTGCTTGGAGCCTCTACCACAACCAGGCAATATGCTGCTTGGAGCCTCTACCACATCCAGGCAATATGGTGCATTAGTGAAAGGATTCAGTACATTGAAATACCTGTAAATCCTCTCACCTACCCTATCTGAATCATGAAAATTAACCTATTGATCTAAAGCTTGTAATGAATAATCAATAAAATTGTGTTGTCTGCCTGACATTCTTTGCTTTTTCTTGTCTCTTCAAAAATGTCCTATGCCAAATACAAGCATTGCAAGTGTTCTCCCTGTGTTTTGTTTTTTAACTGCAATCTGGCACTTACTTTGGCTTTGAGACTAAGAGCAGGCCTCTTTTTTAGAGATTCAACCCCAGTCTGTGACCGTCTCTCCATGGGGACACCCAGTGCTCTCTAGGGGCCCTGTGAAGGCCCCTGGACTAGTCAACCAGGACCCCATGGAGGGAACATCCTAAACACCCCCCCCCCCAATCCCTGAGGACCACACCTATAACTAAAATCCAATGTTCACTAAAGAGTTCAGAGCTTGTTAAATAGTCTCATTAAGAAGGATGGATTGGCCATTATAGGTCAGCAGACAGGACACCTAAAACAGTTGGTCCCTTAGTCTCTCTCATAGATGACTCCTAATGGTGACTCAGTCTACCATGACTTCCTAATGTGTTCTTGATGTGTCATTGACATTTATTACACTGTCAAGATACAGGGTCGACACACACACACATGCATGAAGGTCCTGATATATACGGATAGTCCAATCAGAAGGGAGGTTTTTGGTGATGTCAGAACACACACACAATCAATGGGTATGGACAATGACTATTGGTGTATGGTATAGGTGGTCTGTGACACTGTATGTCTCTGTGATTTATTCATCCTGTGTGTTTTCCTCAGACCAGCCCCAAGACCCCTAGGAAACCCCTAAGAGTTTGTGTGTCCCTCCTCCTTAACAAATTAGAAGCAGAGATGTTTCTTGAAGGTCTGCAGAGAGAGAGACAGAGAGAGAGAGAGTGTGTGAGAGAGTGAGAGAGTGAGCGAGAGAGAGTGCGAGAGAGTGAGAGAGGGAGAGTGAGAGAGAGTGTATGTGTGTGAGCGAGAGAGAGAGACAGAGAGAGAGTGTGATTGGAGAAAGAAAAAAAGAGAGTGAGTGAGTGTCAGAAAGAGAGAGAGAGAGAGAGTGATGGGAGAGAGAAAGAAAGAGAGTTTGTGAGAGAGCGGGAGAGAAAGAGAGAGAGAGAGAGCGTGAGAAAGACGAGAGAGAGGGAGAGTGAGAGAGTGTGTGTGAGAGAGAGACAGAGAGAGAGTGAGAGAGAGCGATGGGAGAGAGAAAGAAAGAGAGAGAGTGACAAAGAGTGAGAGAGATGAGAGAGGGAGAGAGCGTGTGAGAGAGAGTGTTAGAGAGGGAGAGTGAGAGAGTGTGTGAAAGAATGAGAGAGAGAGTGAGAGAGAGTGATGGGAGAGAGAAAGAGTGTGTGAGAGAGTGTGTGAGAGAGAGAGTGAGAGTGTGAGTAAGAGTGATAAAGAGATCGAGAAAGAGAGAGTGATGGAAGAGAAAGAAAGAGAGAGTGAGTAAGAGTGAGAGAGAGTGGGAGAGAGAGAACATTTAAATTGAGAGAAAGATAGAGAGAAATAAAGAGAGAGAGAGAGAGAGAGAGAGAGAGGTGACAGTACAGTAGTAAAAGAGGATTGATAATGATAGGCTGCTGAAGAGCACGTTCTAGTGGCGTAACAGAGGACTAACATGTTGGAGCCGACCAAGCCCAATAGATCTACAAAGATCTACTTTTGTCTTCTCACATGGCTTATCTTTTCAGATACATCATCACCTCAACATGGTTATTCACCACTGTATTGCCCTATCAACCTAACTGCAATCTATCCAAGAACATTGCTTATTTTATTCAGGGGAAGTCCTGCGCTGTTTACGCTGGTCCACTCTGTAAAAATAAGTTATTGGATGTGGTGTCCTCTGCCAAACCAGGGACAGCAACAACATAAATCCAGATTCATAATGCATTAGTCTTCTGCTCACAATGGAGCCAGTGAATGGAGCTCTGCTCTCTGGAAATGGCTATTGCTGAAAGAAAATAAATTATAAATTGCTCCGTGCTATTGTGTATTATCATGGTGAGAGGCTGCATAGTGCATTGGCTATGTCATCTTCAGACCCGTTGGTGTGAAATCTGAAGTTTGGGGAGCTGTGGCCGAAGCAGTGTTGGCGTAACCAATGTCCTGATGTCCACTGACTGGCTGAACATGCATCCAGAAGAAGTATTAACAAGACAGAGAACACATAGAACTCTAAATGAACAGTTGCACAAGAATGTGTCGATAAATTTAACTCTATATAATTGTGGATGAATTTAAATTCCAGTCCTAATGCAGACATTTTTAATGGGTCTTACTATATTTGTCCATGGAAATCAAGACTTGTGCCACTGACCGAGGCATTTTCCTTGGGTACAGTCATCCTCAGGGGGAAGACCTCCCAACATAGAGAGACTGAGAGAGAGAGAGAGAGAGATTTTCAGCTGCTGTAAGCGACGCTGTGCCAAGCCTATAAAACAGTACACATCTGCTAATTACACAGACTGCTTCTGTTCACCAGCTCTCATATTAATATAGCTTGTAAGTGCTTACAATGAGCTAAGTATTTTTTTGACAAAGATGTATTCTAGAAAATTATAAATCACTTCTGTCCTTTTAAGGTTATGATCATGTGCTTATTGTGTCATATGTGTGCAGAGAATACATTTAGATATTAGAGTAGAATGATGTAAACATTTGGAGCTGCAACATTAATATACAGTGGGTACATTTTCTGTGTTACATGTTGTCATATTTATTTTTATACACTACCAGTGAAAAGTTTGGACACACCTACTCATTCAAGGGTTTTTCTTAATTTTTACTATATTCTACATTGTAGAATAATAGTGAAGACTTCAAAACTTAAATAACACATATGGGATCATGTAGTAACCAAAAAAGTGTTAAACAAATCAAAATTGATTTTTATAAGTAGCCACCCTTTGCCTTGATTACAGCTTTGCACACTCTTGGCATTCTTTCAACCAGCTTCTCACCTGGAATACTTTTCCAACAGTCTTGAAGGAGTTCTCACATATGCTGAGCACTTGTTGGCTGCTTTTCCTTCACTCCGCGGTCCAACTCATCTCAAGCCATCTCAATTGGGTTGAGGTCAGGTGATTGTGGAGGCCAGGTTATCTGACGCAGCACTCCATCACTCTCCTTCTTGGTCAAATAGCCCTTACACAGCCTGGAGGTGTGTTTTGGGTCATTGTCCCACTAAGCGCAAACCAGATGGGATGCCTTATCGCTGCAGAATGCTGTGGTAGCCATGCTGCTTAAGTGTGCCTTGAATTCTAAATAAATCACTGACAGTGTCACCAGCAAAGCACCCCCACACCATCACACCTCCTCCTCCATGCTTCACGGTGGGAAACACACATGCGGAGATCATCCGTTCAGCTACTCTGCGTCTCACAAAGACACGGCGGTTGGAACCAAAAATCTCAAATTTGGAATCATCAGACCAAAGGACAGATTTCCACCAGTCTAATGTCCATCGCTTGTGTTTCTTGGCCCAAGCAAGTCTCTTCTTCTTATTGGTGTCCTTTAGTAGTGGTTTCTTTGTAGTAATTCCACCATGAAGGCCTGATTCACGCAGTCTCCTCTGAACAGTTGGTGTTGAGATGTGTCTGTCACTTGAACTTTGTGAAGCATTTATTTGGGCTGCAATTTCTGAGGCTGGTAACTCTAATGAACTTATCCTCTGCAGCAGAGGTAACTCTGGGTCTTCCTTTCCTGTGGCTGTCCTCATGAGAGCTAGTTTCATCATAGCGCTTGATGGTTTTTGCGACCACACTTGAAGAAACTTTCAAAGTTCTTAAGATTTTCCAGATTGACTGACCTTCGTGTCTTAAAATAATTATGGACTGTTGTTTCTCTTTGCTTATTTGAGCTGTTCTTGCCATAATATGGACTTGGTCTTTTACCAAATAGAGCTATCTTCTGTAAACGAACCATACCTTGTCACAACTGATTTTCTCAAACGCATTAAGAAGGAAAGAAATTCCACAAATTAACTTTTAACAAGGCACACCTGTTAATTGAAATGCATTCCAGGTGACTACCTCATGAAGCTGGTTGAGAGAATGCCAAGAGTGTGCAACGCTGTCATTGAGGCAAAGGGTGGCTACTTTGAAGAATCTCAAATATAAAATATATTTGTTTAACACTTTGTTTGTGTTGGATAGTGACAGCATTTCATTTTTCACCAAGGAACAGTCTCATAGCTCTGGGAGGACTAAAGCAGCATGGTGACATTTCTACCAAGCCAATCAAAAGGTAAAATGAAGCTATTACTATAATGTTGATATCTATCCACTCCTTTCAGATCTAAAGTAGTGCCTATGGGTGTAAGGGCTTGGGGTTGGTTTGGGATTGACGTGGCAGTGTCTTTTCTATATATTATTATAGGGAAAAAACGTGATATGAGTAATTGCATTTTATTTTTTTACCTTTATTTTACTAGGCAAGTCAGTTAAGAACAAATTCTCATTTTCAATGACGGCCTAGGAACAGTGGGTTAACTGCCTTGTTCAGGGGCAGAACGACAGATTTGTACCTTGTCAGCTCGGGGATTCGATCCAGCAACCTTTCGGTTACGGGCCCAACACTCTAACCACTGGGCTACCTGCCGCCCGCATTGATGAACTAGCAGACTGACTGTCATATTTCTATGTCTTATGTGTCAGTATATTTAAGACAAATCTTCTGATATGCTTCATCGTATGGTACCCAGTTACTTACTCTTATTACTAAAGGAAGCTCTGGAAATGAAGTAACACTGTCTGCCTGTCAGCCCTGTACATTGTTCCTCCTCAGGTAGTCATGTAAACATCCTCCACCACGGGCCCCATAACAAGAGAGCTGTGTGTCCACCTCACAGCACCACACACACACACACACACACACACACACACACACACACACACACACACACACACACACACACACACACACACACACACACACAGCCGTCCACAACCACGCACACCCACACAGTTCCAGTTAGAGATGAATTCTCTCCACGCAGGTTTGCCTTCTAATCGGGGGTGTCAGAAAAAGTGAGAGCATCTCACAGGAGATGCAGGCTGCACACTGCACCTCGTGTTCACGGCTTTAACTCTATAAATGAGCAGCAGTGTCGCAGAGACGAGCAACCTGTCAATCTGGAGGCACCCGCCTGTGTAAGGCTGGCTGTGCTGGAGAAGGAAAAGACAATGGGCTTCGAGATCGTTTACACACTCCAGTGAGAGAGACTGGTATGTCTGCAGCTGGAACAGATTGTTATATGTGTGTTCTGAAGGGTAGGAATTATTTGCTGTAGGAATATCTGTTACATACACAGCAGTAGCAGCCACGGTTGGTCTAGTTCAGACCCTGTTCTGAATCAGCTAGCTAGGCCATGGCATCCGTGGTTCACACAAAGGGTTGGTCTAATGCAGAGGTCCTTCATGGTTCAGTGTTACCAGACTTCTAAATAAAGTAGAAACATAACAAGAGAGAACAGTTCAAGTTGGATGGAGAGCTTCACCACATCTCCTCATAGAGAGAGAGCAAAGAAAAAGACAGTTCTCATAAAGACTGAAATGAACAAGGCAATAATTAGATATGCCTACATTTAAATCAATAGTTGATGTGTGGCCAATCTCCAAGCTCTACACACACAATCATGATTTTCCAATTACCCATGGTTTTATACGGGTGTTTCAGTCATTAGTCATCACCCAAAAAGACAGTACCAGTATAACTACATTATGTTCTTGTTCAAAACGTGCGAATCAAAGCTCTTGAGTGGTCGGCCATTTTGTACAAATGTCTTAGGTATGATCTGGCACAAAGATTAGCCGATTTGTTTCAAATTTAGGATACCTACTTGTAATCATCCGTACATTCTGTGAGTCAAGGTACAGATCAAGCCTAGTTAGCAGACAGAGATCTCCCCATCCATCCTTGCATCCATCCATCCATATCTGGAGAAAATGATTGACAGGTTGGGTCTTTATTTCCCTGGGGGGTACCCCTCCAATCCCCCTCTAACCCCCCATCCTCCTCTCCACTCTCAGCCTTATCTCATCTCCGTGCCCTGCTCATAAGGTTTATCTTTTTAATTATGTCAACGCTAACCGGCTGAAGAGGCTTGCTGAGGGCCTATCAGTGGCCTGGACTCTGACCTCTCTGTCTGGTCTCAACCCCAGTCCCCTGCCGCTGCGTTTTTTACACATACAGAGCAGCACCTTTGTTTTTGGAGATCTATTGACTGGAGATGATCACCTGTCTCTGTCGCAACCTCAATTATACTGATTATCTCTCTCCTATCTCACCAAACATTATTAATTGTTCATTTCTCAGCGGTTGTAGACAGCGTTTCAACCAATGAGGTGTGGTCAAAAATCACAAGAACACCAAAAAAGATCGGCAGCACTCTCAGGCTCACAATTTGAAGCTGTTGATTTCATTACACTTGAGGCATTGGTGTGAGGGCGATCTCGAGCAGGAACTGCAGCACCAGAAGATTAGGAACTCTGACTCAGACCCTGTAAATGTGGACCATCCCACACATACAGAACATACGTTACCATAACAAACACACCCACACAAAAACTACTTCCTGGAATATGTTACCTATTTTGATCATGTGATCATTTCCCTCTCCACCTGATGATTTGTGGGACCTGCAAAAGGTGTTTGGGCGCCAAGTGAGAGTTGAGGCCAAACTGCTTGCCCATATGTTTAGATTCAAGGCCTTTTGCACTCACTGGCTCAATGTTTTATTGCCGTCAGCCTCCTTGAAATACTCACAATAGTAAAAACAGTGTGACATGACATCACTGTTGAACCGGTGCTCTCAGGGCATCCAAGGTCAATTGCCATAGCTGCAAAGGGAACATCTAAAACCCCTCGGGCCCATGGGGCTTAATGTCCGGGGTTTAGAAACACTGGGGCTTAATGTCCGGGGTTTAGAAACACTGCTGGGATTGCATGGGGCTTCCAGGAGAACACAAATCACCACCTACTCTATAGCCCTGTCTGCCACATAGATCCTACAATATAAAAATAATAATGTTAATATATATATAGCACTTTTCCACCAGATGCTCAAAGTGCTTTACATTTTATGGGGGAAACTCCCCTCATCCATTCCCAACGAGTAGCCCATAATCCACCCATGCACATACGGTCATGACTCCATGGCTGTAATATTTGTTTATAATAGAATATTACCTTTTAAAGTCCACTATAAGCCACCTTTCAGCACGTTTCTTTACCTTAAATATTTTGTGTATCACACCATATCTGTTGTCGACAGCACAGCGCACCATAGTTGCACACAACATAAGAGGTGAATGTGGAAAATAATTGATTTGACTTTGGCAGCGAGAGATACCCCAAGAGGTTTGAACCTGAACAGAGGAGGAGCAGCCATGGGGTATGTAATCACTTGGTATCCATGACACCACAGACAAAAAAAACCTCTTTATAACCCTAATCTCCATTATCACAGGGCTCCCAAGTGGCACAGTGGTCTAAGACACTGCATCTCAGTGCTAGAGATGTCACTACAGACAACCTGGTTCGAATCCAGACTGTATCACAACCGGCTGTGATTGGGAGTCCCACAGGGCGGCCCAGCGTCGTCCGAGTTTGGCCGGTGTAGGCCGTCATTGTAAATAAGAATTTGTTCTTAATTGACTTGCCTAGTTAAATAAAGGTCAAAAACATCTGTGTGGACACAGGAAGGCAAAGTAAATGTAGCTCTTTTATGGAAGCCAAATGTTTTTTCTGGAGGATTATTGGAGATTAAGCAGTGTTAAAGGTAGACTCAGCGATATGACGTAGATGCAGACAGTAAACAGCATAGTGGGTCAATTTCCGCAACAACTAAGAGCGTTGAAGTGCGAGGCTCAACTTCGCTGTTTTGGTCCCATCCTGTAACAGCGTGAAGCGAACCTGTGCACATGAGCAAATACTGTGTGTGACAGTGTGAGAGCAAAGTCTAGCATCTCACTCATCTCAATATCTTTGGTGCTGCTTGTGGCAACGTCATTTCACTAAGTCTACATTTAAATGTTCAGAAATATCATGATATTAATGAATGCAGGACATACCCACACACAGATAGACATGCAGTGTGTAACTAAGTAATAACATGGTAACACTAAGTTAGAAAGAAGACCACTACTGCAATATTAACATTTTCCCATTTAGAACTATTAAGAAAATATAACTATGAATTTGTTAACAAGTGTTGCACTGTAAGTTGCAGCAGGCCTCTGAGCTAAAGTGCTAGTGTGTACCCTGACTGCTCCTCTCTGCTGTGGGTTAGCTCATCCCATGACCTACGGCCCACACACCACCACCGCTCATCTATGGCTGCTTTAGTACCTCTGCTAGGCTGTGATATGTCGGACCACACACTCAGTCTCACACACAGCTAAGTGGATTACACACTGATGATTTGTGTTTGACCAAAAGCATTTAGTCACGGAGCGCACAGCAATTCAAACCCAGGATTAGGATTCTAGCATGTCATCCGTTTGGTCAGCGACCATGGCTAATGGTGGGGGTGATTTAGCATGTCATATGTGTCTGTCAGCGTATAAACTAACAGGATGGGATAGATAGAGACTGTGTACTGTCTGTAATGTATGAGAGAGAGAAATATGAAGAGAAATATGAACTCAATCTGAGGGAGGTTGAATTGAAGAGCTCTGCTCTGGTCTTCAGTTCAAATTGACACCAGATGTAATGACGTGCCGCAAAGTCAGTATGGAAAACTCCTATACATGTACACACTCTTAGAAAAAAAGGTGCTTTCTAGAACCAAAAAGGGTTCTTTGGCTGTCCCCATAGGATAATCCTTTGAAGAACCCTTTTTGGTTCCAGGTAGAACCCTTTTGGGTTTCATGTAGACCCCTCTGTGGAAAGACAGCGATGCCAATCCATGATGAAAGCCTATACCTGAAGGCTGTGCTAATTACTAACTGAAGAAAAGTCAAAGATGGACTGAAATCAACAATATTTTGTCAAGATTAAGTTAGAAATAGAAAACTATTTACAGGATAAACTAAATTGTCAGGGGTGGAAAAAATTATAATTTGAAATGGTGTTGTAATTCTAGTTTTTCATGTGTGGTTGCAACATCCCTTCTCTTGTGGACCTATTGGGCTTGAAGACCGGTTTTGTAACCACTACCCTGCATGCTCCCCATGCCTTTCCTACAATGGAGAGCTTTATTTTCCCTTGAAATGTAGTTTAGAGCTTTCCTGAGGGAGATGTCATATAACCAAGGGGACCATGACAGTGCTTTGAATCTTCCAAAAATTCTGTTTGACCCCATGACAGAATCACTGTAGAGTCTGTGTAAGTGCAGGAAATCACTGTATGATGACAACGCCATATGTGATTAGACATGAACTCACTGTCTCTGAGCTACAGAATACAGCCTTTGTACTGAGACAGTAACATTATTGACTGTTATAATTGGTGGTATGCCTCCCTAGAAAAGGTGATTTTAGTAATATATTTCAATAATTATAATAACTATAAATAATAATCATTAGTGTTAGTGTGAAAGTTTGGATTGTGAATTTATCAAACAGTATGTCTGGTTTCCCATATTAAATACATTCAATGAAAACATACGTTTGGATAATCATTTATATTCTGTGTGTGTACTTTTGTGTGTACATGTGTGAACCAATTGTGGCTGGACAGCCACTTCCCCCCCAAACTGTTAACCTTGGTCTTGATCTTAGTCAAAGTGTCCCTGCCTGTTGGCCTCTAGCAACTGGGTTTCCGTGGAGATTCATGGATTCACATCCAGCACAATACACAGCCCCTCATGTGTGACTCCGATATTGTTCCTCTCACACAAAATGCTCACTTTGATGTGCGGTCCTCTCTGCTCAGCGTCCGTCTCAAAACTAACTGGGCTCTCCATGCTACGCTGAGACCCAGCTGAACTTACCTTAATAAAGGTAATTCAATCGATATTAAGGGCTGCTTCTCTGTGAAATGTTAGGGTGGATTTAAAAAACACACCAAAGAGCTACCCAACTTTGATCATCATCTATGTTGATTTGTGTTGGGCAAACACATTCAATTCATTCAAAGACAACTGACTGGTTTCAGCTATAGGGGTGGAGTAACTAGGGCCCCCTTTTCCCTACAACTTTCCAGATGCTACCCGGTTGCCATGACAACATGGTGCCACATACAGGAAAGCCTTTGATTGACAGACATGCTCCCTGCCAACGGCAGTTAGTGGCCACAAAACAATACAGGGAGGAAGTCAGCCATTAGTCTAGTTACAAGTCTTTAACCTCTCCTTGATCTCTCCAGGGATGCAATGTTTAGGTCTAGCTATGCCTGTGTGTGTGTGTGTGTGTGTGTGTGTGTGTGTGTGTGTGTGTGTCAAGAGCAACACATTCTGGTAAGATATATTATACGATAGCAGCCCATTCACCAGAGTGGATGTGTAATTTATTGGCAATGTTGATGATGACAGTGAAGGGAAAGAGAGGGAGGGGGAGGATGACTTTCGATATTTTAATCCACACCATTGGACATTTCTATCCTCAATATGTTTTCAATATACATTTTATTATCTAATATATTTACGAAAAAATATGTAAAAAGTGGAGACGGGATAGTATGAGCTATCTAAGCTCATGTTTTTAAGGTAGAAATTGTGTAGCCCTGAACAATTGTGACATTTTTTAATAAATTAAATTACCTTTATATACATAGGCCTATATAAATCAATAATAAAAACTAGATCTACAGGGAAACAATAATACATACAGGAACTCTACCAGAGAGAAATTTAGTATGATACAGATCAAGGTTGGTGTAACAGTCCTGTAGTTTTGTGCCCCCTTCTGGTCATCCAGGTCCCATTCACAAAACAAAATGATAGCTAAATAAATCATTATAATACTAATGGAAGACCATAAAATGTATCAACAGATGTGGAATATTGTAAGACAACCACACTAGTATCATCCCAACAATGTGTTAATTTTGTACTCAGATATTTTTGCAGATGACTTAAAAGCACTTGTATCCAAAGCATAATGAAACCAAAACATTTAGTTGCATTCAGTACTAAACATCCACCTATAACGTCCCACTTGACAAGCACTAAACATCCACCTATAACGTCCCACTTGACAAGCACTAAACATCCACCTATAACGTCCCACTTGACAAGCACTAAACATCCACCTATAACGTCCCACTTGACAAGCACTAAACATCCACCTATAACGTCCCACTTGACAAGGCCAGTTGTCGTAATTTGACTCCCTTGGTTCAAGGCCTCCTATTAGTCTTTCTTTTACTGCCTTTTCTTTTACCTTGAAGAGAAGCTGACTAAGCAAAGCCTTTAAATTCCTTAGCTGTAAATATGATAGGCCACAAAACTCCATTATTACCTGTGCTGTCCCTGCTAGAGCTGGTAGGTAGATGGGAAGAGTGGATTGAGACTGGTGGAATAGTAAAATTGTGATTGATGGCTTCCCATTAGATAGTGATTGATGGCTTCCCATTAGATAATGTGTTATTGCTGCGGGTGGAGAGAACCATCCAGCCACTGGGTTGTAACACAACACATTACCTGCTGCAGTCTCCAGCAGCCTCAGAGGTGTAAATAAAATATAGACCCTATCACAAGATCCTCGTTCCCTGCTCCAGAGACTCTGAATAGCTGCTTTCACGCCAGCTATTGCTAAGCATTCCCACTCAATAAACAAATCTAGCATTCATATTATCTAGCTCGAGTTTCAGTTCACAACCACACTGCAGGAGCTCTCTGTTCAATCATCTCAGTCGTGGATAATATCTGGTGTACTGTCCGATTTTATTTCTTCCTGGTACTCCCGGTCAAAGTGATACACTGTGACTGGTGCACGGTGTCCTGCATTACCTCAACAAATGATCTGGCCCTTGATGGCAGACCTTGACCACAGAGAAATCAATATCTCAACATTAAAATCTATCAGGGAGAAAGGGCAGCGGCAGTCAGAGGTTCCACGATCACCTGGCCACAACATTAAAACCTTACACTGGCCGTACATGAGTAATCAATATACAGTGGTTCACAGATCATTTGTGGTCACCTTCGCAGCCGTGATGGATGTCTGTGGAGCCCGTGATTCATGTTGTGACACCATTTAACAGGATTTAGCTCCGATTTAGACGGTCATTCCTCAGAGACATACAGGCGACGTGGCAGTGGAGCGCACACACTTTCAATTTCACTGAGACGTTATGGATTTTGTGCCCTGCCATGTGTGAAAACACCTCAGTGCACAAGGTTAAATCTTGTCCTACAGTTTTCATGTGACGAGCAAATGCAACGACCATAGTTAAGAGTGCATTGCTTTGAGGGGAGTTGGACACAATTGCACCATATTGGATCAGTGTAAAAGGGTACTACTGTGTTCAAAACCAGCTACACTGGTGTCAGAAGTGGGAATAGCTAACGTGGGCAACGCAAGGCGAATGTTCCAAAGGAACGTGCTATGACAACAGCTCTCTCTACTACTCACTATCCACAACCATGCTAAGGAGCCTGTTGAAATGGTTGGCTGGTTGGGGAAAGAGCCATCTTAGTTTTTCCTTGCAGTGTATCTGATTGCTCTCAAACTTGCCTCCTGACCCTCAGTCTCTGAGAGGAGATAATTACTTGTCAGGGAATAAATAGAGATTAATGAATTCATTAGCAGGAGGGAGTTTAGCTTTCACAGCACCACTTTCTGCTATGACACATCACGCCTATTGTTTTAGCTAGTTAGCCTTGAACAATAACATTCACACAGTAAATTGCCTCATACAGGACTGTAAAACCCCAACAAAAAAAACATCCATATATACTGGAATTTAGCAATCATGCAAATGAAGGAGCCTTAACCAGATTATTCATTTTGTGTGTCTATATAAGCCTGTTACTGTGGGAGGCTGGTGAAGACGGGAGACATTAATCCACATTAGTAGAATACACCCGTTAGATTGGCCAGCCTTGCCATAGCATGTACTGCATATTTGGACTGCAACACTGGTACAGTATATCCATGTCAATACACATTCATCTAACCATGTAGAATAGCCTAAGAATCATGATCAAGAGGCTCTGTCTAGCACAGACAAAAAATACTTTGCCCAAATGTTTCTAAAATCTTTCAGAGCTGTGTGTGAGAGACCAGGGAGGAACAAAAACCTGTCAACAAAAGGCATGCTCTTTATTTAACCAAAGAGATAACAAATTCCAGTATTTCTGTTAAAGTGAGATAAAAACATCCCAGTTCAACCAGTTAAACCCTCCACTTCATGAGATGCATTAAATAAAACCTGTTCATCATATTTCTAGAACAATTCACCATAGCTATAATGCTGACATCCTAGGATATTCAAGTTCATTATTTTAATATTGATTGCGTGTTCTTCACTCTGGTTTGTTTGCATTATCATGCTCAGTAAAACTAAAGATTTACAAAAACACTTGAGACAGTTCTTTCTAAAAACATTGAGCTTCCTCTAATTCAACCTGTCATGTTAAATTATGAATGTTAAGGTTTTGCAAAAGTAAAAAAAATAAAAATAAAAGTACAAAAAAAGTCACAAAGCAGTTTTGCCACAATTCCTAGATATAGGAAGCAATCCCTGTTTTTTTCTTGCTTTCCATTTCCAATCAGACTAGGAAATGAGATGAGAAGTAAGGTTCCTCACCTCTAATTCAAGTACAACTGCATCAAGGAATGTAACACTAATATATCCTTATAGTACAGTGCCTTCGGAAAGTATTCCATATTTTGTTTCGTTAGACGTATTATAAAAATTGTTTAAAAAAACAACATCCTCAGCAATCTACACACAATACCCCATAATGACAAAGCGAAAACAGGTTCAAATGTTAGCTAATTTATATATATTAAAAAAAATACATTAGTATTCAGACCCTTTGTTACAAGACACGAAATTGATGTCAGGTGCATCCGGTTTCCAAAGATCATCCTTGATATGTTTCTGTAACTTGAGTGGAGTCCACCTGTGGTAAATTCAATTGATTGGACATGATTTGGAAAAGCACACACCCGTCTCTATAAAGGTCCCACAGATCACAGTGCATGTCAAAGCAAAAACCAAGCCATCAGGTCAAAGGAATTGTCCGTTGAGCTCCGATACAGGATTGCGTCGAGGCACAGATCTGGGGAAGGGTACCAAAATATTTCTGCAGCATTGAAAGTCCCTAAGAACTCCACCATTCTTAAATGGAAGAAGTTTGGAACCACCAAGACTCTTCCTATAGCTGGCCACCCGGCCAAACTGCAATCGGGGGAGAAGGGCCTTGGTCAGGGAGGTGAAAAAGAACCCAATGGTCACTCTGACAGAGCTCCAGAGTTCCTCTGTGGAGATGGGAGAACCTTCCAGAAGGACAACCATCTCTGCAGCACTCCACCAATCAGGCCTTTATGGTAGACTGGCCCGATGGAAGCCACTCCTCAGTAAAAGGCACATGACATTCTGCTTGGAGTTTGCCAAAAGGCACCTAAAGGACTCTCAGACCATGAGAAACAAGAGCCTCTAGTCTGATGAAACCAAGATTGAACTCTTTGGCCTGAATGCCAAGCGTCACGTCTGGAGGAAACCTGGCACTACGGTGAAGCATGGTGGTGGCAGCATCATGCTGTGGGGATGTTTTTCAGAGGCAGGGACTGGGAGACTAGTCAGGATCGCAGCAAAGATGAACGGCGCAAAGTACAGAGAGATACTTGATGAAAACCTGCTTCAGAGCACTCAGGACCTCAGACTGGATACAGGTGTGCCAAGCTTGTAGCGTCATACCCAAGAAGACTCAAGGCTGTAATTGCTGCCAAAGGTGCTTCAACAAAGTACTGAGTAAAATACTTATGCAAAATGTGATGTGTAACTTTTTTTTATAAATTTGCTAAAATGTGTAAACCTGTTTTTGCTTTGTCATGATTGGGTATTGTGTGTAGATTGATGAGGGAAAAAAGGCTGTAATGTAAGTCAAGGGGTCTGAATACTTTCCGAAGGCACAGTATATCCGTTTATAATTTTCCCCCCCAAAAATGTTTTCAATGCAGAAGTCAGTTCAATTATTTTCTGAGCTCAATGCGCAGTTTCTCTAGAGATAAATCAGATCAAGCCCAAACTATGCGATGTAGTACAGAGTTGTAGTTTCACTATTAAAATAGTGATTTTGTCAGACCACATAGGCAGCAGCTCTATAGAGATGAGATGATGACTTGGAATGAAATAAAAGTAATCAAATAAAAGATCAGCAGTAATAGGCAGCCATCATGGGACTTTCATTCATTGTTTTGTTCTGCGTTGTTACAGCATTCAACCCACAATGCATAGTGCATTTCATGTTTCAAAAATAATCAAACTCAAAAAGCATTAATTGCTTATCAGCACTACCTCTAACCCAAGAACCCACTGATGATGTGGATACTTGTGTGCAACTGCTGGGAAGCCTGGTCTCTGATTGGATTGCATCAGGGTTTGGGTCAATTCGGTTTTCAATTCATGAAGTGAACACAAGTGAATTTCGCCCATAAAAAAAATAAAAAAGATCAGAAGTTTATCAAAGTGGCTACTTAATTTAAACGGACCTAAAAAGTGGTCAGCTGTAGAAAAGTAGAGGCAGGTAAGGCTGGTTGAAATACCAACTGGACCCAGTATGATGGTTGACTTGATATAACGCTAGGATGTCACAAATAAATTTCACAATAAACACTTCACCCCTTCTCCTGACTGCCAGCAAATAGACATTATCGACATGTAACTCAAATAAAAATCTATTATATACACACACACTTGAAGTTGAAAGTTTACATACACCTTAGCCAAATACATTTAAACTCAGTTCACAATTCCTGACATTTAATCCTAGTAACAATTCCCTGTCTTAGGTCAGTTAGGATCACCTCATTAATTTGAAGAACGTGAAATGTCAGAATAATAGTAGAGAGAATGATTTATTTTATATTTTATTTCTTTCATCACATTCCCAGTGTGTCAGAAGTTTACATACACTCAATTAGTATTTGGTAGCATTGCCTTTAAACTGTTCAACTTGGGTCAAGCGTTTCAGGTAGTCTTCCACAAGCTTCCCACAATAAGTTGGGTGAATTTTGGCCCATTCCTCCTAACAGAACTGGTGTAACTGAGTCAGGTTTGTAGGCCTCCTTGTTCGCACACACTTTTAAGTTCTGCCCACACATTTTCTATAGGATTGAGGTCAGGGCTTTGTGATGGCCACTCCAATACCTTGACTATGTTGTCCTTAAGCCATTTTGCCACAACTTTGGAAATATGCTTGGGGTCATTGTCCATTTGGAAGACCCATTAGCGACCAAGCTTTAACTTCCTGACTGATGTCTTGAGATGTTGCTTCAATATATCTACATAATTTTCCTTCCTCATGATGTCATCTATTTAGTGAAGTGCACCAGTCCCTCCTGCAGCAAAGCACCCCCACAACATGACTTGTGTACTATTGTTTGTACAGATGAACGTGGTACCTTCAGGCGTTTGGAAATTGCTCCCAAGGATGAACCAGACTTATGGAGGTCTACAATTGTTTTTCTGACGTCTTGGCTGATTTCTTTTGATTTTCCCTTGATGTCGAGCAAAGAGGCACTGAGGTTGAAGGTAGGCATTGAAATACATCCACAGGTACACCTCCAATTGACTCAGATGATGTCAATTAGCCTATCAGAAACTTCTAAAGCCATGACATCATTTTCTGGAATTGTCTAAGCTGTTTAAAGGCACAGTCAACTTAGTGTATGTAAACTTCTGACCCACTGGAATTGTGGTATAGTGAATTATAAGTGAAACAATCTGTCTGTAAACAATTGTTGGATGAATTACTTGTGTTATGCACCAAGCACTAACCGACTTGCCAAAACTATAGTTTGTTAACATGGAATCTGTGGAGTGGTTGAAAATTTTGATTTAATGACTTCAACCTAAGTGTATTTAAACTTCCGACTTCAACTGTATGTATGTATGTATGTATGCATGTATGCATAATTTAAAATATGGAATAAATGTATCTATACATATTATATGGCCTATATAGGTTCTACTAATATAACAAGGACACAAAGAATGGATGAATAAAGAAAATAATTAAGATAATCCTGTGCGTAAGTTTGTTTGGCACAATGGAGCCAAAGGTTTCACACCATTGGTGCTGAGGTGCCCTGAACAACAGCAGAGCGACACTAATATTGGTGCCTGTTGAGTTGCAATCACAGATTGCGTTGTAGATTGGGCCTACCTACGACATCGGCAACTCTTGTTATTTCTCTCATTAGGCCAGCCATCGAATGCTTAAAATAAAGCTAGCTGTTGTCCGTCCACCTAGGCCCTGAATAGGCACATAGGAACCAACCAATCAAAAGTCTTGTCCTACGGCACAGCACTCTTCTGCAAAACAGAAGCACATAATTGGTTGCCTGTGCATGACTGCTTCGCCTCTGCCAAGGTTGACCAATCCCCATCAACGCAGCATACAGACATCCTTTTGGCTTTTTGTTGCAAAAAAAGTTATATTTTGCGCAAAAGTTTGATATAGCCAGAAGTTCTTTCAGTCTTGATGAGTCTTTCCTGACATTCGATTGCATTCATACTAGAAAAAAGAACAAGGATAATGTAACGTGCCAGTTGAATATTCAGAGTAAAAAGATTTGGTTTGAATGAATGTATATATTTATAAATCTATGACAAACAAATTAATTCAGCATAAAAAAATATCCTCACCAGGGCTAGCTGCCGTCCTATGTTCCCCATGGTTATCACACCAGCGAAGAAGATGCAAGGCAACCAGGAGCGAATGTACAGGAAATCTGGAGAGGTATACCTGAAACAAAGCAATTGAACAGTTATTAAAACATAGGACAATCCCAAAATGAGCATGAAATATCTCCTGTATCTTGAAAAACCAAATAATAAATTGTCCCTAAAGAAAGATTTGTCCATTTAAAAAGCAGTGCATTGAGTTACAGGCATACTATGCTTTGATTTTAAGGGAGGAAACAAAAAAGTATATCAGAAACAAAACGCTACTAATGTTTAAGTAGGCCTACTCCCTCTTATCAATGTTCTTGAAGTGTAACACTTTCACGCACCCACCCACACAAAGCTTCAGGCATTCTAAATGAGTGCTCTCACAATTTCTGATTGGAGAGGTTGACTACAGGGGAAAAAAATAACTGGCTCTATGGATACAAAGAGCATTACGGAATAGATGCCCTAGTCTGATTAAAATCATCGTGACATTGCATTCTAAACACTAGAATGCAATGTCACGTACGTTTTCCTTCAAAATTGTTTCGCGAAGCTGGTGCACAGGAGATGTTTAAAGACAGACAGTGCTACATGAGCAGCTGCCACCAAGTGTGGTGTCCGTGCGGAATAGGGTCCATGTAGAAACACTTGCGATTAAAAAGAGTCTGTGCGGTAAAGAAATAGAGATGTGATTATCAGCGTCATTTTTGACAGCATAAAAAAATATAACAAGTTATTAGTTAATTTTAACAGCCCTAATTATAATATATGTATGCCCTGTAAATTGTATTGTAGAAGTACTCACTGAAAGACTCCGTTGTAGACCAGGAGTTGAGTGGACAGAGTGGCCAGCAGGGCAATGACCACCCCCAGGGCAAAACCGGAACGAGATCGGTCAAACGTCCACCACAGGCCGATGGACAGGGCCGCCAGTGTCAGGGACAGCTGCACATTGTTCGCAAAGTCCACTTTCTGAGACGGCCTGGGTCAAGGACAACTGAGCATGTAGTAGGATAGTCCACACAGGAACCATGGTTTCTATTCAGAATAAGGTGCTTTCTAGTAAACAGACCACCACGTTTAAAAACCCCACCTTTTTAGTCATATTGTTTTACACATAATTTGTGTTTTATGCACTTCTATTCATCCCCTTGATTGCTTCATTTGATTTTACTTTTCATTTTATCGTAAAGTGTGTTGCAATTATAAATACACTTATGTTTTATTTGAATGTCAGGGGATGCTTATGCCCCATTGTTCATTGTTCAGAGGTTTTTACGCACAGCTCGTATTATGGTATGCACATCAATTCAGTGAGCATCAGACAGGCAGGTCGGACTAGAGGATACAGCACTGGCATGGTTGATGCCTACGAACACCGCCACACAGCGCATCACACTCGACCACTCCCGCTTGAACTTGTGGGGCTCGCCGAGCCGACTGTCAATGCACGGATACAACAGACCGATCATTGCTGGGAGAGAGAGAGGTAAACGGAGAGAAAGAGAGCGGTAAACGGAGCGAGCGGTAAACGGAGAGAAAGAGAGCGGTAAACGGAGCGAGCGGTAAACGGAGAGCGCGAGCGGTAAACGGAGAGCGAGAGCGCGAGCGGTAAACGGAGAGCGAGAGCGCGAGCGGTAAACGGAGAGCGAGAGTGCGAGCGGTAAACGGAGAGCGAGAGCGCGAGCGGTAAACGGAGAGCGAGAGCGCGAGCGGTAAACGGAGAGCGCGAGGTAAACGGAGAGCGAGAGCGGTAAACGGAGAGAGAGAGCGCGAGCGGTAAACGGAGAGAGAGAGCGCGAGCGGTAAACGGAGAGAGAGAGCGCGAGCGGTAAACGGAGAGAGAGCGCGAGCGGTAAACGGAGAGAGAGAGCGCGAGCGGTAAACGGAGAGAGAGCGCGAGCGGTAAACGGAGAGAGAGAGCGCGAGCGGTAAACGGAGAGAGAGAGCGCGAGCGGTAAACGGAGAGAGAGAGCGAGTGGTAAACGGAGAGAGAGAGCGAGCGGTAAACGGAGAGCGAGAGCGAGCGGTAAACGGAGAGCGAGAGCGCGCGGTAAACGGAGAGCGAGAGCGCGCGGTAAACGGAGAGCGAGAGCGCGCGGTAAACGGAGAGCGAGAGCGCGCGGTAAACGGAGAGCGAGAGCGCGCGGTAAACGGAGAGCGAGAGCGCGCGGTAAACGGAGAGCGAGCGAGCGGTAAACGGAGAGCGAGCGAGCGGTAAACGGAGAGCGAGCGAGCGGTAAACGGAGAGCGAGCGAGCGGTAAACGGAGAGCGAGCGAGCGGTAAACGGAGAGCGAGCGAGCGGTAAACGGAGAGCGAGCGAGCGGTAAACGGAGAGCGAGCGAGCGGTAAACGGAGAGCGAGCGAGCGGTAAACGGAGAGCGAGCGAGCGGTAAACGGAGAGCGAGCGAGCGGTAAACGGAGAGCGAGCGAGCGGTAAACGGAGAGCGAGCGGTAAACGGAGAGCGAGCGGTAAACGGAGAGCGAGCGGTAAACGGAGAGCGAGCGGTAAACGGAGAGCGAGTGAGCGAGCGAGCGGTAAACGGAGAGCGAGCGGTAAACGGAGAGCGAGTGAGCGAGCGAGCGGTAAACGGAGAGCGAGCGGTAAACGGCGAGCGAGCGGTAAACGGAGAGAGAGAGAGAGAGAGAGAGAGAGAGCGAGCGGTAAACGGAGAGAGAGAGAGAGAGAGAGAGCGAGCGGTAAACGGAGAGAGAGAGAGAGAGAGAGAGCGAGCGGTAAACGGAGAGAGAGAGAGAGAGAGAGAGCGAGCGGTAAACGGAGAGAGAGAGAGAGAGAGAGAGCGAGCGGTAAACGGAGAGAGAGAGAGAGAGAGAGAGCGAGCGGTAAACGGAGAGAGAGAGAGAGAGAGAGAGAGAGAGCGAGCGGTAAACGGAGAGAGAGAGAGAGAGAGCGAGCGGTAAACGGAGAGAGAGAGAGAGAGCGAGCGGTAAACGGAGAGAGAGAGAGAGAGAGAGCGAGCGGTAAACGGAGAGAGAGAGAGAGAGCGAGCGAGCGGTAAACGGAGAGAGAGAGAGAGCGAGCGAGCGGCAAACGGAGAGCGAGCGAGCGGCAAACGGAGAGCGAGCGAGCGGCAAACGGAGAGCGAGCGAGCGGCAAACGGAGAGCGAGCGAGCGGCAAACGGAGAGCGAGCGAGCGGCAAACGGAGAGCGAGCGAGCGGCAAACGGAGAGCGAGCGAGCGGCAAACGGAGAGCGAGCGAGCGGCAAACGGAGAGCGAGCGAGCGGCAAACGGAGAGCGAGCGAGCGGCAAACGGAGAGCGAGCGAGCGGCAAACGGAGAGCGAGCGAGCGGCAAACGGAGAGCGAGCGAGCGGCAAACGGAGAGCGAGCGAGCGGCAAACGGAGAGCGAGCGAGCGGTTAACGGAGAGCGAGCGAGCGGTAAACGGAGAGCGAGCGAGCGGTAAACGGAGAGCGAGCGAGCGGTAAACGGAGAGCGAGCGAGCGGTAAATGGAGAGCGATGCAGGGAGAGAGGGTGCAGAAATAGGGAGAGGATCAGAGATCAACAATTAGCTTTATTGCTGCTGCAGCAGCACAGTCCGTGCAGTACATTCCTGTTAGTATTGTTGAGGGGAGAAAGACTGCCATGCCAGCTCACCACATAGCATCAATACTATTCTGATGACAAAAAAAAAACATGTTGAGGTTGGCCCCCTTTGAAGGTTATAGGTTCAATATTATACAAGAACTGTACAGACAAGTTAAAGTAACTATGTACAGTAAACATGAAGTGCTGCTCTGGTCTTGACTAGTCAATAAAACCCAATAGCTATTGCATGATGCAAACAACACAGTGTGCAGTAACAGTGTAAACCTCCATCTCCCCCAGGCTAAGTAGTGGAGCACAGCAGCTACATCTACTCTCTGTGCTGCAGACCCAGGGGACAACAATTGAATAATTCTAGTAGTCAAGTCTGGCAGGCAAAAACTTGGAAGTGTGTGTTCGTCCTACCCGAGGCGGTCCCACAGCAGGGCGGCACCCACCAGGCTGATGAGAAGATGCTACTGATGACATCAGGGGGGAACAGAGTGACGTTCCTCTGTACCTGCAGCAAGATAAAACAAAGATGACCTACTTTAGTACTCTCTGTCACCTTCAAATATTTTCCTGATGTATCATTAAAAGACACATTGTCCACCTGCAGCAGATTGAGCACCAGAGCCAGGAACACTCCTATTGAGAACAGCATGAACCCACGAATCACCAGGTTGGTGTTTCTGTTTGTGATCACTGCGATGTACGGTCCTCTGGAAGGAGCAGTCTGACTGGACCCGGACTGCTGCTGGTCGCTGACCACTGTAGAGTCGGCCATGGCTGGCAGGGCAACCGTGGACGCCAGGACAGGAGGAAATCCTCAAGGGATCACACTGTCCACTGACATCACCAACACCCTGAAACACAATAACATATTTTTTGTATTCAAGTGCAGCTACATGATCCAAAAAACAGCCCAGAGGTGTGGACTGTGAAATCAGTAGACAACAGTGCAGGTGCAAAGTTTGGTAACAGAATGACAGTTTGTGCACTGTTCAAGTAAATGTGTTGTAGAAAAAAAATTGGGAACATGTTAAATGTAGTCATTGTGCATAGAGTTGTATGGTCAGGGAAGGAACAGTGCATCCGTCATCTTCCAGCCGTACGTTAGTCACATGCAATCTCATAATACTGGCAAGATTTTGACTAAACTTGGGTGAATGATGCATCTTGCATTCAGATCTGGCAATTACAAAATTACATTGATTGGCCAGATTGGCCTCAATGAAGAGCTCAGTAACTTTCAACAAGGCACCGTCATAGGATGCCACCTTTCCAACAAGTCAGTTTGTAAAATTTCTGCCCTGGTCAAATGTAAGCAACGTCAGCACAAGAACTGTTAGTCGGGGGCTTCATTAAATTTCCATGGGTCGAGCAGCCGCACACAAACCTAAGATCACCATACACAATGCCAAGCGTCAGCTGGAGCAATGTATAGCACGCCGCTATTGGACTCTGGAGCAATGGAAACACGTTCTCTGGAGTGATGAATCACACTTCACCATCTGGCAGTCCGACGGACAAATGGGTTGACCTTAACCCCATCGAATACATGAACTATGCATTACTCATCTCATATGTATAAACTGTACTCTATACTATTCTACGGTATCTTAGTCACTTTAATTGTGTTTACATATTGCATCACCCATCTCATATGTACAGTTGAAGTCGGAAGTTTACATACACCTTAGCCAAATAAATCAGTTTTCACATTTAATTCTAATAAAAATTCCCTGTCTTAGGGCAGTTAGGATCACCACTTTATTTTAAGAATGTGACATGTCAGAATAATAGTAGAGAATGACTTTTCAGCTTTTATTTCTATCATCACATTCCCAGTGAGAAAGAAGTTTACCTACTCAATTAGTATTTGGTAGCATTGCCTTTAAATTGTTTAACTTGGGTCAAATGTTTCAGGTAGACTTCCACAAGCTTCCCACAATAAGTTGGGTGAATTTTTGGCCCATTCCTCCTGATAGAACAGGTGTAACTAAGTCAGGTTTGGAGGCCACACGCTTTTTCAGTTCTGCCCACACATTTTCTATAGGATTGAGGTCAGGGCTTTGTGATGGCCACTCCAATACCTTGACTATGTTGTCCTTAAGCCATTTTGCCACAACTTTGGAAATATGCTTGGGGTCATTGTTCATTTGGAAGACCCATTTGTGACCAAGCTTTAACTTCCTGACTGATGTCTTGAGAAGTTGCTTCAATATAGCCACATAATTTTCCTTCCTCATGATGTCATTTATTTAGTGAAGTGCACCAGTCCCTCCTGCAGCAAAGCACCCCCACAACATGATGCTGCCACCCCCGTGCTTCACAGTTGGAATGGTGTTCTTCGGCTTGCAAGCGTCCCACTTCTTCCTCCAAACATAACGATGGTCATTATAGCCAAACAGTTCTATTTTTGTTTCATCGGACCAGAGGACATTTCTCCAAAAGTACAATCTTTGTCCCCATGTGCAGTTGCAAAACGTAGTCTGGCTGTTTTAATGGCTGTTTTGGAGCAGTGGCTTCTTCCTTGATTAGTGGCCTTTCAGGTTGTGTCGATATAGGACTTGTTTTACTGTGGATATAGATATTTCTGTACCTGTTTCCTCCAGCATCTTCACAAGGTCCTTTGCTGTTGTTCTGTCTCCTAGAAATGAACATACTTTGGTGCGAAAAGTGCAAATCAATCCCAGAACACGTCTCCTTCCTGAGCGGTATGACTGCTGCGTGGTCCCATGGTGTTTATACTTGCATACTATGGTTTGTATAGATGAACGTGGTACCTTCAAGCGTTTGGAAATTGCTCCCAAGGATGAACCAAACTTGTGCAGGTCTACAATTTTTTTTCTGAGGTCTTGACTGATTTCTTTTGATTTGCCCATGATGTCGAGCAAAGAGGCACTGAGTTTGAAGGTAGTCCTTGAAATACATCCACAGGTACACCTCCAATTGACGTCAATTAGCCTATCAGAGGCGTCTAAAGCCATGAAATCATTTTCTGGAATTTTCCAAGCTGTTTAATGGCACAGTCAACTTAGTGTATGTAAACTTCTGACCCGCTGGAATTGTGATATAGTGAATTATAAGTGAAATAATTTGTCTGTAAATAATTGTTGGAAGAATTAGTTGCGTCATGCACAAAGTATATGTCCTAATCGACCAAAACGATAGTTTGTTAACATGAAATCTGTGGAGTGGTTGAAAAATGTGTTTTAATGACTAAGTGTATGTAAACTTAAGACTTCAACTGTATATATTATGCCACTGTATCTGTAGTCCAATGCCGCTCTGAGATGTGTATATATTCTTAATCTCTTCCTTAGTTAGATGTATGTGTATATGTTGTGAAACTATTAGATATTACTTGTTAGATATTACTGCACTGTCGAGCTAGAAGCACAACCATTTCGCTACACCCGCAATAACATCTGCTAACCACGTGTATGTGACCAATAAAATTTGATTTCAGATTTGATTTGAATTTAAACTATGCAAACTAAGTCTAATTGCCCAATATCTGTGCCCGACCTCACTAATGCTCGTGGCTGAGTCCCTGCAGCAATGTTCCAACATCTAGTGGAAAGCCTTCCCAGAAGAGTGGAGGCTGTTATAGCAGCAAAGGGTGAACCAACTCTATATTAATGCCCATGATTTTGGAATGAGATGTTCCACGAGCAGGTCTTCACATACTTTTGGCCATGTAGTGTATGCCCAGCTTTAGAAAATTATTGAATACATCATGTTTGCCGGGTGGCTCGCTACTTTAAGAACTAGCTAGCTACCTACCTACATTAACGTTTCATCTACGAAACTTGTAGCGGATACAACAGTAACGTGTGTTAGTATTTACACTATCAGAACAACGTAAAAAATGAGTCAACTAACGTTACCTACTTAGTTAAGGTCATTAAAACGAGCTATTTAGCTAATGCTATAAGATCTACTAGGGAAAGGGGGATACTAGTCAGTTGTCTTCCGCATTTAACCTTATCCACATCTTCGACGCCCGGGGAACAGTAGGTTAACTGATTGTTCAGGGGCAGAACGACAGACGTCAGCTTGGGGATTCGATCCAGCAACCTTTCGGTTACTGACCCAACGCTCCTACCCACCAGGCCACCACCTGCCGCCCTACTAGTATTATGCTAGCTAGCTAGCATAATACTTTTCAATACACAATGTTGGATACAAACAATTATTAGCTGACGTTAGCTAACTATATCGTGTAAGATTACATAAACGAATTTGCTACTTAGTAATTTGAACATAGTTGACTGATGAAAATCAGTAAACACATTATGTTGATTAGCATAGCTAGTTAGATAGCCAGCAGTAAGCTTCGTCAATCAGCTGATATGATTGATATCCAAACTATTTGCTTTCAATTAAATAAGAAATCTTACCTTCAATTTTCTAAAATTGTAAAATACACATTCCACGTTGTTTGTATTTTGTTTGCAGGGGTTTGAGACCTAGCTTCTAAATTAGCCTTCTCCCTAACTTCCGATGAACCGGCTTTGCACTGGCTACGTGGCCAACCAATCAACTTCTAAAACCAGATACACTTTCAAGGAGATGTGAAATTCCATTGGAATCGTATTAACACCAATTGTGTACGTTGCCCATGCGTCGTCAATGGGCCGCACAATGCATTCTGGGACAAGGAGAGCGCTCCTTCAAGGATTGAACGGGAGTCAATTGGGCGCAAGCTCAAAACCCCAACATTAGCATGAATTTCGTAAACAAGAACTACAACATTACACATATTTTCCAAGATACTTGACAATTAACCTGTTCTCTGTAATATATTATAGATTTGGAATCATTTGATTACGTACTTTCGAGGAAAATGTGCAGATTTCTCGACTCACCCTGACGTTCAGAAGGCACTGAGAGACAAGTTTAGCAACCACGTGACGTTACATGACAACTTCAACGCGATTGGTCGAGAGTCTGCTGGGTGGGGTGCTTAACATTTCTCCAGTCATTTGTCCAATGAGATTCCCATCTCCTTCTTTCTTCAATATCTGCTAAAACCATGACGTAACCACATGAATTGACCTACACGTTGATCATAAACAATGTTCAGCGCACAGGAAGTTGGTGGCACCTTAATTGGGGAGGACGGGCTCGTGGTAATGATTGGAGCAGAATAGGTGGAAGGGCATCAAATACATGGTTTGATGCCATTCCATTTGCTCCGTTTCAGCCATTATTATGAGCTGTCCTCCCCTCAGCAGCCTCCACTGGTTCAGTGGTTAAAGTACTTAATAAAGATACTTTAAAGTACGACTTAAGTACTTTTTTGGCGGTATCTGTACTTTACTATTTATATTTTTGACTACTTTTACTTAACTACATTCCTAATGAAAATAATGTACAAAAGTATTCATTACATTTTGAATGCTTAGCAGGACAGAAATGGTCTAATTCACACACTTATCAAGAGAACAACCCTGGTCATCCCTACTGCCTCTGATCTGGTGAACTCACACATGCTTCATTTGTAAATTATGGAGTGTACCCCTGGCTATTGATACATAAATAAAAACTAGACAATTGTGCCATTTGGTTTGCTTAATAAGGAATTTGAAATGATTTATACTTTCACTTTGATACTTAATTACATGTCTTTTAGTATTTTACTGGGTGACTTTCACTTTTACCTGAGTCATTTTCTATTACATTATCTATATTTTTTTACTCAAGTATGACAATATGGTACTTTTTCCACCACTGAAAATGTTCATAATCAAGTGGGAAGGCATAAATGCTTCTTCTTCCCCTTCTTTGGTATTATGGCAAACAAATGTTATAAGTGCATGTATTGTATTGTGATTCAGCCTATTATTCTGCAGTTTGAATTAATTACACTGTGAAAAAAATGAAAAATATTTTTAACTCTTCTGCAGTAAAATCTCATACAGCCAAGTACTTCTCTGCAGCTACCACCACATCTATCCTCTGTGATTTACATTCCATTCCTGCGGTACAATTGAAACCAAGGTATTGAACGCCAAGAAAAA
Organism: Thymallus thymallus; assembly: GCA_023634145.1. Lineage (NCBI taxonomy): Eukaryota > Metazoa > Chordata > Actinopteri > Salmoniformes > Salmonidae > Thymallus > Thymallus thymallus. The sequence goes on from CM042407.1 coordinate 25,276,844, forward strand.
CAACCATACTGAAGCACGCTATTCCGATCACTCTCCATTGGCCTCTGCCCATCCTCTTCAGTGCCTCAGCGTACGGCACCTTCTGTACTACTCCTATCCTGGGAACCTTTTCTCCCACCGGACACCTGTGATATCCAGCACCATTGGTAACCCTACCGTTTGCACACATACACTTTCCACTGATACTACACACTCCTTTGTCTCAAGCCCTCCTGCACACTTCTCAGATCTATGAATCTCCCTTCTACACACTGCTGCCACATGACCATAAGCTTGACACCTAAAACACCATAATGGATTCAGGACAAAAGCTCTCACGGGATAACTAACACATCCTAACTTGACTTTATCTGGTAAAGACTGTGCATCAAAACTCAGTAGTACAGACAGTGTCTAATCTGTTTCACCACGCTCTCCACCACGTCTGCGTCGCACCAAACGGCGGACGTCACAGACACCGGGAATCTTCAACTTCAGTTGATCCTCCTCAACACTTAATGGCATTCCATTTACCACTCCTTTCAATGGCACCCTGCTCTGGAGAGGAAAGCAAGTCACAGTTATTGTCCCCAGTTGCGTGGTGAAGAGCGCACGCTCCCTCTGGATGGCAGAAACGCCAAAAATCATCACGATTCCACTTCGTTTCACTTTCACCGACCCAACATTTCCCAACCTCTTCTCCACCCAACCTGACACCACATATGGATCTGCCAGCAGGCAAGGATTCATTCTCTCCAAAACTCTCACTCCTACTGAGCCAGAATCATCTTTGTCATCACCAGGACGAAGTTCAAACTTGGCGGTCTTTACCACACCTGCTACAGCAGTTAATTCAACCTCACTGTCATGTTCAATTTCCTTCTGTAGCTCTTCTAAAAGTTGTGTGATCCAACTCTCCATATTCACTGAAAACATGTTCCACTTTTCTAATTTTGTTCCTGTCTGCCATACTCTCCTTTATCAGATCGTATCAGATCTTTCATTCCCTAATAATATGTTGCACTTTTCTCCTTTTTTTCCTGTCCACCATCTTACCCCCACCTCATAGAGTGGAAATTACCAGTTGTGAAGTCGTAAATACTAGTTGCATCACGTGCTTTGAACTCGTTGAGAAACGCTGATTGGCTAATGGCCAACAAGCTCCGTTGTCAACCATAAACTAAAAGTACAGCTATCATGTTTGTTAATAATTTATAGTGTTAAAAAACTAATGAATATATTACTTTTTATAAATAATGTTTTGTTGTTGCGTTTAACTGCCAAAAATGTTGTTATCGAGGTCATTTCCTGAGTAGGTGACGTCAGAGGTCAGCATGTGATGCTAGTCGGAACTAGGAAACTCATAAATGTCCAACTTGCTAATTTATTGGACGAGGCATGTGATTAACCACAACCAGTTAACAAGTCAAACATTTCTCAGTTTCTTAGTTCTGACTAACACCTGAACGTGGCATTAGAGAAGTCGGAGCTCAGGGATGATGGACGAGTTTCACACTAGTAGCTAATTACAAGTTGGAGTGGCGTTCAAGTGGATTTTTCCCAGTCTTATCTGGTAAATACCACCTTCCCACTTGGTTTTGAATGCAGGGAAAGCCCACGCTCTTCCTAGGTAGGATAAAAGCAAAGCCTGCCTTTGATATATCACATTATAAAATGCACAAAAGTGGTTTAAATTAAAATACATACATTATTTTATTAATTTATTGATAAAAATGGCTCAATTGTTTAGTTCATTGTCGACATAATTAGACATATGTATCAAAGCAGTCTTGATTAAATAAAGTATCACTTTAATAATGTTTACATATTTTGCATTACTCATCTCATATGTATATACTGTATTCTATTCTATTCTACTGTCTATGCCACTCTGACATTGCTCATCCAAATATTTATATATTCTTAATTCCATTCCATTCCTTTACTTTAGATTAGTGATTTGATTTGACTATTTAAATTCTTGTTCTATCCATTGCATAAAATTCATTGCATGAAATACAGAGTTGTAGTAATAAACATAACAATAAATCATAATAAACTAAGTGAGCGTGGATGGTCTGTGAGACTTTGAGAAGGCATCATTAGAGCTGTATAATCCTTTAAACCCCAGCATGAGCACTAGGCCCTGAATAGTGAATACCAAATGTAAATGGGAATAGGGATTAACTATGATCCACTCCACATTGTGACTGCCTCACCTCCATAGCATAAGCTTATTAGATCACATGCTGGAGCAAATCGAATGTGTTGACTGAACAGTGATAAGAAACTTGAGAGGAGAAGTCATGCAGCCATTGTGAATGAAAGATGACAGGAGAGAGAAGGGGATCACATTGCTGTTTGAGTATGCAGTGAGGAGCGGGACAGGGATATTTGTCAGCTATACTTTTTGGGGACACAACAGCCTTTTGACTTATTTGGCACAGAGATAGTTGAACTAACGGATATTTCAAAAAAAATTCTCACATACAGTAGGAAAAGCTGTCACTAAACTACTTTCCAGCACACCAGTGAAAACACTTTCAACATCAACAGTATCTTTTTCCACTGGATGGCTAGGACGTAAAGTCACATAGAGGAGAAGAAGAAGAGCACATGTGGTTAATTAATTTAGAACTGTTATCATCTTGGGGATTCTGGATTCAATTGGATGACTCTACAAGTCCCATCCACTGCAGCATTACCAACAATCCCCGGGGAGATGTCCTTAGCCCTAATAATCAGAGCGATAGAGGGAGCCTGCTAGGTACAGGCAGGATACGGAGGGGGTTTCAATTAGTTGTCAAGGGCTATTTGGAGGCCCCCTGAAGCTGAGAGAAAATGGCTGGGGACCCAATTCATCATCCTGACTGGCTTAATGTTAAGGGCATTTTCATTACCAGCCCTGTGTGTCCCAGTAAATGTGACTGATGGGGAAGGTGCAGGGTGGGTGGGCTCTCGCCTCTCTTTAAAGTCACCCCCTATTGGCCCGTTACAGGTCTCAGCTCACACATAATAGGCCCCCTGACCTTTCTGTTGTCTCTAATTAACCCTTAACCTCCCCCCCCCCCCCCCCCGACTCGCCCACCTATCCCCAGACAGGGATAATAGATGCGTTTTGCACTGTAACTCTCAGCCTCTCAGAGGTGTTTTTTAATACTGAAAACCACTGAGGGCAACAAAAGAAAATGGCTATGCATATGTGCTTCACCTGGGCTCCCTAACCAATGAATACCTGTAACATTTTATGACGTTGCGTGTGGGGGACGATGGTGGTTGTCTTCAATCATTTGAAACATAATATTACTAAAGCTGTTGTCTAAATGCCATAGAGAATTTAGAATATTATCAAACATAAACTCAGAATTTATGAAATTCCTTATTTGAAATTCCACCTATGCACATCTGTGCCAGAAAAGGCTGTGTTTTTTAAAACATGTTTGCATGTTCCAGCGTGTCCCCAGGGCTCAGAGAGTGGATCAGGAACAACTCATAAGGGCTTGACATATTGTCTCTCTCTGTGCCTGACTGACATTCTGTGAGTCTCCATGAACATCTGTACTGTGTTGTGTTCAGAAGACAAGCCAGGAATGAATAGAGAAGCGTGCAAGTACCTCCCTCAGAAGGTTTATTGACATTTACAGCAACAATGAAATACAAACCAACACATTTGTGGTATTGCCTAATGAACCAGAGTAATAATGGGAAGTAAAATTGTCCATAGTTGCATGATTAGACATTCCTTTGGGGTTTTTAAGAAGCACAGTATGCAGGCACACAGACACACACTGCTTTCTATAATTCTAAATAAATGAGAAAGAAACACAGTATGGGAAAGAATACATACTGGAGCTATAGAAACAGAGGGTAGTTATTGTGGTTCCAAGTCTACTAATTCATCATTGTCTGGGAAAATTCTTGCGACTATAGGCAAAATGCTAATGTCATTTAGCTGGCAACACAGAAGCACCAACACCAGCATGTGTGTGGCATCTTGAATGATAATGACAAAGCATGCCGTATCCCTTGTGAGCAAGCCTGTGGAACACTGATTACAGATTGGCCAGTGTGTCCTCTCCCCCATGAGGACCAGGATTCTAATGCTAATCACTGTTGGTTCCCATTGAAATATAATGTTTCCCATGTAGCTTTAAAGCAGGCAAATTAAATGGAATACACCAGTTACACTATTGTACAGAGCTCTGTGTGTTTTGTCATTTTTAGCCCTACTGCATTTTGTATTCCACTTGCTCACTGACAATTTTAACAAATTGCACCATCTACTGGCACCATCATAGAACTAGCCTGTTTTTGTGAGGAATGTACATGCTCAGAATCTAACGAGAGGAAAGTTAAGAGAATATATGAGGAGTGCTATATGATGGTGTTTATTCACCCCATATTATATTGACCAGTCATATTACAGGTATAATCAGTTCACTCTCAATTTCAAATGCCCTACATTGGATTCATCATCAATTACAAACTGTGAGACACTCCATACATATCAGACAGCAGACACTTTATTTTCATTCAGGAGAGAGAAACATGTCGGAGCCGAGCCCAGTGATGCTCAGCTGCACATCTAATATAGGTTAATTGAAAGGAGGGAGATGAAGTGAATCTGTTCTCATTGGCTGGCTGTGTGCAGCTCCTCTGTAGCACAAACTGTCAGTGTTAATCAGCAGCCATCTCTTAAACAGCGGCCACGGCTATCAGTGAGGTGAGTCCATTGCTATTCAGGACCGAACAGATGATAAATCATTTGTACATAATTAGTGCTCAGCAAGGTTACAACTGACACGGATTTTCATCTTAATTAGGAGGGAAATTTGTTCCATTAATTTAATTTGGTGCGCATGAGCGGGTTAGCGCCTAACTAAGTTAATCTTACACCTGCCAGGGTGGGCGAAAAGAGGGCCTTGGATCACGGTCAAACAGAAAATGATTATTCTATGAAACTGGCTTGTTTCATATGTAGGCTACAATTGTGACTGCCCTCTGTTTTCAGTACCCTTTCACAGTAAGCCATAATACTGCAATCACCCTAAGAAAAACATGTAGCCTATTTTGTTATTCTGTTATAAGTAACCTGCAATATAGGATGGCTGCAGTCTATACACCTCTTGTCAGGTGATGTACTGTTGTAAGCATCTTATGTTTGAGTGAGAGACTATCTGTAATGGTCTCAGCCGGGTGGGCATGGGTAAGTCCAATGACTAGATTTCTTTTCATTGTTGAGGAGGCAGGGGAGTAGAGAGTGTATGAAGCTGTTGTAATTACGAGACAGAGAGAAAAAAAATGGAATCTAATGGAATCCTCCACCTGGGTGCTTAACCTGACAACTGTTACCTGCACTGATGCATAGTCCATTATGGGATCCTCTGTTTTAATAGAGTGTCCATCATGTGAAATACAGAGACGTCAGGTGCCAAAGCACTCACACCTATTTGTAACCCACTCTGTAATGTTGTTCTTTAGACAATGCTGCAGTATTACTTACAAATATGGTGAATCTATTCTTTGTAACAAAAAGCATACTTGAGACAGAGGCAAAAGGAATTCAAACACAGGTTTTTAAATGTGTGTTGTAGTGTTCTCTTTTTCACTCTCTGTCTCACACACACATTTTAAGTTTATGTGACAAAGCTGATGGTTGCATTGTGTTTGGCAGGCTACGCTGTGTCCTTTATGGCGCTGCTTCCTTGCACTTCCACCATTTTTTAAAACGTTTAAATTTATCATATTTACAATGATGGCATACTGTGGAACAATGGGTTCAGGGGCAGCTCAGGGATTGGATCTCGCAACCTTTCGGTTACTGGTGCAACGCCCTAACCACTAGGCTACCAATCAAGTTAAATATATATTGATGTTGAAAGACTTAAGACCTAGAGCTTCATCTTGTCCACGAGAAGCCTTTTCCATAGACTCTTTAGTGGCATTAGCTTTCCCTCCACTGGACAAACATGGTATTGCAACTTTTAGAACAGCAGCATCGCTTCAAATGCACCATTCTTGTGCCCTTTTGTTTTTATAAATATTAACTCAATACTCACTTTATTAACTCTCTCTTCACTCTACCATGGTGCAGTCGCTTTTTAGGTGAGGTTAGCCTACTTATACAAACCGTGAACACACCATTTCTCACGGAATGACCAGTCATATGCTTTCGTCATGTGACTACACACCCCATCAGTCCAACATGGCGGCCACGTCTGTTTTCCAGAGAGTGAGAACAGGGTCGAAAATAGGAGCTCAATATGATCAAGAGGGAAATCTTATTCAGGTAACATCATTTCGTTGAATAATGCTACGCTGTAGTCTTTCGTTTTTCCAAATATGGTGCCGTTTGTGTCATTATGACAAGGTAAACATGGCTGGGTTTGCCAGTTAGCTCACTCACTGTTTGCTAGATAAACCAACTGATGTTAGCAACTGTGGCTTGCAGGTGGAAACACGGGAGGACGAGGAGCAGAGTGTCAAGCTATCAGAAATCCTGGAACTTCTGCTTGCTGCTGGATACTTCAGAGCCCGAATCAAAGGACTGGGACCTTTTGACAAGGTGAGAACCAACAACTTACATAGGGGTGGAAAAGGCCAACCCTCCTTCTTGTTAGCTGGTATACCATCTCCTTGCTACCCTGTAGATGACGCATTCATGTTTCTAATTCCACTTCCCTGAACCATGTATTTTAATAGGTGGTTGGAGGGATGACATGGTGCATCACAACATGTAACTTCGACATTGACGTGGATCTGCTGTTCCAGGAAAATTCAACTATTGGACAGAAAATGTAAGTACTTCACAGCCAGCATTATTGTGTTTACTGTTAGTGACGTTGCTGGATCAGTGTAACTGATGATCTCCTTGCAGAGCTCTCACAGAGAAGATAGTGTCTGCTCTGCCCAAAATGAAATGCCCTCACCGCCTGGAGCCACATCAGATCCAAGGGCTGGATTTCATCCATATATTTCCAGTGATACAGGTGTGCATTCCTAGACATGAGAGTTTTGTAGTAGAGTACTGCACTTAGTTTGTGACCTTTTGTCTTATTCATTGCCTGTGTTGTATGATCTTCAGTGGCTGGTGAAGAGAGCCATAGAGACGAGGGAGGAGATGGGAGACTATGTGAGGGCCTACTCAGTCTCTCAGTTCCAGAAGACACACAACTTTCCTGAGGTGAGCACTGTTATTGTAGGGTGGCTCCATCGCAAGGATATTAAACTCTAGCGCTACTCATTACATTTCTAAGTGCAACATTCTGAACGTTTCATTGAATAAACCCTGTCTTATGCACCCTGTCTGTATTGTCCCTCCATACTAGGATGAAGACTTCTTGCAGAGGAAGGAGAAGGCTGTGAAAGCAGTCCTAGATGTATCAGTGAGTGACTTGCTGACATGCCATTTCTGGGTCAAATTATGAGCCTTCACAATACAGGCCCCTCTTGTAATAGTATAGAAACATTAAAAGCACATATACAGCATTTGTTTTTCTTCTATGGTATTGACAGGAAGTGTATAAACCTCAGAGGAAGTACAAGAGACAGGTTGAAGCAGGAGAGCTGCTGGATGAGGAGTCCAGGGTTCACTCCACACTGCTGGAGTTCGGAAGGTAGGCTACCTCTCTACCTCTTTTTTTTCTTTCTCGCTCTCTTTCTCTGTATTCAGTCCTTCATAGCCAACTTTCACCGCAGTTCATGTCACGTTCACATTGATCATTAGAACCAATGTGATCTCATCCCATTTGATAATTGTGTTCCTTCCATTTTCCTATCATTTTCCTGCGTATCATCCATCCTTGTATTAGAATGTCAGATTACCTTCTGTAAGTATGTGAGTGGACTCGTTCACTGCAAGGAGTGTTTTTCACATGAATGCTTGTTATGTGTGTGTTTTGTATACAGAAGACAGTACAAAACACTTAAAATAAGCATGTAGTGCGTGTGCTTGTGCATGGATGCATGCATGTGTTAATGTGTTCCTTTTAATGTACCAGTATGCTAACAGTGATTTAATATAAGCACCTATTTATCCTTGGTTTTAGACGATATGGATTCAGCAAGCAGACAAAACAGGATAAGGTGAGCCTCATTGAAATCGCATCAAGTTACAAAAATGTCCTTCATTCATGACGTGCAGTTAATTGTAGATTTATATTAATTCATAGCCTATAACTACAGCCTTCTAAAGATAAATACAGGGACAGTAGGTTGATCATTACATCCATTATTACAGGGATGGAGACTGGTGGATCATAGGTGTTCTGTGAACTGTAGCTGTAGTGGAAAGTATAAAGTGAAACCTTCATAATGAAAGATGGTGTCCCTCTGTTCCTTACAGACAGAGGAGCGGAAAGCCTCGTTGACCCTGGGCTCTCAGGCTACGCCCCCAGGGATGACAGAGGTGTTGCAGGAGGAGGAGGATCTGCAGGCAGCGGAGGAGGTGAGGTCACATCCGACATGTGTATCTCTCTAAACAGTAGCCATAAGTCCATTGTCCAATACTTAATGAATGCATCCCTCTGTATGATGATGTCCTGTCATATTTCCTCTAAGCTGCGCATCAAAACACTGATGACCAGCATGGCTGCCATGGCGACTGAGGAGGTAGGCACAACTTTAATTCTTCTCTTTGCCTGCGCATTTACTGTGTGGTTGATTTGTGTAAAAGCTTTTTTATTTAATGTTCGACATCAATATATTGTGGTCATGTGTGGCTCAGTCGGTAGAGCATTGTCCTTGCAACGCCAAGGGTTGTGGGTTCAATTCCCACTGGGGCCATCCATAATTAAATAAAAATGTTCACGCATTTATGTCATATATTATTATATTGTTTTTGCCTGCAGGGGAGGCTAACAGCTAGCACCGTGGGCCAGATAGTTGGGCTACAGTCTGAGGAGATTAAACAGATAGCGTCTGAGTACGCTGAGAAGGTAAGCGACTCTCTCACATCAAGGCTCAAATAAATGGTTAACAGCAATTTCTGTCATATTTTAAAGGATAAGTCAATGCCACGTTGTGTAGTACAAAAAAATCCCCCACACACATTTCCAGCAGTCTGAGCTGTCTGCAGAGGATCGTCCAGAGCGGTATGGGCCAGTCCAGCAGCACCGTAGGATGGTGACCTCTCTGAACAAACAGATCCAACAGAAAACCAAGCAGTTGGAGGAGGTGAGGACTGGACTATCTGAACTTTGTGAAATAGCCATGTATTTCTTTAATGGAAGGATACAATGCTCTTTCTTTTAATGACAGAAGTAACTAAAAGTATGTATTTTCAGCTACAAGCCAAGCGCTTGGAGGTAAAATCAGGGTGTGAGCAGGCTAAGAGCAAACTGATGGAGGCCACAGAGCAGACCGAGAGACTGGAGAAAGAGCTGAGTGCCCTGGAAGAGGCTGAGGGCCAGGCTGATACTGGGTGAGTGCTGAACATATAGACCAACCATAGGGCATTCATTCAGCGGGTTGTTATGATAGAAAACCCCTGAAATTATAAATGTGTTTTGGACATTTCTCATCCTCCCTGTTTGTGCCACAGTCTGTTGGAGAAGCTGAGGGCTCTGGTAGGCATGAATGAGAACCTAAAGCACCAGGAGCAGGAGTTCCGGACACACTGTAGAGTGAGTCTGCACACTTTCCCTAATACGTCATAATAGTCCGTAATGACTTGTTAGAAATCAACATACTTCATAGATGTATTTGTGATGTATTTCATTCATATCCTGGTAAGAGCGCCACAACTAATATGGAGTGCTATTTGTTTCCAGGAGGAGATGGTTCGCCTCCAGCAGAACATTGAGGACCTGAAGATGGAGTCAGGAGATGATACGGAGGATGAGAAGGTAACACTCTGGCCCTGAGAGGAGCTCCCAAGACCAGCTAACTCTTCTTTATCTATGTGTAACTCGCTCTCGCTCTCCCTCTCTCCCTACTCAGGAGAGGAGTCAGCTAATAGACAAGCAGTACAACACAGACAGAGAGAAGCTCCAGAAGATCAGACTACTGATGGTAAAAGCTCCAACACACACTGCTGGAGCAGGATTCACTCATGCTTATTCAGTTTGAATTGACTTAGGCATTTTGTTTGGAGCATGCAAATAGTGGTCCTCTTACCACTTCCATTATTTGCTCATGATATGAGGTCTACTCTCTGATAGGCTCGTAGGAACCGTGAGATCGCCATCCTGCAGAGGAAGATAGACGAGGTGCCGAGCAGGGCAGAACTGACCCAGTATCAGAAGAGGTTCATTGAGCTCTATGGCCAAGGTCGGTGTCTAAACCTCATCCTCTGTTCTGGGCACAGTGTTTGTTAAAACAATTCTACAAGGTTTTAACAGACCCTAACCCTAAAGCGTTCCACAGGGATGCTGGCCCACATTGACTCCAATGCTTCCCACATTGACTCCAATGCTTCCCACAGTTGTGTCAAGTTGACTGGATGTCTTTTGGGTGGTGGACCATTCTTGATACATACGGGAAACTGTTGAGCATGAAAAACCCAGCAGCGTTGCAGTTCTTGTCCCACTCAACCCGATGTGCCTGGCACCTACTACCATACCCCATTCAAAGGCACTTAATTATTTTGTCTTGCCCACACAATCCATGTCTCAAGGCTTAAAAAAACAAAACATGATTTAACCTGCCTCCTCCCCTTCATCTACACTGATTGAAGTAGATTTAACAGGTGACATCAATAAGGGATCATAGCTTTCACCTGGTCAGTCTGTCATGTTTTGTATACTCAGTGTATATTTTTTGTTTCAAGTTTATTTGTCATATGTACAGGATACACAGTCCAACGAAATGCTTACTTCCATGTTCCCTCTTGTAAATGTGACAACAATAATAAAAGATGAGAAGAAAACAATTCAATTCAAAGTAAATGAGCTCAGTAGAATATAATACAATTTTTGCATAAGTATAAATACAGGAAGGCACTCAGCAATTTACAGTACAATATTGACACGTGTGCCGGGGGAGGGGGATTGGAGGGCAAGTGTTTAAATTGTTCAGTATTTAGTCATAATAAATAAGTCTAGTAGCAGCAGTCGTGATGTGTATGTACCATGAATGTATATGTGTGCTAAGGTGCAGAGAGTCAGTGCAGGTGGTCAGTCCAGTTCAAGTGTTCAGCAGTCTGATGGCTTGTGCATACAAACTGTCTCTGAGCCTGTTGGTTTGAGACCCGATAATGTCTGCCAGGGGTTAAGGGAGTGAACAGTCCTTTGCTGGGGTGTGTGGGGTCCTTAATGATGCTGTGTTAATAATGTTTGCTTTTTCGTCCTCTAGTTTCAGCAACACATAAAGAGACCAAGCAGTTCTTCACCTTGTATAACACATTAGATGACAAGAAGGTTTACCTGGAGAAGGAGGTAAGGTGATGGGGCATATTATCTAAATAAACAAATGTTTTATTTCACCTTTATTTAACCAGGTAAGCCAGTTGAGAACTAGTTCTCATTTACAACTGCGACCTGGCCAAGATAAAGCAAAGTGACAAAAAAAACAACACAGAGTTACACATGGAATAAATAAACGTACAGTCAATGACACTATAGAAGATCTATATACAGTGAGTGCAAATGTAGTTAGCACGAGTGATACATGTGCAAATATGCCTTTGGTGCAGGCAGAGATACTGTAGTGCAAATGAGCAAAAATAACAGTATAGGGATGAGGTAGTTGGGGTGGGCTATTTATAGATGGGCTATATACAGGTGCAATGATCAGTAAGCAGCTCTGACAGCTAATGCTTAAAGTTAATGAGGGAGATAGGAATCTCCAGCTTCAAGGATTTTTGCAATTCGTTCCAGTCATTGGCAGCAGAGAACTGGAAGGAATGGTGGCCAAAGGAGGTGTTGGCTTTGGGGGTGACCAGTGAAATATAACTGCTGGAGCGCAGGCTACGGGTGGGTGTTGATATGGTGACCAGTGAGCTAAGATAAGGTGGGGATTTAACTAGCAAGGACTTTACCTGGAACCAGTGGGTTTGGCAACAAATATTTAGTGAGGGCCAGCCAACGAGAGCATACAGGTCGCAGTGGTGGGTAGTATATGGGGCTTTGGTGACAAAACAGATGGCACTGTGATAGACTACATCCAATTTGCTGAGGAGAGTGTTGGAAGCTATTTTGTAAATGACATTGCCGAAATCAAGGATCGGTAGGATAGTCATTTTTACGAGGGCATGTTTGGCAGCATGAGTGAAGGAGGCTTTGTTGCGTAATAGGAATAATTTCATAGAGCTATTGCAGTTGAAATCAGTTTGTTTACTTATGATAGTCATTGTCCTCTGTCTTGATCTGTTTCTTTAGGTGAACTTGCTGAATTCCATTCATGACAACTTCCAACAGTGAGTATTGTCACATTTAACCCTCTCTAAACCTATCCTGCTTTTGGTATTATGGCTAATGGAGTCCAGCAGATTTATTTCCTGTCTAAGCTGTGGTTTCCTGTCTTGCTCAGGGCGATGGCGTCTTCGGGGGCCAAGGAGCAGTTCTTGAGACAGATGGAGCAGATAGTGGAAGGAATCAAACAAAGCCGCATCAAGGTAACCATCTCTTATTATCTTTACTGTCAACTACCTAATGACAGCTTTCACTGAGCATGCCAGGTGCTCACCCATTGGCCCTAGTGAAAAACATTTAAAAAATGAAGCAGAGCATATTGGTAATGTGATTTGTGTATAGATGGAGAAGAAGAAGCAGGAGAACAAGATGAGGAGAGACCAGCTGAACGATGAGTACCTGGAGCTGCTGGATAAACAGAGACTCTACTTCAAAACTGTCAAGGACTTCAAAGAGGTGAGGCCTGAGAGAACTGTGTTCTGGGTCTGTACAGTAAAACATAAAGGAACTAGTTAACTGTTTTATGAATGTGTTCCACTGTTGTCTCTCAGAGCTGAATATTGTCATACTCTTTTTTTTACAGGAGTGTCGGAAGAATGAAATGCTGCTATCCAAGTTGAGAACCAAGGGCGCTTCGTAACCCAAAACACTGCCTCCAAAATCATCTTACTGTTTATAAAAACTCATCTCAAAACAAATCTCATCAGTCAACGACTTTGTCTTGCTGTCTGTTATGTATTTTCCTCTATTGGAGGTCATCTCCATTGTATTGTCTTATTCTGCCTATTGTATTGTGCTTTGACACACCATGTTTATTTGCAGTTAGGGATGTCACTCATGGCAGGGCAGAGGGATTCTTGAGAGAGAGACATGAACTGCCCTGTGCGCTGTGACATGAGGACTGTAAGGTCTATTTACGTGCTAATTACCTGTGCCCGGCCCCTGGGGATTAACCATTACAGTAGACCTAATGTTGATAGATACTCCATGAAATCCCAAGTGTGTGTTTGGCAGTAATGTGCAGGGCTATCTGTACAGTTGTATTCATTAGCTTTCTCAGATGTCAATTCAGATGTTGATTAGAGTGTAACAGTACAGAATGAGGCATGGTTGACACTGTTACAAAACTAGCATTTCAGATTAATAAATGCTGCACCGATATATGGTTCACTTTTATGCTGACATTTCTTCAACCCAAATCAAATGTTTACCAGTGTCTTATTCTGTCTATCCTTTCCAACAGTCTACTATCAAGTTGGCACTTAATAAAATAAACTATGCATAGTCGGTAAGATTTCCTGCAGTTTAATTCCTGATAATTTCAGAAGGCACATTTAAAATGCTTTATGAGCTTAATACAACTGGATGTATCTTTTATCCAATCAAAATCCAGGATATGAGTTGTTGTAATAAGTCAATACATTCGCTAGTTGGCTCTTTCATAGGTGCAAGGTGAACTAGCCAGTATGGCGGAGGGGGAAAGTGATTTGGAAACAGACAGACTAGAATTGGAACTGGAGACTTTGTACATATACTCTAACGACAACTGTTCAGTACAAAGCAAAGAATATTGCTATGAGTTTTGTAAGGTAAGCTAAATCAAGGCGATTTCTGGTTTTATTTGGGAGAGGCAAGGAGTCGTGTGCTTCCGCCAAGCTAACGTTAGCTAGCTAGTTGCTCATCAGTAGTACAAAGCAAGGTAGCTCAGCTAACTATTTAAAGTCAGTAGCTAAAGTAATTATCTAACTTACTAGCTCAAAGCTACATTTAGCTAGTCATTTAGCTAGCTAACTTTAATAACAAATTCAGTCAACACACACCGGCCTATAGTTACTATTTGATGTAGCTAACTTAACTAGCTAGCTAACTTTAGCTTGCTAACGTCCTATTTCACCAATGAAGTTGCAAGCTATCTAACTAGATTTATTAGCTAGCATACCCATGCAAAACTGTTTGCCTACCAATGTGAAGTAACGTTAGTCTATTGATAACAAACTGGCATAAATTACAGCCAAGGCTCTAATACGTTTTCCTCGCTAGGATGCTCAACCAGTGTTTACATTTAGCCAGTTGGCTAACCATAAGTTAGTTACCTCAGCTGTCACATAGCATATTATATACGTATTTGCAAAGAGCTATGTATTCAGCACTCAGGAGGACCGGTTGAAATCTCCAACTATCTAGCTAGCAATGAACCACAATTCCAGCTATCTATCGTAAAACATTCCACCACTCTACCACTCTTCCCCAAAGCATTCCAGTGCCATATTGTTTCAAATTCAGATGGCTAGCCAGCAGCTACACAGGTCTGCTCAGATCTCTACAATACCACACCTGGAAAAAGGTTGAACATATCATTATTCAGGAACCACGTCAACACATGAAATAAGGATCCAATAATCTGGACAGGCATTTGTATCTGAATCACACCCCATGTATCTCTGTCTGTCTAGCTGGTGGAGGAGCATACAGAGAGATGGCAGGTGCCACTGCCCCAGCTGAAGGTGCTGCGGACAGCTCTTACCTGTTTCACCAGAGCCACTGCTGCCTACCCCGATGACTGTCAGCATGTCAGCTACGCTCTCAGCAGTCTGGCCTTGTAAGCACTTATTTATATGGTTCAAACACTTTCATGCAGACCCAAACTGTACTGTGTTAACTTGGATATTTATTTTCTACATTGTTCCATCCTGCATGACTACAATCGAGCTGAACTGGCCCAATTACATATCAAAATGTGTAATTTTCAGGAGCTTCTTTGAGCTGATGCTGTTCTTTGGTAAAAAGGAGTTCCAGGAGGCCCCCTTGAAGGACATACTAGCCTCTTTTCAGGTGAGGCCAACCGTGATGTAGCCTATTGTTCATACTGATTGCAACCATGGTGCTCCATGTGGTGTGTTAACGTGAGTCCCATCTCCTCTGTAGGCATGCTACCGCCGCCTGCTGAGACACAGGAACGTCTACCTGCTACAGGTGAGACAGCTGATCAAAGATGGCGGCCCCTGGGAGAGACCCACTCTGCAGGCCATCCTGAAAGACACAGTCCTCACACAGACAGAAGGTACACACGCATTATTTTGTTTAGCTTGTGAGTTTGATGCATTTCTTATTGTCTCTCATCTCCGCACTCTCTCCTCTCCCCTTTCTCTCCCCGGTACAGTGGAGAAGTATTTGAGCTCAGAGAAGCCAGTGTTCTTTGAGCTGCGTGTGCGCTACCTGCAGGCCTGTGAGCGTGTGCAGGAGGCCATGGCCTTGGCTAAGAGTTGTCTGGACCACCCAGAGGTGGGGAGGCACCTGTTCTTCCACCAGGCCTACCTCACCTGCCTGTACAAGGCCTCACTGCATGAACACCTGCTCAAGGAGGTACGGTAACTACCTATAACTACCTTTCACTCTGTATCTTCAGACAGACTCTCTAATCGGAGTGGACTGAAAGACAATAAACCTCATCAGAGAGGATTCATGGTTGTATTTCCTCTCTCAGATGGCTGAGATAGATGGCAGAGACGCAGTAGAGATCATCTGTAACGCAGAGAGCCAGGAGAAAGATGAGCTGCTGCTGTCTCTTTGCAAAGCCTTCCTCAGTCAACAGCTAAACAACGGAGACATGTACTACATCTGGTCAGTAACACTGATAAATACTACATATGCTAAATCTGATCAGGACTCACCACTATAAATAGGGCTTCATAATAGTACAGTACTGTAAAATAATAGAATGTTGTGTTCATACAGGGATCTGGTGTTCCTGTGGAGCAGACTGCACCACAGGGCCCATCCCTCTAATCAGGGCTTCCTGTCTGAGTGTCGCCAGCTGATGCTCTCCGCCATCAACGCCAGAGCCATCTTCCCCTTCATCAAAGTCATCACAGCAGAGGTGGGTGTACAGCCAAGCATCAACAAATTTGACACACTCCTGTTTGCTTGTAGTCCTAGTTTACCTTGACTTAACTCTGTTTCCGTCATTTACACAATTCATTGTAACACATTGTTCTTATTTCTTTGCCAGATGGGTAGTGAGGGAGTGCCTCTGTGTGTGGAGCTGTGTACTGCAGCGTTACAGACAGACCTCCAGTCTGACCCTGTGATGCGCTGTCTGCTGTGTAAGACCATCGCCTTCCTGCTCCCCTGCGACCTGGAGGTGTGTCGCCTTTGTGCCCTGCTGGTGTTCTGTCTGGAGCGCAGCGTGGAGGCCTACAAGACTGTGTATCTGCTCTACACACACCCAGACGAGGAGCCACACCCCCTCCACACCCCTGTCAAAACCAACATCCGCTTCTATATCTTACAGGTCAGAGAGGCACCAGGGAGCTCGGAAATATGCCAAATACTTTGGCTCAATTGCTAAATACGGTATCTAGAAAATACAGTAGATTATTTAAACATACTTTTAGTCATAAAAATAGTTCTCTCTCCTGTCGAAGTGACATTACGATACACTTTTGTCCTGTATTTTCACAAATTGAAAATGAATTTCCTCATTGAGGATGCATCTATTAATAATGTAATGTCTGTAATTGAAACTCTGCTTATCCCTGGTCCAGGTGCTGAAGGAAGGGCTCTTCTTCGACCCAGAGTTCTGGAACCTCCTGACCCTGAGAACCCACTGTCTGGAGCTTATGACTGACAAGGCGATGAGGGAGGCTCTCAATGAGCTGAAGGAGGAAGAGGAGTTGGAGGAGGTGGAGGAGGAGTGGATACCAAGCTACTGGATGGAGGAGGAGACCTGCAGGATACACACTGACGCCTCCCAAATCCATTTACACACTAACACAGCACTGGAGAACTCTGAGACTGCAGGCCAGGAGCATGAGGAGGGAGAGTATGGGGATGCTCCTGAGTCACAGAAAGAAGATTTCCCTGTGAGGTGGAGGACAAGGTGTAGGTCTGATGTTGACTATGCTGACGAACCAGACATTAAGTACTCCCTCAGACACAATCACAGTTCTGAAAGCTCCACCAAGCTACCGGCCAATCGGCAGAGGGAATACCTGGCCAGACATGTGAAAAACAAGATCCTGAAGAGACGCGGCAGGAAACCAAGATGGCTGCTCCTGGAGATGACCAGACAGACGGAGAATGTGTCCCCGGGGAGAACAAGGGCGAGAGGGAAGGGAAGGGAGGGAATGAGAGCTAGGGGAGAGGGTAATAGAGAGAAATGGGAAAGAGGAGAGGGTAAGAGCGAGAGATGGGGGAAGGGGAAAAGAAAGCGAGGCGAAGGGGACGAGGGTAAGAAAGAGAGGCATGAAAAGGTGGATAAGAGCGAGAGGAGGCAGGGAAGGGAAGGTAAGAGACCTTACCGCAGAACTATACGTGGAATGGAGCTGTCTTTCCCTGAAAATGAAGTGCCTGTGGACCAGGAGTTGGCAGAGAATCATGTAGAACCCAGGGTTGGTGTTAAACAGCAGCACAGTGACATAGCAGAGAACTATGTCAACATGGGACTGCCTAATGGCCTATGTGGTGAAAGACCGTTTGAGTATGAACCGGAGACTAAAATAGAGCTTTCAGAAGTTGATTCTTCAATGGTAGAGCCTTCAGACATAAGTCCTTTAGACTTTAAACCTTCTGTTGTAGAGCCTTCTGTTGTAGAGCCTTCTGTTGTAGAGCCTTCTGCTGTAGAGCCTTCTGCTGTAGAGCCTTCTGTTGTAGAGCCTTCTGTTGTAGAGCCTTCTGTTGTAGAGCCTTCTGTTGTAGAGCCTTCAGTGGCAGAGCCTTCAGAAGTGAAGGTTTTTGAAGGTCCCAGTGAGCAGACTGACCCAGAGCTGGATGGCCCAGCCTTGGAGATGGAAGAGTGTCCACTAACACTGTTCCACATCTATGCCAAATCCTCTAAAGATGCTAAGGAATTACAACCTTTGATTGAAGGTAGTGATGTCACAGTGTCAGAGGCGGGACCGGACTCAATCACTCAGGTTAGTATTATCTGAGGCAACATTGTTGCTTTGAGAAATGTATGATTGATTCTTAGCTACTGCAACTGCCCTATGAGTATCACATGTTAGCAGCTTGTTTATCCTACTCCAGGGTGAAGACACAAAGCCAGGCAAGGCTCCAGTCCGCTCCAAACACCTGCGCTTCCACTGCAGCCACTGCCAGAAGCTCTACAAGGGAGGCAACGTGGTGAGACACACCCTGGCCCACCTGAAGCTGAGGAAGACTAGGCTCAGCTGTGTCTTCTGTGGCAAACACTTCCAACGGTACAACCGTGCCAAGGAACACATTCTAGAGCACATAGAGGAACTGAGAACCACCACGCTCAGTAGTAAGATCAAACCTGCTGTCAATGGAGAAGCAGAACCATCGGAGAACGAGACTAAACCCGGTGAGAATGTGACAGAGCCCCCTGCTCTGACGGATCAGCCTCCTAAACCCAAACGTGTTAAAGCCAAGCCGGTGGTCAGCAAGCAGAGTAGAATCATCCAGAACCTGAGAAACCTGATCAGAAAGACCCAGAAGTGGAAAACTGACACGGACAACCAGGTGTCAGTGGAAGTAAAGGATGAACAGGTGACTGTGAAGGATAAAGTGGTGATTGTGAAAGAGGTGGTGCCTGGGGAGGAGAAGGAGGGAGAAGATAAGAAACTGTGTGAAGGAGGAGAGCAGGAGGGGCAGCAGAAGCAGTACCACCTGTGTCCTGCGGAGGACTGTGACAGCATCTTTAAGAAGATAGGCCCATCGCTGCTGAGACACGCTGTCAACTACCACATGGAGAACGCAGCTGTCCTGGAGAAGACCTTCCAGTGGGGGAAAGGGAAGTGCCAGATCTGCCAGAGGTAAGAAGGGTCTTTTCCCACAGATTATTTTCCAGGTCGGGTGCAAAGGCACTCCAAACAACATGTAGGCCCCACCTAGACCAAAATTGTCAATTGGAACAAATAAAAACACTCAGGTGGGCTGCAACTGATCTAGGTGGGGGCAGGGGTTTCTGACCGTACAACGGTGTCATTTATGTTTTCATCTTTTTGTTGTTGTTGTTCCCCAGGCACCTGTTGGTGTTCGAGCACTATAGAGACCACATGAAGCTCCACGATGCTCCTCTGAAACAGGTGTGTCTCCACATGAACTGTGGCCAGTGCTTCAAGACCACCCAGGAGCTCAAAGACCACATGGACACCCACCGGCCACTCCAGGCCCCCTGTGGGTACTCCGGCTGTAGGAAGATCTTCTTTACCCTCCACTCTCTCCACGACCACGAGTGGAGACACTACACCCAGCCCCAGTCTAAAGACGAACTGGAGCAGGGTGCTACCAAAGAGGCCTGCTGGAAACGGAGGGTGACTGTGCACGGGTGGAGGGAAACGCCTACTCCCAAATCCAGGCGCTCTGATCCTCATGAGAAGTGCATTTACTGTAACAGGTAAAAGAGTGAGACTCCATACACTGCTGTCAAATGATTTTTATCACAGCAACATTTCAACCATGAGGTCTTCATCATGCTAGGCCTGAGACACAACTTGCCGAAGCTAGTGAGAACACCAATTTTTACTGCTCTCTCATATTAGTTGGTTTAGCCGGTAAATTAATTAACCCCCCCTACGCATCTAATTAGCATAATAAAAAGATCCCCTCAAATCTGTCTGTTTAAGCTACAGATGTCTGCGTCTCAATCCACCGCATCCAACCTATATAACACTTCTGCATCTGCGGTGAAAGGTGACAGAGCTAGAGCGGTGTTTGTCACCGAAGATTGGTCTTCTCACAAAATCGTCTGTAGTGTCCAAATGGTTTGGCCTACAAGACTATTATGACCCCCCCTATGATGAGACTCTCACGATGGTGTTCTCCGTTTTGCTCTACGACCCCCACAAGCGTCTTGGGACTCGTCTGAAGGCGGTACACCTGCCAACTTCTGTCTGTAGCGTCCAAACAGTTTGGACTATGCACTAATATGACCCCTCTGTGTAAAGGTGAGACTTTCACAAATATGTTGTTTTGATCTAGGACACTTGCAGACCTCACGACTCGTCTGAAAGTCCCCCGGTACCAGTCCCAAAAAATTATGGACTGTTTAGTGACAATAAGGGGTTAAATACATAAATAAATCAAATGTTTCCTGATCGTTCTTATACAAAATCTCTTAGATAGGGACTGTTGTTCCATGAAGTGCATCTGTTATTCAGTGTGTTTGTATGGGCTAATAACAGTAAGGCTAAATCAAATAGCAAAATGTTCCTTGGTATGACCTTAAAACAACTCCCATATTGCTTAGTAGCGCCTCCTCACCTGGCTTAGACAGGGCTTAGACTTATGGGTTAATGCCTGGTGAAAATGGTGTCGCTTATGTCTATCTTTTTCTGTTCCAGGTACCTATGGAACTACCAGCACTTTGTAGACCACATGAGGATCCATGATGATCCTCTAAAACAGGTGTGTCTCCATCAGAACTGTGGCCAGCGCTTTTCCAGAACCTACCTGCTCTGGGAGCACATGGAGACCCACCGGCCTCTCCAGGCCCTCTGTGGGTTTTCCGGCTGTAGGCTGATCTTCTCTCGCCTCCCCTCTCTCCATGACCACGAGTGGAGGCACTACACTCAGCCCCAGGACCAGCCTAAAGATGATCCGACGGAGGTGCAGAGTGCTACCAAAGAGGAGGGGCAGACTCTGGAGTCAGACACCAACAGTAACAACAATGACGGCCCTGTGGAGACTCCAGGCACTGGTGCCGTCACCACACCTCCCAGTGACTGCACACAGAAACTAATCAACGGCCATGATGGAGAGGACAAGAAAGACCAAGCCCCTGAGACAGATGTCCCTGCCAACACTACCACTCCCCCTAAACCCCCATCCCAAACCACCACTCCCCCTACACCCCCATCCCAAACCACCACACCCACACAACCCCATCCCAGTCTCTTCTTAAACCTCACTGAGCCAATGACCATGAGGGACATGGACAATATCATCAATTTGGCTCAGGTGATGCCTTGCGGAGAGGAACCAGTCATCGCGGAACACAAGACCTTCAAACCAGAGGACCCTTCTTACTTACCCCTGGCCAAAGCCCCCCTCATCCGCCCGCCTCCATCTACATACCTGACCGAGGCAGCCCTCAGCATGCGCAAGCGCAGGAAACCCATCGAGGTCACTTCCTGCGGCGCTGGAAAGAAGAGTAAGGCTACAGTAAAGAGGCGTGTGAAGGGGAAGAAGAATGCGGTGCAGAAGGAGGTGGCGGCTGAGATGGAGGTAGAGGAGGAGGCCCCCCTTCCTCAAAGACAGCGCTGCTCCAAGTGTTTCTCCTCCTTCACTAGCCCAGAGGAACTGGAGAGACACCTCTCCCAAAACACCTGCTCCTCCCTCTTCAGCTTTGACTCTGATGATGACAGTAAGTAGCACACGGGAGTCTTATTCAGTTTGTCAAACTTTTTTTTTTTTTGTTGCCGATATGTTAAACACTTTATTCAGAAATTAGGTGGGGAGAAATGTAAGGAAATTAGGTGGGGAGACAGCAAGTGAGAGAAAGTGTGAAGGGTGGATGCAGGGATTGAACCCTGGTCTCCGGTGGGAGGATGACCATGTGTTGCATGTGCCAAGGAGTGTTACTACATCACAGCTCTGCTACAGAGCACTCAGGAGCTCAGACTAAATTCTTACAACAGAATATCGAAAGGCAGTTTTTAAACTGCATCAACTTGGTCAACAAATGTTTTCGCACATTTGTAGCTACTGCTTATATAAAGAGCATTTGCATATTGATGTGACACCTTTTGTTTGTAAAGCAAGTATTTGTTTATGCAAATATTTATTTTGATATTTTCCTTCCCAGGTTAGTGGTAAAGAGGAATGGGAGTGAAAGGTTCTTCGTGGTGTTCAGCCAGGCTGGTGGAAAATGTTTTGTTGGTGTTGTCGAGCACTACAGAGACCACATGAAGCTCCAGGATGCTCCTTTCAGACAAATGTGTCTCCACCTCTGTGTTCTATCTGTACTCTCTGAACTGGGCCTAACACAGGCAATATTAGCACCCAGTCGGCTCTGAGAGCTGTAGGGCCAGTCTCATGGCACACTATAATACTGGCAGCCTAAAGTCTCCCGGTCACTTAAAATACAACACACAACTCTGGAATAAGTGTTACTACTGCAATACACTATACATACAGTGCATTTGGAAAGTATTCAGACCCCATGACTTTTTCCACATTTTGTTACGTTACAGCCTTATTTTAAAATTGATTACATTGTTTTTCCTCATCAATCTACACACAATACACCATATATATATTTTTTTACATTTCTACAAATGTATAAAAACAAAATGAAATCACATTTGCATAAGTATTCAGTATTTAGTACTTTGTTGAAGCACCTTTGGCAGTGATTACAGCCTTGAGTCTTCTTGGGTATGACGCTACAAGCTTGGCACACCTGTATTTGGTGAGTTTCTCCCATTCTTCTCTGCAGATCCTATCAAGCTCAGTCAGGTTGGATTGGGAGCGTCGCTGCATAGCTATTTTCAGGTCATCCAGAGATGTTTGATCAGGTTCAAGTCCGGGCTCTGGCTGGGCCACTCAAGGACATTCAGAGACTTTTTGAGAAGCCACTCCTGTGTTTTCTTGGCTGTGTGCTTAGGGTCTTTGTCCTGTTGGAAGGTGAACCTTCACCCCAGTCTGAGCTCCTGAGTGCTCTGTAGCAGGTTTTCTTCAAGGATCTCTCTGTACTTTGCTCTGTTCATCTTTCTCTCTATCCTGACTAGTCTCCCAGTCCCTGCCACTGAAAAACATCCCCACAGCATGATGCTGCCAACACCACGCTTCATCGTAGAGGTGCCAGGACTCCTCCAGATGTGACGCATGGCATTCAGGCCAAAGAGTTCAATATTGGTTTCATGAGACCAGATAATCTTGTTTCTCATGGTCAGAGTCTTTTAGGTGCCTTTTGGCAAACTCTTAAGTAGACTGTCATGTGCCTTTTACTGAGGACTGGCTTCTGTCTGGCCACTCTACCATAAATGCCTGATTTGGTTGAGTGCTGCAGAGATAGTTGTCCTTCTGTAAGGTTCTCCCGTCTCCACAGAGGAACTCTAGAGCTCTGTCAGTGACCATCGGGTTCTTTTTCACCTCCCTGACCAAGGCCCTTCTCCCCCCGATTGCTCAGTTTGGCCGGGCGGCCAGTTCTAGGAAGAGTCCAGAGACAGTCACAATCCTGTCTCTGAGCTCTACGGACAATTCCTTCAACCTCATGGCTTGGTTTTTGCTCTGACATGCACTGTCAACTGTGAAACCTTATATAGACAGATGTGGGTCTTTCCAAATCATGTCCAATCAATTGAATTTACCACAGGTGGACAATCTAGTTGTAGAAGCATCTCAAGGATGATCAATGGAAACAGGACGCACCTGAGCTCAATTTCGAGACTCATAGCAAAGGGTCTGAATATTAATGTAAATAAGTTATTTGTTTTTATATTATTATTAAACCATTTACAAGAATTTCTAAAAACCTGTTTTTGCTGTGCCATTGTGGGGTGTTGTGTTCAGATTGATGAAAAATATTTATTTAATCCATTTTAGAATAAGGCTGTAACGTAACAATGTAGAAAAAATCAAGGGGTCTTAATACTTTCTGAATGCACTGTAGGTCTAGATCGAACAGCATTTGAAGACACATTTCAGTCATTGCCACGACTTTGTTTCAATAAGTCTTATTTGCTTTAAAATCACAGTATGAAGAATCACACTGTAGGTTACTAATAGTGTTTGGCAAGTTCTGTTTGGCATACATTTTTGTTCAGTATTTTAACAGAATTTTCTAATGACAAAAAAATAGATTGTTTCACAATGTATTAGAAAATGGTCACCTATGCATTTGAAGACAAATATTTTGTAAAAGAGCATAAAAATGAATTTGAGAATAAATATCACTAAGGAACCTATAATGTGATAACGGTGTGCACTTACCTGCATTGGTCGTTAATATGTACGAATGTTGATATATTTATTAAGTTTGTACTTTAAAAATGTAAATGTCCTTCTTAATTCAACTCTATTTTTCTTAAAGAAAAATGTATGACTTGTTTTCAATAAACAATTTACAGTATAAACCAAAGAAGTGGTTAACTTTGCTGGTTATTTACTAACAAAGTATTACTATCTGGGTCAACAAGGGGGAGAGCGTAACAACCAGTGAACTATACGAAATTATTTATTTCAGATGACAAATTGCATAATTTCGATCATAACAAAAGTACTGCTTCAGAGTTAGGTCATAGTTCGATCCAGGCAAAAGCCATGACAGTGTTGCGTCATGTTTTTGTCCCTAACAAATACAAAAAAATGAGTTAAGTTTAGTGAAGTGCAGTAGACAGCTCTCCTTTTAAGGATTCCTCCAGAGGTCAAGCTCTTTGCAGATCCATGAATCACAACTAAAGCAGTGTTCTCCATTACTAGTCCTGGAGCTACTGTAATCAAGGTATCATATATGGCAGCACCTCCGCTAAACAGGTGTGCGTTTCTTTCGCCTCTAGATTAATCCGTTACCCAGGAAACGGCACCCTACCGACAAAATGCTCTAAAACGATGACGAATGATAACTATTTTCCTGACACTGGTCAAAGACCCAAACAAGACTACTTTGAATATAGCCAAAGGGAACGTGATAAGATAATTGTATCGGAGTCCCTTTTTTACATGCCAGGGAGTAATTCTGACCTCTGGAAAGAACTGAAATATATCTAAGCGCCAGACGAGAATGCATCTACATATAGTCACTCTCAGTGATTATGTGCGTCAAGGCATTATTCCACAGGGGCTCAGGTGGCAAAAATAACCATCATTGGGACAGCTCACAGACGATTTCTGTGAGCGCTGGTGTGCCATCCTGAACAAATGCTCTATTGATTTAATTACATTAATTGTTGACCAGTTGAAAAAGGATTTCATTGAAATGGATAACACGATTGAAGAGAAACGCACTGCTCTGTAAGGAGCTGTTAATGATGATGGCATATTCGATGAACTGATGAAAACTAACCAAGCGCTCCAAGACAAGTTGTCTGCAGAAATAAAGGAGCTTAAAATCAAGAAATTCAACCAAGACAAAAAATACAAGGCCGAGGACAAAGTCTACTAGAGAAACCCTGAAAAAAGCGGTCCTGCTCCGCCTCTCCAAGACAGACGCAGGAGGGCGGCCGCTTACTTCTATCCACTCCCGTCTGACCAACGCTCTACAACCAGCGCCTCATCCGCTTCCAGTTCCAGTTTTTTTATCCAACTAGAGACTGGGCCAACCGAAGCGCGGAGGCGGTCACGCGTACTGACGAGATGTCGTAGCAGACGGGGTAAGAAGAAACTACTACCAGAGGCAAAGCCCCACCCCCACCCACGAGACTGAGTATCTTAAATTTATCAAACAAAATATTGAGGCCTGCCCATGACTCCTTGCTTAATAAAGGGTTATATTTTGTGCCTACAACTCAGTGCAACGATTTCGATGTTAAGGTTTTTTTTTTTAGAAACATCCGTTTAAGGGAATATTTTAGCTCCCCTAATCGTGATATTTCAACTGAACATGTAGGTTGCTCACCTGCATATACTCTGACTCCATTTAGAAGTAATAGTTATTTTGTACCTCCAGCCAATCGCAATCACTCTATTGAGACATATTGCTTGTTGATGAGCTCCTTACCCGCCCTGCTGATAAGGGTGGGTCGGTTGTACTCATGGTTAGGACAGTTTATGTAAATGAGTGTCATAGGCAACTGCTTGACCACCTTTTACAAGAAACTCAGAAGTGACCCCTCCTTTGTAAAGGACACCAGCAGTATGAAGTGGCGCAGTGGTCTAATGCACTGCATCTCAGTGCTAGAGGCGTCACTACAGATAACCTGGTTCGAATCCAGACTGTATCACAACCGGCCGTGATTGGGAGTCCCATAGGGTAGTGCGCAATTGGCCCAGCGTCGTCCGAGTTTGGCCGATGTAGGCCATCATTGTAAATAATAATTTGTTCTTAACTGACTTGCCTAGATACATAAACAAATCATCTCTCTGATAATACCCTGTTAGTTGCTTTTGATGTTGAGTCGTTTTACACGAATATTCCACACAAGGGCGGTATTGAAGCCATGGAACAGATTCTTCTGCAACGTGACCCAAATGAACTACCTTCCAGTGCATGCATTATAACATTGGCTGAAATAGTACTCACACACAACTACTTCATGTTTCTAAATTATTACATTTATTCAGACGAAGGGTACTGCTATAGGATCCCAGATGGCTCCTTACTATGCTAACTATGCTAATTTGTATGTGGGTTACATGGAGAAACAGTACATTTTCAATCCTCTGTCGAATGAAAAGAATTAGCAAAAAACTGTCAGATTTCAACAGAAATATGGCTGAGACGCAAAGAAAATTCAAGGAGAGGGGGTACACAAATGGTCAGATTAATACTGCCATTGAGAAAATTCTAAACAAATCCAGACATGATCTCTTTCAAGGACCGTCTTGCAAAAATAAGCATTCTTGCGTTCTAACTACCCGCTATTCAAAGTGCTCTGAACAAATTAAGGGAATTGTTCACAAACATTGGCACATTCTAAGGTCCGATGACAGTATCGGTAATGTGTTTTCGAACCCTCCGTTGGTCGGATTCTCGTGGGGCAGAAATCTCAAATGTCAATTGGTAAACTCTGATTTACCACCCCAAAATATCCCTGCACAACGTCTATTAGCGCCTCTACCGGATGGAAACTACAAATTTAATGGCTGCACTCAATGCAATGGCACTTACAAATATAGATCCTTCAAACACCCCAAACAGGGAAACAGATCCCAATAAAAGGTGTTATCACATGCTCCACTAAGGCAGTTATTTATCTTATAAATTGCCCTTGTGGTAAAAATTATGTGGGTAAAACAAAACAAGAATTAAAAGTACAAATCTCAGAGCATCGTCGCAGTTAGCTAAATGTATCTGGGCCGGACCTGGCCCACATCGGCCACTTTTGCGTGGCCCACATTTGGTTTGGAATTAGGGCCCTGCAGTAGCCCAGATGTGGCAGCCATAACTCAGCCAGAATTGACCCACCTTGTAACCTCAGACTTCAGATATAACTCTGAAACATGCCACCTGCAGAAGTTCTCGGATGACTCCGCAATTGTAGGGAGCATTAGGGGTGGGCAGGAGGAGGAGTACAGGAGCCCAATCAATGACTTTGTGGTGTGGTGTGAGCAAAACCCCCTTCAGGTCAACATCAGCAAAACAAAGGAGATGGTTGTAGACTTCAGGAGAACCAAGGCCAAACCAACTGCAGTCCCTATACAGGGGATGGATGTGGAAAAGGTTGGTTCATACAAGTTCCTGGGAGTCCATATGGACAGCAGGCTGGAATGGGCTGGTAACACTGGGACCCTGTAAAAAAAAGGGCCAGAGCCTACTCTACTTTCTGAGGAGGCTTAGGTACTTCAACGTGTGCAGTAAACTACTGCCTCCTTTCTACCAGTCTGTGGTGGCCAGTGCCATCTTTTTTGCAGTGGTGTGCTGGGGCGCCAACATAAAGGCTGGTGATGCTTCTCGGTTTAATAAGCTGATCAGGAAGGCTAGCTCTGTTCTGGGGATTAGCCTTGACACCCTAGAGGAGGTGGCGGAGAGAAGGATCCTGGCCAAACTGCTGGCCATCATGGACAACGTCACCCACCCTCTGCACGCCATGGTTATGATGCAGAGGAGCACTTTCAGTCACAGACTGATCCCACCACGGTGTGCCAGAGAGCGCTACAGGAGGTCCTTCCTGCCGGCGGCTATTAGTCGGCAACATAGACCTGGAACTGTTGGGGTGTTAGGACCTAGTTTAACAATTAGGCATCCATCCGTGAGTAATTCTCTGGTCTGTGATCACTCATTCACTCAGGACTTATTCATTCAGCACTAATTCATTCAGGACTGTATATACATATACATGTACAGTTGTTATATCATATCACATGCAATTTTTTAAGTACTTCTTGGACTGAATTTACGTAGTCATTCACTCAGGACTGCATATTAGTATCCTGTCAGTTGTATCTTTTTTCATTGCTTTTAGTATATTGAATGTGCAATACGTGTATTTATCTGTAATTAAACCCTGTACTAAGGACTGTATTTTAAGGGAATTATTATTATTATTACCCTAAATTATATCATACGCACATTTAGCTTTTTAAGTATCTCTTCCTGTCATTTACCTGTACAGTTAATCTAACCATGCAAATATTCACTTACCTTTTCATTTAACCAGAATGTATATTAAGTAAACTATTATTACCCTCATTTATATCATACCCACATTTAGCTATTTAAGTATTTATCTGCCATCGACCTGTATAGTATAGTTAACCTTGCAACTTGCAATATTTTTAATCATTTTTTCCCCTAACACTCTTTAACAATGAATAGTGTACATATTCCGCCATTCACCCATACTATGCAATGCCTTTTTATAGCTTTTTGCACTCCAGACTTCTTGTATTTTTATACTTTTTCATACTGCTGCACTATGTATCGTGTATCTGTCTTTTGTGTATTTCGTTCTGACATTTTGCACCTGCTCTGTGTTTTTTCGTAGCTGCTTGACGTAGAAATTTCCCCTCGGGGAACAATAAAGTACCTATCTATCTTATTCTAGCCTGAACAAGGCCGTACTGCAATAATGAAACCGGAGGTCTGCCATAAGAGAGCCTCATTAGGGCCGCAAATTCCAAGAGACACTTTCTCTGGGCTAGATGCCATTGTGAAAAAAATCTACAACAATAAAGACAGGGTTGGACTGTGATTTGTACATTGATTTCACAAGCAAAAGATAACACATACAATCATAAAAACTGCAATGTGGCTATTCTTGAACTACATCCCCAGATTTGGTTGGTTCGAACAGGACAACAATCTGATTCACAATTTGGGAAATCAAATTACAGCAGTTGAAGGACAATTTCAGCATTTAGGACACTAATCTGTATTTATCATATACAGTTGAAGTCAGAAGTTTACATACACTTAGGTTGAAGTAATTAAAACTCATTTTTCAACAACTCCACTGATTTCATGGTAACAAACTATAGTTTTGGCAAGTCGGTTAGGACATCTACTTTGTGCATGACACAAGTAATTCTTCCAACAATTGTTTACAGACAGATTATTTCACTTATAATTTACTATATTACAATTCCAGTGGGTCAGAAGTTTACATACACTAAGTTGACTGGGCCTTTAAACAGCTTGTACAATTCCAGAAAATGATGTCATGGTTTTAGAAGCTTCTGATAGGCTAATTGACACCATTTGAGTCAATTGGAGGTGTACCTGTGGATGTATTTCAAGGCCTACCTTCAAACTCAGTGCCTCTTTGCTCAACATCATGGGAAAATCAAAAGAAATCAGATAAGACCTCAGAAAAAAATATTGTAGACCTCCACAAGTCTGGTTCATCCTTGGGAGCAATTTCCAAACGCCTGAAGGTACCACGTTCATCTATACAAAGGACCTTGTGAAGATGCTGGAGGAAACAGGTACAAAAGTATCTATATCCACAGTAAAACCAGTCCTATATTGACATAACCTGAAAGGCTGCTCAGCAAGGAAGAAGCCACTGCTCCAAAACCGCCATAAAAAACCCAGACTGCGGTTTGCAACTGTACATGGGGACAAAGATCGTACTTTTTGGAGAAATGTCCTCTGGTCTGATGAAACAAAACTGAACTAGAACTGTTTGGCCATAATGACCATTGTTATGTTTGGAGGAAAAAGAGTGATGCTTGCAAGCCGAAGAACACCATCCCAACCGTGAAGCACGGGGGTGGCAGCATCATGTTGTGTGGGTGCTTTGCTGCAGGAGGGATTGGTGTACTTCACAAAATAGATGGCATCATGAGGAAGGAAAGTTACAAACCTGACTCTGTTCTGTCAAGAGGAATGGGCCAAAATTCACCCAACTTATTGTGGGAAGCTTGTGGAAGGCTACCTGAAACGTTTGACCCAATTAAACAATTTAAAGGCAATGCTACCATATACTAATTGAGTGTATGTAAACTTCTGACCCACTGGGAATGTGATGAAAGAAATAAAAGCTTAAATAAATAATTCTCTCTACTATTATTCTGACATTTCACATTCTTAAAATAAAGTGGTGATCCTAACTGACCTTTACTAGGATTAAATGTCAGGAATTGGGAAAAACTGAGTTTAAATGTATTTGGCTAAGGTGTATGTAAACCTCCGACTTCAACTGTAAATGCCATGTTATAGAAGGGTGAAGACAAAAAAAATTCACTAGGTTGAGTCATTTACCTGATGCGTTCGTCTTCCTGAGCATTACATTTTAGTCATTTAGCAGACTCTTATCCAGAGCGACTTACAGTTAGTTAATGCATATATGTTCATACTTTATTGGTACTGGTCCCCTGTGGGAATTGAACCCACAACCCTGGCGTTGCAAGCGCCATGCTCTACCATCTGAGCTACACGGGTCAATTTACCATCTTCTGGAAATTTGGTGCAAATTGGCAAAAAAAAATCATTTTACAAGCGGCAAAGATCTCGTTATCATGGTGCAGGTCTGTAGATTTTGTAGAAACAAAAACTTTGCACATTCATGCACAAACATGGATACGGGTAAGTTACTTTACTGAAATTGTATTTTAATTTGTATAGTACAGTACAGTAAGCACATTATATTTGAATGCAATAATGTATACTGTACTCTATTGTGCTCTACTGTAATGTACTAAAGTCTAGTTTGTGCATGCTAGCTTACTCAATCATATAAGTGCATTGATACATAACATTAAAGTTCTGCAGTGGCAACACAGCTGACACTGTTACATATATTGTTTTAAAACAAGCTCATATCTCAAATGATTTTTGCCCAAATGAGCCTTGTAAAGACAAACTAGTCTCTAAGACTGCAACATTGATGGTGCAAAAAAACACTTGTCTGGCTTAATGACAACATAGTTGTAATGAGAATTGACCACTATCATCATCATCTGATCACTTGGTAAAAAGTGACCCCTTTTGTCTCACTTCTTTTGAGCTTCCCAGTTCGGAGCAAAATGGATGAGAGGCTCAGCGTCTGGGAGATCCACCTAGTGGACAAACAGAGAACAGCCACAGTCGCCACTGCAACCACTGCCACAGATTGTTCCCAGTAAATCAGAGAAGTAAATGGAGCCAGTGGAATGATAATGATGAGTTGAGTAGTTTATTCTGTCCAGAGGAGTAGTGTACCTGTAAGCGAGGGTCAGTCTTAGTGAAGGGCCCGAGAAGCTGTGGGACACCATTTCTGTTCACCCTCAGAACTCTGTTTTCTATGTCCTGCAGCGTGAACACCTCTCCCCCGATCAGGTAGCTCATGTAGATAAAGAACTGCAAACAACACACAGGAACAAATAAATGTCATTGCTGAACAGAATATTATTTGTTGTCTTTCCACAATCCTAGATGGTTCTCTTACCCTGCATCTCTGCCACATGTTGGTTGGGGCTCCCAGCCGGAGGTGTCTGTGGATCATCAGAGCGTTGTAGGTGTTGATGAAGAAGGCTAGTTTCTTCTCTCTGGTCAGAGATAGCAGCTCTACTCTCTGTGTAACTGAACAGCCAGCTCACAGTAGTGCTCAAACACTGGGCTCAGGGACATGGCCTTGTAGTCCACACACTGTACGGACATACACCTACTATAAAACTGGGTTCAGTATGGCAGTTACCTTTCCGTCAATAGAGAGACACTTAGAAAACAACTTCAGGATCATATCCCTCAGAAATGCAGACAACTCAACAGTTGAGAGAGAGAAAGAAGATACTTATCTATACTGAACAAAAAATGCAACAACTTCAAAGATTTTGCTGAGTTACAGTTCATATAAGGAAATCTGTCAATTGAAATGAATTCATTAATCTATGGATTTCACGACTGGGAATACATATATACATCTGTTGGTCACAGATAGGGGCGTGGATCAGAAAACCATTCAGTATCTTGTGTGACCACCATTTGCCTCATAGAGTTGAGCTGGTTTTCCACACCTGCCAGGTGGATGGATTATCTTGCCAAAGGATAAATGCTCACCAACAATTTGTGCAAGAAATAAGCTTTTTTTTTGTGTGTGTGTGTTTAACTAGCAAAAAGAGAAGCTCCAAGTGGGATTTATCTTAAAGTGCTTAACAACTTAAGAGAAAGTAGAAGTGACAGTGGCAAGGAAAAGCTCCCTAGTAGGAAGAAACCTTGAGGAGAACCAGACTCTGAAGGAGTCCTACCTAAATAGCCTGTAAAGTGGAGCATGCAGCAGTCTGTCCTGCATTCAGGGTAGAGTGAGGGTCGTGTTCCATCAGCCTGTGCTGCCTGGGACTCACTCCAAACCCCTGCCCCGGCCATGCCCACCATGTACTTCTTGTCCAGTAACACCTGCTCAGTCTCACACACCTTAGTTCTATCTGCCTGAGTCTGAGAATTTGAATCATAGAGTAAGAATCATAGAATAGAATCATAGAATTAGAATCTGTGTGTAGAATCTAGGAATGTCTGTTTACTCATTCTCATTCCATGACTGCAGGAGGACTTACCTATGACCCTCTCTTTCTGCAGCCAGCCAACCAGCTGTGCTCCTGTGAAGCTGTTTCTGCACATGCTCAGTCCCCTCCACTGACATCCAAACACATCGCTTCGCTTGAGCTCCTCTATTACATCCCTCTCACACTTAAACCCTACAGAGAATGCACACAAGGCTTTCACTAGTGGATACAGTTAAAAAATAAATAATCTCCTGTGTGAATGTATGCCACTCACCAGAAACCAATACTACAGGAATGTGTAAGAGCAAATGGTTGGAGATTAATGGTTCATTCATATATTTCTCTACAGTGCAGCTATGAAATATAATATTTATTTCTTACTCTCAAGTCTATATGAATGTATTTTATGGACATGAGTGGTTACAGGGGAGCCTATAACTCAGACACACATATTGGAGCTGGGCAGAGAGGCCAGGTGCTGGCTGGTCTGGGGCTATCAGGTAACACTGATCCCCTGTCTCTGCATGGGCTGTGGTGACAGGAGATGGGCACACACCCACACACACAGCTGCTGGGGATGCTGCAACAAAACCAGTCTGTCTCTCATGCAGCAAACTCCGACCGACCGACCGACCGACGGACGGACGGACGGACGGACGGACGGACGGACGGACACACACACACACACACACACACACACACACACACACACACACACACATACATACATACATACATACATACATACATACATACATACATACATACATACATACATACATACATACATACATACATACATACATACATACATACATACATACACTTCTTCCCCGGGTCTTATGACACTGATATTACAGCTGGTATTCCAACAGCATGTCCAAATAACTCTGTCGAATCAGAGCTTACGGTCTGTTCCATGATTAACCCTATCCCTATAAAGGTGCGTATCAATTGAACCTTTTGTTTTTTTTAAATTATTTCCCACTGATATGAAAGATAAGGTCCATATGCTTCCAAAACCGTACGGCAAGCGATGAGTGTTAATATTCAGACCGAGCGTCGGGGCTCTTAACAAAACCCCCATACAGTAGACGCCTTCGTCCAATGACTATTATGTGTAATGTAATGGAATATGATACATTTTTATTTTTACCTTTATTTAACTAGGCAAGTCAGTTAAGAACAAATTCTTTTTTACAATGACGGCCTACACCGGCCAAACTCGGACGACACTAGGCCAATTGTGCGCCGCCCTATGGGACTCCCAATCACGGCTGGTTGTGATACAGCCTGGATTCAAACCAGTTGTCTGTAGTGATGACTCTAGCACTGAGATGCAGTGGCTTAGACCGCTGCGCCACTTCGGAGCCCCAAGTGGGCCAGCTAGCAAAAGGGTTTCCATTCCAAGCACAGAGGAGTTATTGTTATTGTTGTCAGCTTTCTTACAGTACAAGCCTTTCATTCTAATAGTAATATATAATATTCTTGATATATTAAACACACAAATCACTGTATATGCATTACATATGGGCTTATAGAGAAAAAACAATTATTTGTGTATCAGAGCATTTTGTATTATTCTGTACGTAAATTCGAGACGCTCCATTTAGTATGATATGTTACATTTCATATGGTACCCATTTCATGTGATATGTTATGAATTAGAATTCGTATTATATATAACGAATTTGTAAAACGTGCAATATGTTACGAATCTGCAAAACTTACTATATGAAAAAAAAATCTAAACGAATGATATGTTTCGAATTTGAGCTAGGTGGCTAATGTTAGCTAGCTGGCTAATGTTAGCTAGGCTAGGGGTTAGGGTTAAGTTTAGGAGTTAGGTTAAAGGGTTAAGGTTATGGTTATGGTTAGGGGAAGGGTTAGCTAAAAGGGTTAAGGTTAGGGGAAGGGTTAGCTAAAAGGGTTAAGGTTAGGGGAAGGGTTAGCTAAAAGGGTTAAGGTTAGGGGAAGGGTTAGCTAAAAGGTTTAAGGTTATGGTTAGGATTAAGGGAAGGGTTAGCTAACATGCTAAGTAGTTGCAAAGTAGCTAAGAAAGTAGCTGAAAAGTAGCTGAAAAGTTGATCATTAGATTTTGTATTTTATTTTGTGAAGAGATTTGGGTTGCCGTTGGGTTGCCAACCCATCCACCCCGACCAGGCACCCACTTTCGTTTTTGCCTTAAGTTACCATCTGTCTCATGTAACCATATCAAACGTAACATATACAAGTTTCAGTGTCCTGGATTTACATTTACTATGTTACGTCTAGTCTATGAGACCAGGCTGATATCTTGGGTGTCAGATTTGATTGAGCTGCATCACTAACGCTTCGTCATATGAACTCTTGGCTACATCAGGATGAAAATCAGAAGCATGTTCTTTATCCTCAAAAAGTGTATACATTTAGCATTTTAAGTTGGCAGTCTGAGGGTCTCAACTGAGCAGTTGACATTCCCTCATTTAAACTATCCACAGGTAATAGATTTGAACCATTTACATTCTCTGTTTGTAACATTCTGTTTAATTTCATCTTGTTGTCACTAGCAATGGGACGTAAAAATGTTTCACAGTAATACAGGAATGACAGTCCATCATTCTTGCAGTCTTTGTAGCAGTTGGCTTCTTAATTTATCACCTGCTAATAATCGGTGTTTGGCACCTCCATTATAGCGCAAGGCAAGAGTGCATGAAAGTTGTGTATGGAATGCCGTTT
Source organism: Thymallus thymallus (assembly GCA_023634145.1). NCBI lineage: Eukaryota > Metazoa > Chordata > Actinopteri > Salmoniformes > Salmonidae > Thymallus > Thymallus thymallus. The sequence continues at coordinate 25,312,378 of CM042407.1, forward strand.
CATGTACCCTTTTTTATTTTTAATTAATGTGTTGTTTTGGAATTGATATGACATGCCGGATTAAATGTAGGCATTATAAGAAAGGCAGCGTAATAACCATCAGGCTGTTCGACACAGACCCCCTGAAAAACATATTTGGTTAGTAGAACCTCTACTTAATATTTTCCACCCCAGTTTATATGAGACAGGTGGTAACATTTTATTTTTACCAGTGTGTGGTCTTGCAGTGACTAAACTATGAAATCATATATAATATGCGTTTGGGCCACATACACTACATTACCAAAAGTATGTGGACACCTGCTCATCGAACATCTCATTCCAAAATCATGGGCATTAATATGGCTTCGCTGTTGCTGCTATAACAGCCTCCACTCTTCTGGCGTTCCGCTAGGCGTTCCACTAGATGTTGGAACATTGACACACAATCGATCATGTTTCCTGTACAGTGCTATATTTGTGTCCAGGCAACCCACTTTAAGCTGTTTGACCACAGTAAAAGTCCAGCAACGCTCCGTATTATTCAGAGCCCCATGAAAGTAAAAGTATTGTAGAGAATACTCAGTAGGGTCTGTAGAATGTATATGGTGTCATTTCATGTGGCACAAATAATAGGGAGTGTTGCTGGCCTTTTACTCCACCCATTCCATTGGCCACAATGCGAATCACTGTATATGGAATACATATTGGCTTATAGAGCAACAATTGTGGCTAACGTAATGGGCGGAGCAAAAGGCCAGAAACACAGAAACGTATTATTCAGAGCCCCATGAAATGACACGATATATACAGTGGGGAGAACAAGTATTTGATACACTGACGATTTTGCAGGTTTTCCCACTTACAAAGCATGTAGAAGTTTGTCATTTTTATCATAGGTTCTCTTCAACTGTGAGTGACGGAATCTAAAACAAAAATCCAGAAAATCACATTGTATGATTTTTAAGTAATTAATTTGCATTTTATTGCATGACATAAGTATTTGATACATCAGAAAAGCAGAACTTAATATTTGGTACAGAAACCTTTGTTTGCAATTACAGAGATCACACGTTTCCTGTAGTTCTTGACCAGGTTTGCACACACTGCAGCAGGGATTTTGGCCCACTCCTCCATACAGACCTTCTCCAGATCCTTCAGGTTTCGGGGCTGTCGCTGGGCAATACGGACTTTCAGCTCCCTCCAAAGATTTTCTATTGGGTTCAGGTCTGGAGACTGGCTAGGCCACTCCAGGACCATGAGATGCTTCTTACGGAGCCACTCCTTAGTTGCCCTGGCTGTGTGTTTCGGGTCGTTGTCATGCTGGAAGACCCAGCCACAACCCATCTTCAATGCTCTTACTGAGGGATGTACATGGCCCCATCCATCCTCCCCTCAATACGGTGCAGTCGTCCTGTCCCCTTTGCAGAAAAGCATCCCCAAAGAATGATGTTTCCACCTCCATGCTTCACGGTTGGGATGGTGTTCTTGGGGTTGTACTCATCCTTCTTCTTCCTCCAAACACGGCGAGTGGAGTTTAGACCAAAAAGCTCTATTTTTGTCTCATCAGACCACATGACCTTCTCCCATTCCTCCTCTGGATCATCCAGATGGTCATTGGCAAACTTCAGATGGGCCTGGACATGCGCTGGCTTGAGCAGGGGGACCTTGCGTGCACTGCAGGATTTTAATCCATGACGGCGTAGTGTGTTACTAATGGTTTTCTTTGAGACTGTGGTCCCAGCTCTCTTCAAGTCATTGACCAGGTCCTGCCGTGTAGTTCTGGGCTGATCCCTCACCTTCCTCATGATCATTGATGCCCCACGAGGTGAGATCTTGCACGGTGCCCCAGACCGAGGGAGATTGACCGTCATCTTTAACTTCTTCCATTTTCTAATAATTGCGCCAACAGTTGTTGCCTTCTCACCAAGCTGCTTGCCTATTGTCCTGTAGCCCATCCCAGCCTTGTGTAGGTCTACAATTTTATCCCTGATGTCCTTACACAGCTCTCTGGTCTTGGCCATTGTGGAGAGTTTGGAGTCTGTTTGATTGAGTGTGTGGACAGGTGTCTTTTATACAGGTTACGAGTTCAAACAGGTGCAGTTAATACAGGTAATGAGTGGAGAACAGGAGGGCTTCTTAAAGAAAAACGAACAGGTCTGTGATAGCCGGAACTCTTACTGGTTGGTAGGTGATCAAATACTTATGTCATGCAATAAAATGCAAATTAATTATTAAAAAATCAAACAATGTGATTTTCTGCATTTTTGTTTTAGATTCCGTCTCTCACATTTGAAGTGTACATATGATAAAAATTACAGACCTCTACATGCTTTGTAAGTAGGAAAACCTGCAAAATCGGCAGTGTATCAAATACTTGTTCTCCCCACTGTATATAGTGAGGTATTATTTACTGCTGCATCAATAAGACAAATACATTTAAAATGTTGGTATTAATACATTATTCCAGGATTTGCTTAGGTTTATTCTCCATGAAATGGAGGAATGTGTGGTATCCACGATTCTTCTGTTCTCTCATTTGAGCTGTTTTCCCCTCAATTACCTGGGATCTGTGCCTTATGTAAAATAGTCTATGAGCAAGTAGGAGCATACCTCTATCATTTGTAACTGTATTATATTGTAAATATGTAACTGTACTAAAAAGAAATACAATTTCCGGTGTACTGTTTGCTTCTCTCTGGAGCACCTGTTATGTACGGAAAGTATTCAGACCCCTTGACTTTTTCCACATTTTGTTACGTTAAAATTGATAATATAGTTTTTTCCCCTTATCAATCTACACACAATACCCCACAATCATAAAGCAAAAACTGGTTTTTAGAAATGTTTGCAAATGTATTTAATATAAAAAACAGAGATATCATATTTACATAAGTATTCAGACCCTTTACTCAGTACTTTGTTGATGTACCTTTGGCAGCGATTACAGCCTCGAGTCTTCTTGGGTATGATGCTAAAAGCTTGGCACACTTGTATTTGTTGAGTTTCTTACATCCTTCACTGCAGATTCTCTCAAGCTCTGTCAGGTTGGATTGGGAGCGTCGCTACACAGCTATTTTCAGGTCCCTTCAGAGATGTTCGATCAGGTTCAAGCCCGGGCTCTTGCTGGGCCACTCAAGGACATTCAAAGACTTGTCCCTAAGCCACTCCTGCCTTGTCTTGGCTGTCTGCTTAGGGTCTTCGTCCTGTTGGAAAGTGAACCTTCACCCCAGTCTGAGGTCCTGATCGCTTTGGAGCAGGTTTTCATCAAGGATCCCTCTGTACTTTGCTCCGTTCATCATTCCCTCAATAATGACTAGTCTCCCAGTCCCTGCCGCTGAAAAACATCCCCACAGCATGATGCTGCCACCATAATATTTCACTGCAGTGATGGTGCCAAGTTTCCTCCAGATGTGCTGCTTGGCATTCAGGCCAAAGAGTTCAATCTTGGATTCATGAGACCAGAGAATCTTGTTTAGGTACCTTTTGACAAACACCAAGCGGGCTGTCATGTGCCTTTTACTTAGGAGTGGCTTCTGTCTGGCCACTCTACCATAAAGGCCTGATTGGTGGAGTCATGCAGAGATGGTTGTCCTTCTGGAAGGTTCTCCCATCTCCACAGAGGAACTCTGGAGCTCTGTCAGATTGACCATCGGGTTCTTGGTCACCTTCCTGACTAAGGCCCTTCTACCCCGATTGTTCAGTTTGGCCGGGCGGCCAGCTCTAGTAACAGTCTTGGTGGTTTCAAACTTCTTCAATTTAAGAATGATGGAGGCCACTGTGTTCTTGGGAACCTTCAATGCTTTAGACATTTTTTGGAACCCTTCCCTAGATCTGTTTCTCGACACAATCCTGTCTCGGAGGTCTACGGACAATTCCTTCGACCTCATGGTTTGGTTTTTGCTCTGAGATGCACTGTCAGCTGTGGGACCTTATATAGACAGGTGTGTGCCTTTCCAAATCATGTCCAATCAATTGAATTTACCACAGGTGGACTCCAATCCATCTCAAGGAAGATCAATGGAAACAGGATGCACTGGAGAGCAATTTCAAGTCTCCTAGCTGAATACTTACACTTTTTTTTTTTTTTAATTCATTTTCAAACATTTCTAAAACCCTTTTTTTGCTTTGTCATTATGGGTTAACATTTTCATGTAATCAATTTTAGAACAAGGCTTTAACGTAACAAAATGTGGAAAAAGTCAAGGTGTCTGAATACTTTCTGAATGCACTGTAATCCTAATATTTACTGTAATGATCTTGATCAGGTAAGTGACTTATTTAGCTAGTCCTATAAGTTTTCTTTCTTTCTCATGTGCTTTATATAGGCTTATATTCCACCGACGTTTTGTACAATAGTTGTGCAGTAGTAGACCACCAATACAATGGTTAATAAACCAAATATTTAGCGTTTTTTTATAGACCTTACCAGTGGTGAATTTAGCATGTAAATCTTGGTGTGGCAAACAACAATTATTATTTTTTAGATGCATGCCAGCAAAGCCACTACACAACACAACACTAAACAATATATTAATTTCCCTATAATGGTGACAAACGGTGCCCACAAAATGTTAGGGCCTACATAAACAGTCCCAACAACAGTCCCAACACCTTACCACTGCTACACCTGGCTATCAGCGAAGCCTTGTCTGGCAGTGAAACAGTTCATTCAGCCTCATTTACTGCCTTTTTTAACAAAACATACCTGATATGGCTGACTTGCTTAAACAAATCTGGTTTCTACTGACAATTGAGATGTACGAACTATGGCATAAGGGGACGACAAGCGGATAAGAGGCAATCCGTCATTTCGATTAAGACATTAATGAGCGAGCGACGACGGATGTAGACAATATAACTATTTGTTCAGCACTTTTGAAATGTACATCGACAGAATTCAGAACATGGGCCGTTCTTACAGTGTACTCCCTGTACACCAAGTCAGAACTGTAGGATAAATAAAGGGGGCATATAAACAGACAATGAAAGCTCTTACAATATTAGATGATTACATTTCTCTAAAACAGGTTATAGGCTACATGTGAACCACCAAGTTAGAACAGTAGGTGTATTTAAGAGGTGAAAATAGACCAAATTATTCGGGTGAGGCACATTGAGCGCCGTTTGGGTCTTTGCGTGTCAAAAAAGATACACTTCAAATAACACTATTTGACTTGAAGCTTTTAATTTGACACGTCAAATAACAATTCTATTATAGAATGTTGTGTGTGCTGAATTTGCACGTGCAAGCCAAGTGCAACCATTACTATCAGTAGCACTGTCAAAGCTGTACTAAAAAAAGTCTGCAAACAATCACAAACCGGCAAACAACTACTTCAAGGTCTCAGAGTGAGTGACGTCACAGACTGAAACGCTACTAGCCCGCACCGCTAAAAAGTATAAGTAAATACTAAACATAAAATTCCTTTATATTAAGCAAACCAAACGGAACGATGTTCTTGTTTTTTTTTATTTTTGGTCAGCCAGGGGCACACTCCAACACTCAGACATAATTTACAAACACAGTATTTGTGTTTAGTGAGTCTGCCAGATCAGAGGCATTAGGGATGACAATGCGTTATATTGATAGGTGCGTGAATTGGACAATATTGCTGTCTTGCCTGAGCATTAGAAATGTAATGAGTACTTTTTGGTGTCAGGGAAAATGTATGGAGTAAAAAGTACATTATTTTCTCTAGGAATGTAGCGAAGTAAAAGTACAAGTTGTCAAAAATATAAGTAGTAAAGTAAAGTACCAATACCCCAAAAAACGACTTAAGTAAAAATACTTGAAAGTACTACTTAAGTACTTTACACCACTGGTGACACGTATTAACGCCAAAATAACATACAAAACAGGCAAGCCCCCCACAAATACAATATTTATATATATATCAAAATATGTATTTTTAATGTATTATATATATATTTTTTAATGTGGGTCTCAAAACAGGTGGGTCTCTGAATGACGTGTCGCCGCTGGACCTATTATCGTAATTGAAACCGAAAGTTCCTAGATATGCTCTGCTGAAACGGAATTGGTTAGTAAAGTAAAGTACCAATACCCCAAAAAACGACTTAAGTAGTACTTTCAAGTATTTTTACTCAAGTACTTTACACCATTGGTGACACGTATTAATGCCAAAATAACATGCAAAACAGGCAATCCCCCCACAAATACAATATTTGTATATATATAAAAATACATATTTTTTAATGTATAATATTTTTTTGCTAAAAATGTGGGTCTCTAAACAGGTGGGTCTCTGAATGACGTGTCGCCACTGGACCTATTTTCGTAATTGAAACCGAAAGTTCCTAGATATGCTCTGCTGAAACGGAATTGGTTAGCTTGGCATATACTGGCGTGAACTCACAGAAAGTTGCAGCACCCATTTCTGATTTTAAATTAGCTCTTTAGTTTTGAAGATGTCAAGATTGAATTACAAGGAGCGTTATGGTTGCAGACAGCTGTTGGGGATGATGACAAAGGATGACATATCTTCACTTCGATTTACTGTCACTAACAAAAAGATGGATATTTTCGAGAGCACATCCGGTAGGATCGGGAGTCAAGTTTTTCCATCCGACATTGAAGCTAGAATCCTTAGTTGCTACATCATATTTGGACTTATAAATTAATGCTATATACCGCTTGATTCTTGAAGAATATAACTTATAAATGCCTAATGAGCTTAGTTCAACAGTTGTACCCCATCAGAAACCCAAGTATTATCTTGTTTTACTCCAATGTTTGTAAACAATGGAAACGTAAACAAACACTGTTTAGCCTTAAAAAACGAGCATTTTGATATCATGGATGGTTACATTTCTCCAATTTGTATTTGTTTCGTTTAAAAATTGTAGCTTTAAAAACCTGTATTAAAACGTGAATACAATGTTATACAGTTTATTAATTTAGCCTGCAATTGGTTTAAGATCATGTGAATAAAATGTAATTGCAAAGAAACAAAGTGTACTTTCTTAGCTCCATTTATTAAAGGTAGACTCAGCAATATCATCATAGCAGGGTGACTATTTGCAGACATCAACAACAACAACAGAATTAACATACATGCGATTGCCAAGATTGCCAGACAGTTCTTGTGCCCTACTCACATCACCAGATAAATCATGTTTGATGACTTTCAAACCATGGGTGTATTCGGAATGTGTCATGTTGTAAAAAAGTATTTCCATAATTTACCAATGAATATCCAGTGGTGGTATGTAAAGCTTTATCTGCAATTATGCTGCTCGAAATGTGATATCTCATTAGAGTCCTTGTGTCGTATGCTTATATTACAGAATCAATTGATGCCATCCTTTCAAACACAGAGAATGCAGAGGCATTCCTGAAACGCAGGAAAGTTCAACGTGACTTCATATTCAGATACCTTACGGAGGATGAGGGGGTTGTGATACCCAATAACAGCAACAAAGACCAGCTAGTGAGGAAGGCTCTTGAGGTCTGGACTATTAAGAAGGTATGTTTGGAGCAGATACATTTGGACACTTAGGGAATTAAGAGATAAGGTAAATAAACCTGTTTCTATTGTCTCACCTATCCTCAGGTGCATCCACAAGCTCATAAAGGTGTCTCCATCAGTGCTTTAACAAGAGCAGCAGATTATCAGATAGGATTGAAGTCTCCAACCGCACATGTCCCGCATCAACCTGTCTACTCTAAGCCACTCAACATATCCCAGGTAATAATAATATCAATCCTAATTCTATGGCAAGAAGCCATGCAGTGTCGAAGGTATTTTGTATTGTAGCGTACAAAGTAATTTTGCTTCAGTTCTTAGAAATGCAAAGCTTTGACCAGAACATTTATTCTGTTTTTTAAAGAGATATGTTCTTGTCTGTAGATGTTGGACCTTCAAAGCCCAGCAGCTGAGACCCATCCAGGACCAGCTATGACTATTTTGAGATCAATTGAAACCAGTTTGAGACCAATTGGTCTGAGAACAAGTGAGAGTGTCTCTGTTTCCTCTGAGGTGGCATACAGTGCTGGCTTTGACCACCTGGCCTTGGCCAGACAGTTTTGTCAGTGGTTCTTCCAGCTTCTCAACAGTCTGAACCCCTCCCTGGGCCAGTCTCCTCAGGACTGGGGACCACAACACTTCTGGGAGGATGTGAGGCTACGTCTCCTTTCCAGCGCCGGAGAGCAGTATACAGAGGAGTACGAAGGAGCAGAGATGGCCAGCATACGTCTCCTGGCCCTGGCGAGGGATGAGAGGCTACTGTTGAGCCCCAACCTGGAGCCTGGTGGCCTGAAGGCCCTGTCCTCCCCCCACGGCCTGGTGCTGGTGGCTGTGGCAGGGACCATCCACAAAGACAGAGAATGTCTGGGCATTTATGAGCACGTGTTTGGCCTGATACGCTCCCCACTGGACCAGAACAAATGGAAGATCAAGTTCATGACCTTGAAGATGAGGGGTCAGGAGGCTCTCACGGTGGGAGAGAAGCTGCTGTCTCCGATATTAACATGGGATTCCAATGAGCTGCAGCTCCTCTGTAGATGATGGGGGACCTGGTGTGATCGTCAGCAGGGGTCTTCAACCGAGGGTCCGCAGGTCTGGATCCTAACTATGGAGACATTTTAAGTTTCATTTAGCTTTATAAAATGTTACAGTAAATGAATTATCATGTAATGCTTCATAAGTAGCCTACTTCTAGGTTTACTCATTATCAGGAAATTACTATTTAACTGTTCTCTAGTTTGGTATGTTTTCCCGCCAGCTAATCAACCATGGTACTGTAATTGACCTCAGTAACATGATCTATTTATTATGGTTATCTGTAACCTTTATTTAGGCAGGGAGTCCCATTGAATCCAAAATCTATTTTTTTTCAAGGGAGCCCTGCATAAACACACATTTTATTTCATATCTACAAAGTCCAAAGGCTGTGAAAGCTAGGCCACCACTCCCTTTTTAATTTGTGTTCGTTCACCCTCAATCGTTCTCTCCGTCGCGCTCTCCTCTCTCACTCTGTGTGAGTGTCGCCCATAGGCCTGGCTCTGTGTGGTGGGGTAGAGAATGCAGAAGTGACTCTGTGATTTTGATGGGAAATGTTACATGTGGGTTATTCTTGGCATTCCCTGCAAAGGAACTGAGCTAGTTAATATCTCTCTCTGTAGGCTTGGGCTCTGCACTTTACTGGGCCATAGTTGTGGCAGAGGAAACCACCACGGCCATTGATCGCTGGCTGTTCACCTCACAGAAAGAATAATAACAAGTTGCCCGCCTCCTGCCTATATGGCACTTGGCTTCCCTCTGTTTAATAAGTGATTTGGCCTATGGCATGGTTCTGACGCAGAACAGATAACCCTCCAAAACTACACATATTTGGTTAGTAGAGACCCTACTGATTATTTCCCACCCCACTTTAGCTGGGACAGGTAGAAACGTTGTCTCTCTAAGAGCCAATATGTATGTACAGTCTATTACAGTGTATTACATTGGGGGCTATGGAGGGGGTGGAGAACGAAGTGCTGCTGAATATGTACAACACAGTCCCTCTCCAATACTGCACATATTTGGTTAGTAAAGACCCTGCTGAGTATTTCCCACCCAACTTTAGCTGAGACAGGTTAACATCCCAATATTCTCAACAAAACAGTTCAACATATTTTTTTAAACATTTTTTTAAACATTTTTTAAATCATTTTTTAAAGTTTTTAAAGCCATATTTGTTTTATTTGTTTTCATAAATTACTTTTCTTGTTGGCATAAAAAAAAGTGTCTATTGATAAAAATTCCAGATTTTTTGAATGAGTTATCCACATTGCAATGTTTTGAAATGCTGGCTTTTATTTAGAAAGTTTACTCATTACCATACGAACATGACATCATAATGGAACCATCATCCTTTCTCATACACTTTCTGCCAAACTGATGGATTACTGGTATATGGTAAAACCCAAGTTTATTCTTTAGAAATAGTAAAAATATTCCTGTGTCTGTTTTTGAAGTGGGTTACTGTTTCATGATGGTATAATATGTGAAATAGTATCAAGTTATATACCATATAATTAAGAATAATACCGAATAATACCTTTTCGACTTTCAGAGTGACAAAGCCCCAACATTCCACAAGGGGGCAGGCATGCTACATCAAGGAGAATTTATATTTTGATCCTCAGCCAAATCAAATGCATTTAAAGCGATTACGTGAGGAAAGTAATCAATTCCTAAGCACAGCCTGGGCTACTTTATTTAAGCTGGTAGTGTGTTGTAGCCTAGTACATTTGAGAGTATACCGTGAATTGTCTGCCATTAAATTAATAGGGTTCAAAACTATTGCCTTTGAAACGTATGAAAACACATATTTTGAAAACACATATTTTACTAGTTATTGAAGTGCAGGCAATTTATGGATCCGAAGGCGACATTGACAGCATTGAATGCTTAGAGGACAGGCAATAAAAAATGGATTTATGTTGTAGAACTATAATCAATCAATTGGCAATAATATTTCTCCTCAACATTGGGTGACAAATCACATTAAGAGGTAAATTCAACGTTTTTTTCAGTGCGATTGTCATGTCCGAAGTGCTACTCATTCAGAGCATTTCCAACATATACAAGCTTTAACAAATTATTTTTGAGTAAACTTGTATGAAAAAACTATAACAAACTTGTATAGGAAAAATGGGGGTTAGGGTGATGGTCAACTAGATTCTGGGCAAGGCCTCTATTGATTGACATATGATGTCACCTTCTCTCTTCCTTTCGTCCCTTTATGTAAATGCATCTGTTTGCAGTGCCTTCGGAAAGTATTCAGACCCCATTACTTTTTTAAAATTTTGGTAGGTTACAGCCTTATTCTAAAATTGATAAAATTGTTTTTTTTCCCTCATCGATCTACACACAATAGCCCATAACGACAAAGCAAAAACAGGATTTTATAAATTTTTGTAAATGTATTACAGACAGACAGATTATTTCACTTATAATTCACTATATCACAATTCCAGTGGGAAGTTTACATACACTAAGTTGACTGGGCCTTTAAACATTCCAGAAAATGATGTCAAGGCATTAGAAGCGTCTGATAGGCTAATTGACATCATTTGAGTCAATTGGAGGTATACCTGTGGATGTATTTCAATGCCTATCTTCAACCTCAGTGCCTCTTTCCTCGACATCATGGGAAAATCAAAAGAAATCAGCCAAGACCTCAGAAAAAAAATTGTAGACCTCCACAAATCTGGTTCATCCTTGGGAACAAAAGTATCTATATCCACAGTAAATCGAGTCCTATATCGACATAACCTGAAAGGCCGCTCAGCAAGGAAGAAGCCACTGCTCCAAAACCGCCATAAAAAAGCCAGACTACGGTTTGCAGCTGCACATGGGGACAAAGATCGTAATTTTGGAGAAATAACCTCTGGTCTGATGAAACAAAAATAGAACTGTTTGGCCATAATGACCGTCGTTATGTTTGGAGGACAAAGGGTGAGGCTTGCAAGCCGAAGAACACCATCCCAACCGTGAAGCACGGGGGTGGCAGCATCATGTTGTGGGGGTACTTTGCTGCAGGAGGGATTGGTGCACTTCACAAAATAGATGGCATCATGAGGAGGGAAAGTTATGTGGATATATTGAAGCAACATCTCAAGACATCAGTCAGGAAGTTAAAGCTTGGTCACAAATGGGCCTTCCAAATTGACAATGACCCCAAGCATACTTCCAAAGTTGTGGCAAAATGGCTTAAGGACAGCAAAGTCAAGGTATTGGAGTGGCCATCACAAAGCCCTGACCTCAATCCTGTAGAAAATTTGTGGGCAGAACTGAAAAGGCGTGTGCGAGCAAGGAGGCCTGCAAACCTGACTCAGTTACAGCAGTTCTGTCAGGAGGAATGGGCCAAAATTCACCAAACTTATTGTAGGAAGCTTGTGGAAGGCTACCCGAAACGTTTGACCCAAGTTAAACAATTTAAAGGCAATACTACCAAATACTAATTGAGTGTATGTAAACTTCTGACCCACTGGTAATGTGATGAAATAAATAAAAGCTGAAATAAATAATTCTCTCTACTATTATTCTGACATTTCACATTCTTAAAATAAAGTGGGGATCCTAACTGACCTAAAACAGGGAATGTTTACCAGGATTAAATGTCAGGAATTGTGAAAAACTGAGTTTAAATGTATTTGGCTAAGGTGTATGTAAACTTACGACTTCAACTATACATACACTGGGGGCCAAAAGTTTGAAATATTACTCATTCAAGGGTTTTTATTTATTTGCACTGTTTTTAACATTGCCTTGATGACAGCTTTGCACACTCTTGGCATTCTCTCAACCAGCTTCACCTGGAATGCTTTTCCATCAGTCTTGAAGGTGTCAGGTCCTGACTGAGGCCAGGTCTCTTGACTCCTCTATGGGAGACGAAAGGCCACAGTCAGTACCTGACAGCAGGTTTCTAGGAAACTCTATGCTGAGTTTGGTTAATCCCCAATTAGAGGCAGCTGCCTTGTGTTGTCCCTAATTGGGGATTATATTTATGCTCAATGATTTCTACCTGTGTTGTGGATCTGTGTGTATGTAGCGTTCAGTTTCATACCAGCGCATGGTGCGGCTGTTTGTTAGTAATCAAGTTAATGTATTAGATAGATACATTACAGCTCGGTTGGCTACCTTTTGTTTGTAGTGTGAATACGTGTATTTTTAGTTGAGTTACAGACAGCTCTTGTGGCTACCTTTTGTTTTTGGTTACCAGTGGGACTTATTATAATAAAGTGCCATGACTCATCGCAACTCTCTCTCTGTGCCCTGTTCCTTCTACTCACACCGTGACAGGAGTTCCCACATATGCTGAGCACTTGTTGGCTGCTTTTCCTTCACTACGGTCTGACTCATCCCAAACCATCTAAATTTGGTTGAGGTTGGAACCAAAAATCTCAAATTTGGACTCCAGACCAAAGAACGAATTAATGTCAATTGCTCGTGTTTCTTGGTCCAAGCAAGTCTCTTCTTCTTATTGGTGTCCTTTAGTAGTGGTTTCTTTGCAGCAATTCGACCATGAAGGTCTGATGCTCAGTCTCCTCTGAATAGTCTCCTCTGAACAGTTGATGTTGAGATGTGTCTGTCACTTGAACTCTGTAAAGCATTTATTTGGGCTGCAATCTGAGTCTGGTAACTCTAACGAACTTATCCTCTGCAGCAGAGGTATTTCTGGGTCTTCCATTCCTGTGGCGGTCCTCATGAAGCTGGTTGAGAGAATGCCATGAGTGTGCAAAGCTGTCACCAAGGCAAAGGGTGGCTACTTTGAAGAATCTCAAATATAAAATCTGTTTTGATTTGTTGAACACTTCTTTGGTTACTACATGATTCCATGTGTTATGTCATAGTTTTGATGTCTTTATTTTTCTACAAATAAAAACCCTTGAATGAGTAATATTCCAAACTTTTGGACCCCAGTGTAAGTATTCAGACCCTATAATCAGTACTTTGTTGAAGCACCTTTGGCAGGGATTACAGCCCTGAGTCTTCTTGTATATGACGCTACGAGCTTGGCACGCCTGTATTTGGGGAAATTCTCCCATTATTCTCTGCTCTGTCAGGTTGGATGGGGAGTGTTGCTGCACAGCTATTTTCAGGTCTCTCCAGAGATGTTTGATAGGGTTAAAGTCCGGGATCTGGCTGGGCCACTCAAGGACATTCAGAGACTTGTCCGGAAGCCACTCCTGCATTGTCTTGGCTGTGTGCTTAGGGTCGTTGTCCTGTTGGAAGGGGAACCTTCACCCTAGTCTGAGGTCCTGAGTGCTCTGGAGCAGGTTTTCATCAAGGATCTCTCTGTACTTTGCTCTGTACATCTTTGCCTCAATCCTAATTAGTCTTCCAGTCCCTGCTGCTGAAAAACATCCCCACAGCATGATGCTGCCACCACCATGCTTCATGGTGGTGGCAGGTTTTCTCCAGACGTGACGCTTGGAATTTAGTCCAAAGAGTTAAGTCTTGGTTACATCAGACCAGAGAATCTTGTTTCTCATGGTCTGAAACTGTATCTTAGTCTATGCTGCTCTGACATTGCTCGTCCCTATATTTATATATTCTTAATTCCATTCCTTTAATTAGATTTGTGTGCATTAGGTATATGTTGTGAAATTGTTAGATATTACTTGTTAGATATTACTGCACTGTCGGAGCTAGAAACACAAGTATTTCGCTACACCCACAATAACATCTGCTAAACATGTGCATGTGACCAATAACATTTGATTTGATTTCTTTATGTGCCTTTTGGCTAACTCCAAGCAGGCTGTCATGTGCCTTTTACTGAGGAGTAGCTTCCGTCTGGCCACTCTACCATAAAGGCCTGATTGGTGGAGTGCTGCAGAGATGGTTGTCCTTCTGGAAGGTTCTCCCATCTCTAGAGCTCTGTCAGAGTGAACATCGGGTTCTTGGTCACCTCCCTGACCAAGGCTATTCTCACCCGATTGCTAAATCTGGCAGGGCGGCCAGCTCTAGGAAGAGTCTTGATCGTTCCAAACTTCTTCCATTTAAGAATGATGGAGGCCACTGTGTTCTTGGGGACCTTCAATGCTTCAGAAATGTTTTGGTACCCTTCCCCAGATCTGTACCTCGACATAATTATGTCTTTGAGCTCTACGGACAATTCCTTCGACCTCATGGCATGTTTTTTGCTCAGACATGCACTGTCAACTGTGGGACCTTATTTAGACAGGTGTGTGCCTTTCCAAATCATGCCCAATCAATTGAATTCACAACAGGTGGACTCCAATCAAGCTGTAGAAACATGTCAAGGATGATCAATGGAAACAGGATGCAAATTAGCTCAATTTCGAGTCTCCTAGCAAAAGGTCTGAATACTTATGTAAATAAGGTATTTCTGTTTTTTATTTTAAATACATTTGCAAAAAAAAAAAAGTTTTTGCTTTGTCATTATGGGGTATGTATATTTTTTTAGAATAAGACTGTAATGTAACAACACTTGGACAAAGTCAAGGGGTCTAAATACTTTCCGAAGGCACTGTACATCCGTTTCAGGGTAAATTGATGTGGACTAGAGAGGCAGACATCAGAGGTTCTGACAGCGCTCTGTGCTTCGGCTTGGTATAGTTTTACACTCACATAAACATTGGTAATGTTAGACCACAGGGGAATGAACAGGATCCCAGGAAACAAACAGGCAAATAGTGAGAGGAACCGTTGCTATGACAGTCTAATTTAGCATCAATTAACCCAAACAACAACCAGAACATGTTCTACAGGAAAATAACTGTGTGTATTTATACAAGGGAAAAATACAGGGATAAACACACCTAAATACATTAAGCTAACTAGGATGTTTTAATCAGAAGAGCTTAAAATAAACCAGGAAACAATCACTGCTCTCCATCATCCTATACAGTGGTTGAAGTGGGTGGGGCTGGTACAGTGAACCACTAACTCAAATTTTCTACTACTTGAATGCAAGCTCAAAATTGGTTAATCCACAATACATATCTGGGAATTTTATTGTACAACTTTATTTTTCAAGCCCTATAGAACAATTGCAGTGTTCTATAAACATACAGCCCCATTACACTATAACCTCAATACTGCAATGTTCCTCTCTGATAGCCAGGCCTTCACAACATAGCGCAGTGCCCTGACGGCTCTCTCAGCTTGGCTCTAAATAGAGATGATCATGTTATCAGAGCGTTGCCAGGAGGTTGTCAACTCGCGTTGGGCCTGCTGGCCGTCCCGAACAGAGCGGCCGGTTGGCGGATGTGTGTTGGTGCCAGCCTCCCAGCACCCGTCCTCCAGGACATCTGCAGCTGAGAGCTGCCTTCCTGCCCCCGTTGCATCTTAATCCCCATCTCTCTCAGCCTCTCCAGCCTCTCCCTCCAGCCCTCAGCCCACTGCTCGCCGGTTTGTATTAATTGCCCTTGCCTCGCTCGCTGTTTGCTTATGATTACACTCATTAATTTAAATTCCCAGGGAACCCAGCCGCCAATTTTACACACACACACACACACACACACACACACACACACACACACACACACACACACACACACACACACACACACACACACACACACACACACACACACACACACACACACACACACACACACACACACACACACACACACACATACACACACACACACACACACACTATGACATCAGTGCCGGGACATTTGAATGCTATTAATTGTTATTAATAGCAGCAATGTCCGCTCCCCGCCTCTGTCTGTCTGAAAGTAGACTGCCAGTGTGAAGGGTGAAGATGGGTACTGACCCTATGACCTTATGTCCCTATGCCCATAGCCCAGCCTCCAGATACCCAGAAGCTAGCTCACATCTGGTCCCATGCTTCATCTATATTAACTTGAGAGTTATTCAATATCCTATATAACTACTCCTGTACATACATTTTCTACTCACATACTGTCCATACTCTCTTAGAAAAAAAGGTGCTATTTAGAACCTAAAAGGGTTCTTCAGCTGTCCTCATAGGTGAACCCTTTGAAGAACCCTTTTTGGTTTCAGGGTGAACCCTTTTGAGTTCCATGTAGAACCCTTTCCACAGAGGCTTCTACATTGAACCCAAAATAATTCTACCTGTAACCAAAAAGGGTTTTACCTAGAACCAAAAAATGTTATCCTATGGGGACACCCGAAGAACCCCTTCTGAACCCTTTTTTGAAGAGTGTACTGTCTATACACACCATTCACATACATATATATTTACATTCCGGACTCTGGTCCGGAAGCTAATTTCCTGCAAAACTATCCATTTTCCCATGGGGTTTTGAACTGCGTATTTAAATACTGTATTCTCGACAGCTCATTGTAATATTTTTGCTACTGTACATTGCATTTTAGTTACTCTGTTTATACACACAGTTTACTTATCCATATACTGGATTTTTGACATAGCTCACTCTAAAATCTCCTGTTGTACATATCATTCTTAGTATATCTTGTGTAAATCATCCAGTCTATACTGTATATGTATAGATTACTGTTACAGTGCTATTTGGTTGTTAATTTGATTATTTTAGAAATGTTGTATTATTTTGTACTCTTTGACATTTTACTGTATTGTTAGGAGCTAATAACTAAGCATTTAGCTGCACCCGCTACATCTGCTAAACGGTGTGCGCGACCAATACACCTTTATTTGATTTGAATGTAAAGCCATCAGAAATGTTTTAGATTTCTCTCTTTCCCTCTTCCTTCAGTTCTCCTTCTCTGTTTCAGACCTATATGGCATCAGCTCTCTCCTGCTGAGTGGAGAAGAGATTAGGAAAAATTGAAAACTCTGGAAGTTTTAACAAATAACTCAGCTAAAGGTTCTGATGCATAACTAGTTCCTGTGAGAGTGTGTGGGGGTAGCTACCACTCTTTTACAGCTGCCTTGCCTTCCTACTTCTACAATTGTATCATCAACTGCTGGACTGTTCGACTACCGCCCGGCCCTGTTCTACTGAACCTACCAGCGGAAACTCACTCACTGTATTTGGCCTACCGGAGAAGCAGTGAAAGTCTCACCTCCCACTCATCTTCTGCTCCTCTCCCTCTCACTCTGTCACCTAACAACCTGGGGCTTTCTGGGAAAACGAGTGATTCATGTTGCAGCTGTACCCTAACAGGCCTCCAGGGGGCAACACCTCAGGGGTCAGTGCTTTCTGCTGAAATCCCTTGCAGCCTGACTGACTTCCTCACACAACACAACCCACACACTGTAAGCCAATCAGAGAACAGAGCTTGGATGGAAAAAAATATATATTCTGTTCTAGATTCCCCAAGAGAACAGTGTTATTAATTTTTTTTTTTTAAGTTTCATTTTCATGGGTTGTTTCGGCATTTTACCTATAGTGACTGAACAAACCGGATTGCCATAGTGAGTGGATGTGGGGGCGACATCTTAGACACAATTTTTCTGCTTACCACAAGAATGTTGGGGGACAACGCATCTCTTCAGGTCTCAGGCAAGGTTAAGGGATCAAGGGATTTCATACTGTATCTGTCACCGTCCAGTACCTTTCTAAAAGACCAGATAATGAGCTCAGATTGTCTCAGTTCTGTGGGTAGTAAAAGACAGAGGGCCTTCTGGGGGATGCTGGGGGATGTAGGCAGTTAGAAGGGAGGATCTGTGATCTTGTAGAAGGTCATATTGATTGATAGCTGGCCCCGTGGCTGGTTTGTGAGTTATGAGTTGTGTTCCCCCTAGTCTTCTGCAATGCGATGGTGTTGGAGGCCAGACTTCTGCCCACAGGGCCTGGTAACACCAGTTAGAGAGAGGAAATCAATAGCTGCCCTGTTCACTCAGAACCCAGCAGTGCATCTCAGTAGTCTAATAGTCTACATTTCTCCTCTCCTCAGTCGAGATATCTACATGCTGCCGCTGGCATCCAGGAATGTTCTCATTCATCATCATCATCCTCATCTCCTCCACCAGAACCCTATTTCCCCAGAGGACCCCCCCCAAAACAGACCCCCCCCCCCCCCCCTCCAGCATCGAGGGAGCCGCAAGCCTCCATGGAGCGTCTGTCAATATGTCATTGTATGAGCTAGTTGGCACCGCAAGCGGAGAGGAGCACAGCAACCTGGTCTCAGAGCATTTCATATTATTCTTTATGTAAATCCGAGACACTCCATTTAGTATGATATGTTATTTTTCCTATAGTATGTCCATCATCCATTTTGTATGATATGCTACGAATTACAATTTGTATGATATGCTATAGTTAGATAAGAGGCTAATGCTAATGTTAGTTAGCTGGCTGACATTAGCTAGGCTAGGGGTTAGGGGTTAAAATTAGGTTTAAGATTAGGAGTTAGTTTAAAGGTTTAAGGTTAGGGTTAGGCTATGGGAAGGGTTAGATAACATACTAAGTAGTTGCAAAGTTGGTAAAAAGTAGTAAGTAGTTGAAAAGTTCCTAGTTAGCTAAAATGCTAAAGTTGCCCGTGATGAGATTTGAACACACAACCTTTGGGTTGCTACTCTAGATGTTCGCGTTATTTTTTGCTTTAAGTAACGTTGTGTTTTATGTAACCATACCAAACGTAACATATCATACTAATTTGAGTGTTTATGTTTACTAGGTTACATCTATGATATCACGCTGAGCAGAGAGGAACAGAGAGGAACAGAGCTTTAAGCAGAGATGTGTGAGCAGATCTATTCCTCTAGCTCTCTGTTCCTCTCTCTCTCTCTCTCTCTCTCTCTCTCTCTCTGACACACACACACACACACACACAAACACACAAACACACACACACACACACACACACACACACACACACACACACACACACACACACACACACACACACACACACACACACACACACACACACAACCTTCTTTGTGTTCTCTAGGAGAGAAACGTATAACTCAGCCGGGTCCTGGTGGAGTTGGACTCATGATTAGGTTGTCTCTGTTCAGTAACTCTGTTACTGTAATGGAGAGGTATTTGTGATGAACAGACACATGGCCATCTGAGACACAGTGAGCTATGTGTGTGTGTAGAAGCAGTGAGAGACAGAGAGCTGTGTGGGTGTATGCAGCACTAGTAAGCACTTCTGGCCTAAACTAGGTGTGCTGACAACAGTGTTTCAGCTAGCAGAGAAAAGCGAGCAGATTCCTTCAATACAAATGTAGGACATCAATAATTCACCTGTGTGTCTTTATGGTGCAGCAGCTCGCTATGAGAGAAGAGGCAGGCTTTGACTCTGTGTTAGCCTCTTTAAACTCACCCTTTATCTTTATTCACAACATCACTCCTGCCCTTTGGATGCTGAGAGGAAGATACACACACCAGGGCCTGTAGGAGCACCCAGTGTAAGCCCCAAATATTTAAACAGTGACAAATGTTAGTTGTGAGTTTGAACTGTGTTCTGAATGTGCTGCGATAGCTCTTTTAGAATACTTCCAAGCCAGCACTCAGCACTATGTTTTTCAAACAAACATTTCAGACACATTCTGTGTTATGTTGTGTGCACGTAAACAATAATCGTTCATACGTTGAAACCAGACGTGATTTACCATACTGTCAATTGAGCCTGCTGCAGTATAGCAGGGCTGCATTTAAGCAATAAGCTATACCCATGCTTGTAGGAGAGTAATTTCTTTGTCATTATTTGTGTCTGAGTGACAAACAGAATCAGAATCAATTTCAGTGTCATTCGAGTCCATTGTGTCAGAGTTAGGACAAAGAGAAGTGCCAATTTGTCTACAGTTCAGAAGAGAAGAGAGAGGGAGGAGAGGATAGGGAGGAGAGGAGAGGGAGGAGGAGTGGGAGGAGCGGGGGAAAGGGGAACAGAGGGAGGGAGAATTCTCCCTCCTCCCCGCTGAATGCCCAGCAGCTTCCCCCTTCCTGCTAAATTACAGGAAATTGCAACTTTGCTGCTGTTCTCCTGAATTAATTCTGTGTATTCAGGAGGA
Source organism: Thymallus thymallus (assembly GCA_023634145.1). Classification (NCBI taxonomy): domain Eukaryota; kingdom Metazoa; phylum Chordata; class Actinopteri; order Salmoniformes; family Salmonidae; genus Thymallus; species Thymallus thymallus. The sequence continues at coordinate 25,332,781 of CM042407.1, forward strand.
GATCGGAGTGAGAGCAGCACACATGTTGGCCTAGCCTCTGTAGACTAGATGATAATGCACATCTAATGGGGAGGAAAATGAGAGTAGATTTCATTGGAGGAAAACAGCGGTAATGACAGAGATGATGACTGTGATAATATCAGTACCAATTGGATTTAAAATATTTTGTTTGCTTCCTCTTAGCTGAGTTGACTCACTTAATCCCATTGCTGTTGTTTTTTTTCCAAACATTGTGGTTGTAACGGAAACCATGTTACCTACGGTAGTGGGTGGACAGCTGTATAGTCATATAGGGCCCAGTCTAACTTGAGAAGCACATTTCCCGCAAATCTCCCATTCACATCAATGCATGGTCAACATATTAGTGCAATAGACTCTATTAAAGTCATGGATATGTCATTGGCTCACAATGCTTTCTAGATCTGTGATACAACTTTGAATTGCGTGTCTTTTTCCAAAGGGAGGCTCATCCGTCTTCATTTTCTCCCTGTTCATTACTTTACACCATAACAGCAAGTCAAACAGCTTGCGGTGTTTGGATAACTCACTGAACTGGCCTAATCACAGAGAACTGTCTGGAATGACGTCCATCAATCAAACACGATTAGTAGAGTATTAGGTTCCCTCTTGCTCTCTCTCTCTCTCTCTCTCTCTCTCTCTGTCTCTCTCTCTCATCTTGCAGGAATTGTACCAACAAATATGTTTTATTAAAGTATTTGTACAAAAAGATAAGTTAAGTAGACTGCTGCTTTAAATGATGACAACAATAACCCTGCAGTACAATAAGCCCAGAATGTTTGTAATTTAACAGACAGTCTTATCCAGAGCAATGTGGTTAAGTGCCTTGCTCAAGGGTACATCGACAGATTTTCCACCTAGTTGGCTCAGGGACTCAAACAGTGACCTTTCAGTTACTATCCCAACAGTCTTAACCACTAGGCTACCTGCTGCTACTTCACCAGATAGTGAGTCTAAACCCTCAGCCCTTGAATGACATACATCATCACATCTGAGTGTACCTTAAATGTCCCAAGCGAGGGAGAGTGATGATCAGAGAGGCAACATCCTTGGTGGAAATATTGAAGTTGAGCTTAAAAACAACTAACTTTAAGCTAATAATGTACCTAGTAAGCTGACGTATCTAGCTAGCATTCCTGTCAGGTAGCTAGCTACAGTTACCGATAGCTGGCTAGCTAGTTTTATAGTTTGGTCATTTATTCCAATACTTTTCAGAATTCCCCAAAATATGTTTATGAATCCGTTTTATAGCCTCCTCACTACGAGACTAAGCCAATTTACCAACGCTAAAATCAATGTCTATATGTATATAGCTTCATGCTTTTTTCTGACATGCTGAAAATGCAGCCTTGTTGATTAAATTTGACACTTTGCGGCCACCAGAGTTTTACATGTGACTACAGTTTGCATTGAATTGTGGGTCATATCAGCCCCGCAAGTGACCAAAGTTGATCACTAGCTACCTCAAGTTAGTGAATTGGACCTCTACTTAAGATGGCAATCAATCTGCATCCGGTTTCGACTGGGATTCCCCCGAGGGAAAGGGCTAGCGCAAGGGCTGAGAGGGTATAAATAATGTGTTTGGACTACAGCCCTGGAAAATACCAAAGGCAGGTAAGTTAGTCACATGATTAGGCTATTTCATTTTTTTCATTAATATTTTCGCAGAATAGAATGGATTTTAAATTATCTTCACGTTTAAATTATTTATTCAATATAGAAATGCTCAGCATAAATTTTTTATCACTGGCAAAATAATTTCTAAAACCCAAAATACCACCCCTCTCCAAGTAAAGATCAGCGCCTGCACAGTCAAAACATGCTCAATCAGTTGCGCAAATTCTCTGTGGAACGCACCCGGTACATGCAGCTTTCCACTTAGCAAGAAACTCAAACAATAAAGACAAGATGCAAGTTAATGCCAGTGTAAGACAATGTAAACAAATTTATTTTAAACAGTTATACATATTAAACGTTTATCATTTACATTTAAACAGGTTCTTTGGAACAAAATGCGTATCAGCCAATTAAAATGGTTGATTTACTTGCACGTAACAGAACGCAAAATTGTAGCTCTTCCCATCAGATAACATGGCACACGTTAGCCCTATGCTAAGGTGGCCCTGATTATATCCTGGCATAAGTTCTGCGTCATCCAATTCAAATTGTAGAGTGTTTCAACACTTGTTCATGGAAGAGTCCTTAGTCCAACAGCACGTTCAGACCATCAAAGCAACTATTACATACTGTATATTTGACTGACTGGTCAAATTGCTCTCTGTGGAAAGTGCCTAGCCCACGTAAATGTCGCTGATTGTGGTAAGGGTTCAAATCTCACATGAGAAACAATACATGTCAATGTAGATTGACGAAATGATGGTGGTTTACCCAATACATTACTGGTATATAGAGTGTGCAACTAACTTTATTTATTTGTATAGCCTACTGTTTACTCGCCGTTAGTCAGCATCTCTACTAACTTCTTTGGGTGTGTGCAAGCTCATGATTTTAATTAGTGTGTTGAAAGGGACACCTACAGCCAACAGCATGAAAATGAAGATGATTAATTAATTTAATAAGGAGATACCTCTTTCTTCAGCCTTGGACACAACACACTGCTATTTCTTAATAATCATAGGCTATATTACATTAACATGTACACCTAAATGTAGGCCTACAATGTTTTATGTGCATTTTGACAATCATCTGCTTTGTCACATATGCGTTATTTGACTCGAGGAGGATCAGCATTACAAAGTGTACAGTAGGATTGTAGTTTGTACTTTTGTTATCATCCTACAGTAGGCAGACTCGAACTGACAGTCTTAATGTAGGAAGACACTCCCCACTTGGCACAAACTGGTTGAATCAACATTGTTCCAATGTCATTTGTCAATGTATTGTGATGTGGAAATACAGTGCCTTCGGAAAGTATTCAGACCCCTTGACTTTTTCCACATTTTGTTACGTTACAGCCTTATTCTAAAATGGATTGGTTCCTCAGAAATCTACTCACAACACCCCATAATGAAAAAGCAAAAACAGGTTAATAGAAATAAAAAAAATAGAAAACAGAAATGCCTTATTTGCATAAGTATTCACACCCTTTGCTATGAGACTCGAAATTGATCTTAGGTGCATCCTGTTTCCATTGATCATCCTTGAGATGTTTCTACAACTTGATTGGAGCCCACCTGTGGTAAATACAATTGATTTACATTATTTGGAAAGGCACACACCTGTCTTTATAAGGTCCCACAGTTTGCAGTGCATGTCAGAGCTAAAACCAAGCCATGATGTTGAATGAATTGTCTGTAGAGCTCCGAGACAGGACAGAAAAAATATTCTGCACCATTGAAGGTCCCCAAGAACACAGTGGCCTCAATCATTCTTAAATGGAAGAACAACCAAGACACTTCCTAGAGCTGGGCCTTAGTCAGGGAGGTGACCAAGAACCCGATGGTCACTCTCACAGAGCTCTAGAGTTCCTCCGTGGAGATGGGAGAACCTTCCAGAAGGACAACCATCTCTGCACCACTGCAGCAATCAGGCCTTTATGGTAGAGTGGCCAGACGGAAGCCACTCCTCAGTAAAATGCACATGGCAGCCTGCTTGGAGTTTGCCAAAAGGCACCTAAAGACTCTCAGATCATGAGAAACAAGATTATCTGATCTAATGAAACCAAGATTGAACTCTTTGGCCTGAATACCAAGCATCACGTCTGGAGGAGCTCCCGGGCACCATCCCTACGGGGAAGCACGGTGGTGGCAGCATCATTCTGTGTGGTTTTTTTCAGCGGCAGGGACTGATCGAGGCAAAGATGAAAGGAGAAAAGTACAGAGAGATTCTTGATGAAAACCTTATCCAGAGTGCTCAGGACCTCAGACTGGGGTGATGGTTTACCTTCCAACCGCACAACGACCCTAAGCACACAGCCAAGACAACGCAGGAGTGGCTTCGGTAAGTCTCTGAATGTCCTTGAGTGGCCCAGCCAGAGCCTGGACTTGAACCAAATGTTGTTTTGAGGGTAGAATTTCAACCACAGGATTATGTCATGATTATAACCAATTTTTAACATAGACAAACCTTGCTTGAAATAGGTTGAATTTGGATCTTTGAAACAATGTCAGATCTTCAACGTTAAACCCACTATCAAAAAAATTATAACCAGGGCAGCACCTCCTACTGGGGAAGATATGTAAGTTCTGCTTGGATAGTTCCAACTGTGCCACTGATTTAGTCTGGCATTAATTCACTTTGATTCCTGTTTGAGATGGAGACGTGAATCCAACTTATCAATTATTAATTTGTCGACAAACTGGAACAAAAGTGAGACTAAGTCAGTGGCACAAAAGACATCTCCTTCAAATGTTAATATTTGGTTCTGTTGACAACCAAATACAATTCAATGAAGCTTTTGTAATACATTAAACTAATGGAACAGTATTTATTCAACCTTGAGTAGCCCATCCACGGCCACATTTTGAGGTTAGCCTACAGTTACTATACATGTCTTCTTATGTAATAATAGAAAGTGTGCATGTTCAAAATAGCATGCAAAGGTCGCAGGTCTATGGAGATCTTCACAATTGCTATAATAATCTGTGCAGAATCTCGTACAGCGTTGATCACTTGCACCATGTACTTTTAATGAAACCTCAACTGCAATCCAGGTCTTTTGTTTGTGCTATTGGATGAAGCACAGTGATAACACATTAAGTCTAAATACAATCGTATAAATACAGTACAGTTTTTCTTTATTTGTACTATTTTCTACATTGTAGAATAATAGTGAAGACATCAAAACTATGAAATAACACATATGGAATCATGTAGTAACCCAAAAAGTAAACAAATCTAAATATATTTTATATTTTAGATTCTTCAAAGTAGGCACCCTTTGCCTTGATGACAGCTTTGCACACTCTTGGCATTCTCTTAACCAGCTTCACCTGGAATGCTTTTCCAACATGAAGGAGTTCCCACATATGCTGAGCACATGTTGGCTGCTTTTCCTTCACTCTGCAGTCCAACTCATCCCAAACCATCTCAATTGGGTTGAAGTCGGGTTATTGTGGATGCCAGGTCATCTGATGCAGCACTCCATCACTCTCCTTCTTGGTCAAATAGCCCTTACACAGCCTGGAGGTGTGTTTTGGGTCATTGTCCTGTTGAAAAACAAATTATAGTCACACTAAGCGCAAACCAGATGGGATGGCGTATCGCTGCAGAATGCTGTGGTAGCCATGCTGGTTAAGTGTGCCTTGAATTCTAATAAATCACTGACAGTGTCACCAGCAAAGCACCCCCACACCATCACACCTGGGAACCACAAATGTGAAGGGAACTACTCTTCGTCTCACAAAGACACAGCGGTTGGAACCAAAAATCTCTAATATGGACTCATCCAACCATAGGACAGATTTCCACCGGTCTAATGTCCATTGCTCGTGTTTCTTGGCCAAAGCAAGTCTCTTCTTCTTATTGGTGTCTTTTAGTAGTGGTTTCTTTGCAGTAATTCGACCATGAAGGCCTGATTCACACAGTCTCCTCTAAACAGTTGGTGTTGAGATGTGTCTGTTACTTTAACTCTGTGAAGCATTTATTTGGGCTGCAATTTCTGAGGCTGGTAACTCTAATGAACTTATCCTCTGCAGCAGAGGTAACTCTGGGTCTTACTTTCCTGTGGCGGTCCCCATGAGAGCCAGTTTCATTATAGCACTTGATTGTTTTTGCGACTGCACTTGAAGAAACTTTGTGACCTTGATGTCTTAAAGTAATGATGGACTGTTGTTTCTCTTTGCTTATTTGAGCTGTTCTTGCCATAATATGTACTTGTGTTTTTACCAAATAGGACTATCTTCTGTATACCGCCCCTACCTTGTCACAACACAACTGATTGGCTCAAATGCATTAAGAAGGAAAGAAATTCCACAAATTAACTTTTAACAAAGCACACCTGTGACAACCTCATGAAACTGGTTGAGAGAATGCCAAGAGTGTGCAAAGCTGTTATGAAAGCTGGTGGCTACTTTGAAGAATCTCTAATATAAAATATGGTAACTACATGATTCCATATGTGTTATTTCATAGTTTTGATGTCTTCACTATTATTCTGCAATGTAGAAAATAGTACAAATAAAGAAAAAACCCTGGATTAAGTAAGTGTGTCCAAAATGGTACTGTTTGTGTGCCAATTTTAAAACTTCCTTAATTTTGCTGGACCCCAGGAAGAGTAGCTGCTGCCTTTGCATCAGCTAATGGGATCCATAACAAATACAAATACAAATATCTGACATTGTATTCCCATTTAAACTTTGTTGTGCTTTTAGATGCTTGAAAGCATAGTGAGTCTTTTTGAGAGTGTGAATAAAGGTTGAAATCTCATTGATCAACCAAATATTACCCACATTTCCAAGTTGAAATGACGTGGTGTGTCCAGTGGGACGGCTGTCATTAGTATATTTGTATGTAGGCTACACTTACATGCAGGCCTACAACATTTTATATGCTGTGCATTATTATAATCATCCACTTTGTCACATGCGTTTTGAATCAAGCATCAAGGACCGGCAGTGAACAGTTTTTTCCTTAACAAAAAGCTTGATGCTACAGGGACTCAAAGCCACGATTAAAGTACACTATGAATTTCAAATCAACCGCTTTAACAGTGTGTCTCACCTAGAAGTGATGATGATAATGATAGCCTACATGACCGGGTGTTTTTTGTTTTTTTTTACGGTGTATGATAAGCGTACATGTTGTAAGGACCTCATTTATCTTTTTTCCATAAAAGCATGTGAATGTGTGTGAAACAGATCATCAAAAATGTGAGATTTCGTCATGTATGTGAAAACTTGAAAATGTTGTCTTACGTTAATAGTAGTAGCTAGTAGCCTAGTCAAGGATGCATCATGCAATATTGGCACACAGCATTTTGTTACAGACCAAAGGAACAAAAGTAAACCTTGAATTTGTAGGTTTAAAATATCCCTATAGTGGCCAGGGTTGAACTATTATAAGAAATACTTTTGATTAGTGGCTATAAAGTCTAAGACCTTTGATAGGCTCATAATGAATTTGTATAATCTGTGCCACCTTTGAGGTTAGCAGAGGGCTAACGTGTGCCATGTTATCTGATGGGACCAGCTCCAATTTAACGCCAAGTGCAAGTAAATCGACGATTTTAATTTTGTGGCGGAGAACCTGTTTACATTTAAATGGTTGCTTGTGTCGAAAAGTATGGTCCCAGTGTTTTTACCTTTAACCAAACAAAACAATGCTGCATGGTGCAAGCTGGCCTTTACCACGGTTACCAGTAATTAGAACAACGGAATGTGTAGGCCTAAATGCAATGTAAAATGAATAGTCAGTGGAGGAGTGCTATGTATTTTTCCTTACTTCTTTCTCTCCATCCCTTCACAGGTTCTAATCAGTTAATGGAATGTTATTTTGTTGTTCTAGCCAGAGAATAATCTAGAGGAAAGTTGAGGAATGACATTTAACCGGTGTCAGAAACCACCAAGAAACCACTGAAGAAGTGAGAAGTCAATGGAGGTCAGATGTTATGACTGTACCAGCAAAGACAGAGTCAAGGTGAGTTTGGCTGTAGTGATTGAGTGAAAGGCTCTCCCGCCAAGATTGTTGTGAAATGGCTGCTATATAAATACATCCTGGTGGGCCAGGCAGACAGTATTATTTGTTGAGTCATTAAATCAGATGGTGATATAAAGTCAACTGTCCTTGGAGGTGCTGTAAATCTCAGGATATTAACAAAGTTAGGGGTAATCAAAATGGCCGTCAACATCAAGTCCTCAAGGACAGTGATTGACATTTTATACAGCGACTGCAATTTAGAGGTATTGATGGCATTTAATTTAACACTAGATGTATTTAATAAAGGCCCTGTCAGGTGTCTGATGTTTTCTGAGTGCTGGTTAAGAGAGTGTAGAGAGAGAAGGCAGAGAGAGAGGGCGTGAGAGGAATGGAGAAAGGTCAGAAAGCAGGGAGACACTTCATAAAATCAGGATGTCACAAGCATTCATTCTGATCATAACAGCCCATTGAAGCCATGAGTATTGGCTCATTTCCATTGGCTATGTTTCAGCCAGGCTGTGGTCTCCCTCGTAAGGGCAAAGGGCACATAGGGCTCTGGTCAGAAGTATTGCACTATATAGGGAATAGGGTACTGTTACAGACACAGTCTATGTTTTATTAATCCACTCACTTCCCAAAACTAGGCCAGTTCTGTACAGCCCTCTCCCCTCTGCCTGTGGATTGTATTAACGTCTTTTTGTGCTGGCTACAAAGGCACAGAAATTGGGTTCCTCCGAGCGATTTAGAAGAGAAGAAATTACAATGTTCCGTGATTTGCCTTCGGGACAAAGCACCATGAACTAGGCAATGGGTACACATTGTATAACGCTGAGAATATACTCATATGAATATTAGACAGTTCAGTAAGTGCTGCGCTGTGCTAGAAATATGACAATGCCTTTCCATTTTCCATTCCTAATAATGAGTATATGTGTTTGGCATATGAGCTTCGCACGGTCATTTAGCACAACATCTTCTCCCTGCACAGCATAGCACAAGGCTATATGCGCTTGACCACACAGGGTGACATTGGTACCAATAAGGGGGCCTGCCATCTGTGTGTATGTGTGTATGTGTGTGTGTGGTGTGTGGTGTGTGGTGTGTGTGTGGTGTGTCTGTGTGTGCACCCCAACTAGGGAAAAAAGACTCATGTGGCACACATGTGAACCTTGTATGAGAGAGAGAGAGAGAGAGAGAGAGAGAGAGAGAGAGAGAGGGAGAGGGAGAGAGAGAGAGAGAGAGATAGAGAGAGGGAGAGGGAGAGAGACAGAGAGGGAGAGAGAGAGGGAGAGAGAGAGAGACCGACCCCCTGGGTGAAGGGGATCTGTTCCCAGGCTGGCAGACAGACAGTCACAGACCTTGGCTACTGCTTTAATTAACACACTAATGATACTCTCTCTAACGAGAGGTAACTTATCATCCCACTTAATCACTGAGAGTCTAGTTTAGTTAACATGGCCTGGATTCTAACCATCTGGTCCTTAAAAACACATACTCATCATGCCTCACATAATACTTTTAGTGTAGAATATGGTGGTATTTTAAGAGAGCCCGCACTGGAAGCTGGTGATTATATTGGACATCACTGGGACATCTGCAGTTAGGCGTTACGATATGTAGCAGAGGAGCACAACTTTGGAGGACTTGAATCTTTATCAAACAGCTCAATTCAGGCTATTGACTATGTATTATTTTATTGTTAGAATAACACAAAACAAAACTGCTGCTTCTTGTGAGACTTTAGCCAAGTCACATTGGGTTCAGTCAGGAATAGATTATGTTGTGGTGCCAGGTTCTCTGAGCCTAGAGATTGGTATAAAGCTGTAGCTGACAGATGCATTGCTATGATTGGTATAAAGCTGTAGCTGACAGATGCATTGCTATGACTGGTATAAAGCTGTAGCTGACAGATGCCTTGCTATTATTGGTATAAAGCTGTAGCTGACAGATGCCTTGCTATGACTGGTATAACGCTGTAGCTGACAGATGCCTTGCTATGATTGGTATAAAGCTGTAGCTGACAGATACCTTGCTATGATAACTACTGTTATTCTACTGGAGAGTTAAATGATTAGAACCACTCCTAATGGATGTATGGTATAAGTGCAGCCACAGCAGCATGGAGTACAGACCACAGTGATGACAAGTGACTGGGTCTGTAACACCCAGGTCTGTTTTGATCTCTGATCAAAGGCAGAGAGAGGGAGAAGGGAGGAGGGAGGAGAGAGAGAAAGAGAGAGAGAGAGATAGAGAGAGAGAGAGACACACACAGAGGAGAAGGAAGGTGAGGGGAGAGGGAGATTAAAGCCGCCTCTTCAAGACATCAATGTGTTTCTCCCGCTGTGGACTGACCTGTCTGACTGGTAATCTGCTACTGAATAGAAGCTGGGGCTGTGTGTGTGCGTGCGTGTGTGATGGAGAGCATTCAGTAGATAAGCACCGCACACACAAACACAAACACACGCACACCACCCCATCTCCATCCCCAGCCCATCAGCAGCAGCAGTTAGCCTGACAGCAGTTAGCCTGACAGCCTTTCAGCCTGGTTAATTGAGGTGATAGATATTCTTGACATGTATCTAAGCGCTGCTGAGAAGATTAACACATAGTTTTCTTCCCTCCTGCATCCCTCATATTAGAGGAGGTCACTATCCCAGGTCTTTTTTAGTACGCCTATGCAATTAATAAGGCCTTAATTCTGCCCCATATCTCAGCTTGTTTAAAGTTCCCTTTCAAGAGCCTGATAAACCCCCCTCGCTCTCCCTCTGCTGTTTGCTGCAAATTAGACTAATCTCCTTCAAGTTCACCCTCCGGCGCTACACTTTCTCCTCTCTTCTTTTCTTCCTATCCTCTCACCCAGTTGAAAGTGAACACTGGCTGACATCAATAGTAAGGTTAATGTGTCCAGTGTTTTACAAAGCCTCCTCTAGGGATGGTTAATCACCACAGTAACACCTACCTGATATCTCTTATCATCTACCTCTGTGTTTGGGGGTTTCTTTAATCAATTAATGAATGGTCTTACACACAGTAAGTTTCAATTAGGCCTGCTTTGACTAGTGGCCCTCTAAACAGGTCAGTGTTTCAAAGGACGTCTGTAGTCGTTGGCGTAACTGGCACCCTTTTCCCTGTAGGCTCTGTGACTGCCTCTTATACCGCTGTTAGACTGTATCTCTGCTGGCCTCTCATTGACACTATAAAATATCAATTTTTATTGTGCTTTACATTTTCATGTTTATTTGTTTTCATGTTTTATCCAGGTTTTGCATATTTTTGGGAGTCACTGCTACCCCTTATTGTGCTGTGCTCAGTTGTCTAGGCCTACCAACAGAGACCCTATCGGTATTTTTTATATGTACATTCTTCTGCAGCACCACAGCACTGTCCCGGCTGGCTCCTATTATGCCTCATAACAACAATTTGACTCTGTGGCAACAGATGGTTTGATCTTCCTTTCCTCCTCTTTAACTGGGCTGTTAGTGATGGGAGCCAGAGACGAGAGGAGCAGACAGTGCAGTAGGGTCAACGCTAAACAGTAAATGTTCAACAGTAACGGTTCAGCTGAATTGAGTTGTGCCCTGTAGAGAGGGAACTGCAGTGTTATCAGATAGAGATAGAGCAGAGGGATAATTCACTCATCACATCTGCTGTGATTAGGAAGCAGGACGCAGCCGGCTGATTGGCCGATAGACTGATAGGGATCTGAGGACTGCTGGGATCCGGAGTTCTCTGGGTTTACTAAAGGCCACCGAGGCGTAGACACTCTGAATCTCCCCCCTTCTCTCTGAAGTCATTCCCTCCCACTTAAGAATTTAAAAGCATTGGATTGGTAGATGAAGTACATACATCAAGTGCTTTTAAATATGTGAGGGGGAGTGAACTAGTGTATACTTCATAGAGAAGGAGGCAGAACATTTGTGCTTTGGTTACACCGTCGCAGAGACTCTGAGGAGTAAACAGAGTGACTATCAAATGAACAGCAAACCTGTTTCAAAAAACATAAAGAAACACCTCACGGCACAACGCCTCTCCCCTATTTGACCTAGATATTTTGTTTAAATGTATTGATATGTGTGCCATTTTTAAATGTATGTAGTTCTTGTCTATTAATGTTCTGTAATATGTCATGTTTCATGGGATCCTAAAAAAATACCAAATACCAAAAGACCAGCCATGTCCTGTTTCTGTCCTGTTTTCATACCACTCAATTATTCAGTATTTTTCTCAATGAATTTCAAACTATTACGAACGTACACAAATTCTAAGTTCCCATAAAGTGAAGGAATTCTGAAAAATACTGAATATTTATCCAAACCATCCTCAGTGATTTAAAATGAGTTTATATCATTTCTGTCTTGCCCCGAAAATGTTGTAGCCTTATAATCTAAACTTGAATACAATGCAATCAGAGTAGATATCTCCCAATTAATGCCTTTTATTCTAGAGAAAATTACAGCATGGTCCCTGCCCACCATGTCCAAAAAGTGTAATAAAACAGTAGTCATTATGATCATCATCATCACCAGCCCAGACAGGTTACCATAACAGATAGATAGATAGATAGATAGATAGATAGATAGATAGATAGATAGATAGATAGATAGATAGATAGATAGATAGATAGATAGATAGATAGATAGATAGATAGATAGATAGATAGATAGATAGATAGATAGATAGATAGATAGATAGATAGATAGATAGATAGATAGATAGATAGATACTTTATTAATCCCCGAGGGGAAATTTCTTCGTCAAATAGCTACGACAAAAAAAGGGTGCAAAATGCCAGAACGAAAATACACGAGACAGATACACGGTACATGATACATAGAGCGGCAGTATGAAAAAGTATAAAAATATAAAAAGACATTGCATAGTATGGGTGAATGGCTGAATATGTACACTATACATTGTTACTGAGTGTTATATTGCAAGTTGATATAGATAAATAAGGAATATTTCCATGGTTAACTATACTATACAGGTCGATGGCAGAGAAATACTTAAATAGCTAATTGTGCGTATGATATAAGTGAGGGTAATAATAGTTTACTTAATATACAGTCTGGTTAAATGAACAGGTAAGTGACTATTTTGCATGGCTACATTAACTGTACAGGTAAATGACAGGAAGAGATGCTTAAATAGCTAAATGTGCGTATGATATAATTTAGGGTAATAATAATAATTCCCTTAAAATACAGTCTTTAGTGCAGGGTTTGATTACAGATAAATGCACGTATTGCACATTCGATATACTAAAAGCAATGAAAAAAGATACAACTGACAGGATACTAATATGCATTCCTGAGTGAATGACTACATAAGTTCAGTTCAATAATTACTTACAATATTGCACGTGATATAATATAACAACTGTACATGAATATGTATATACAGTCCTGAATGAATAAGTCCTGAGTGAATGATTACAGACCAGAATTACTCACGGACGGATGTATAATTGTTAAACTAGGTTCTAACACCCCAACAGTTCCAGTTCTGTGTTTCCGACGGCACGGCACCCCGATGAGGCATTAAATAGTCTAATAGCCACCGGCAGGAAGGACCTCCTGTAGCACTCTCTGGCACACCGTGGTGGGATCAGTCTGTGACTGAAAGTGCTCCTCTGCATCATAACCGTGGCATGCAGAGGGTGGGTGACGTTGTCCATGATGGCCAGCAGTTTGGCCAGGATCCGTCTCTCTGCCACCTTCTCTAGAGTGTCAAGGCTAATCCCAGAACAGAGCTAGCCTTCCTGATCTGTTTATTTACCCGAGAATCAGAGAGAGCAGCACTGTTGGCCACACCATTGTTGCTTGTGTGTGTGTGTGTATGTGTGTATGTGTGTGTGTTCATGCGTATTTGTGCGGGTGATACCATTGCTACCCTCTCATTCTAAACACCTCGCTCCTCAGATTGTCCTCTCAGAAAGAGATGTACTGTAGGCTAATGATCTCTCTCCCACCTGCTGTGCTGATGAGCCTCTTCTTCTCTCTATTCTCTCCTCCTCTCTCTATCTTCCCTCCCTCCCTCCCCCTCTATCCTCCCTCCCTCCCCCCTCTATCCACCCTCCCTCCCCCCTCTCTTTCTCTCTCTCTCTCTCTCTCTCTCTCTCTCTCTCTCTCTCTCTCTCTCTCTCTCTCTCTCTCTCTCTCTCTCTCTCTCTCTCTCTCTCTCTCTCTCTCTCTCTCTCTCTCTACCTCTCTCCCTCCTTCCCTCCCTCTCTCCTCCCTCTGTGATCACCTCAGTCATTAACTTACACCAATCTGTGTCTGCACACTGAACACACACACACACAAACACATGCAAACACACACTCAGATCTGTTAGGATGATTGGCAAGACCTCTGTTGGTAAAGTGAAGTGAGACAGATAATGACATCATCATCAGCAACAAGAATAACAATAATGGTAATACAGATAGTGATTAGAGAAAATAAATTTTGTAATAATCATAATGTTATAATTTAAAAAGCATTTTGCTTTGATAAGTCAACAAAATAAAGATGTTGTGTAACTTAGTGAAATAACTTTAATTTCACCTAATTTTAACATTCTGGGATGAAGCACATGTACAACTTAATAAAAAACATATTTTCCATCTCAAAATGACTGTAGTAAGTGCCTATTAAAGTGATAATCAGCAGTAGAAACAATAACAAAGCATTTGCCCCGCCCCTGATTCGGTAAAAAGATGAGGGATGGGGCTGGAGAAATGCAACCACTCTCAAAGTCATAGACACAGCTCTGGATGCAAGGACTGATCATCCATGATATCAACATTATAGTTTTAACCATGTTTTGAGGCTATATAGTGTTTGTTAAAATGTTCTTTGTTTACAAACATTGGAGTAAAACATGCTTATATTTTGGGTTCTGATGTGGTATAACAGTTGAACTAAGCTCATGATGCATAAGTTATATTCTTCAAGAATCAATGGGTGCAGATCATACATTTTAAGTCCAAAAATGGATTTAGCAACTGTTGATTGCCAATTTAAGTGCCAAATAAAGTAACAGGCTTGACCGTAACAGGGTTGGCGATTTCATCATAAAATCAGCCATAAATCTCCTTGTGACAGGAGGAAAGGAAGCTCAGTTTCCCCCACAAACAACCAGAAAATTGCCCAAAAGAGTAGAACCAGCTCACCTGCTTTTACACTATAATTTGACGTTATAGTTCAATGTTTCTTTTCAACAAATTATTTTAAAAGGAATAGTTTCACCATATTAAAATGAGAGTTCAGTTCATGTAATGAGAGGCAGGTTTGGTTTCACCTTAACTTTTTACAATTATATAAGTGGGTTAAACCCTTGCCAGAAGTCACAGATGGTGCACAGAGGGACATTAGCAAGTCTTCATATAAAAAATGTATTGAATATTCCATGTGGTCTATATTAAAGGGCTCTTAATTTAATATAACAAGCATTTAAAACTCAAATAATTACAAAATAAAATAATATATTATTTCTCTGAATCTTCTGATAGGCTGATTTGCTCCACAGCCTCATCAACGTTGGAAAGCTGTGACAATGTCTCTTAGCCAGCAGCAAGTCTCCTGATTCAAATGAAAATACAGAACAGACTAAACACCACCATTGGTGCCAGTAGTGCTGAAAGGGAGGATAGGCCAACTCTTTCTCTTTCTAGATCAGGCACCCAGCTGACATCCAGCTTGTTGTTCAGACTGAGGTGTGAGGCAGTGCAGGTGTAGTTGTATCGCTGTCAATTTCCTTTGCTGATCCCTTTACTGATCTCCAGACTCTTCCTCAGCTGGTACGTCATGTCGCCATTGGGCAGCAGCTGCCCCCTAGTCAGCTCCTGTTCCGCTATTGGCTGGCCGTCTCTCAGCAGGGTCAGGTTGATGTGTCGGGGATAGAAACCAAAGGCTAAACAGCTCACATGGGTCCCTCTAGAAACTGCTTTCTTTATGAGCCTGACTCTGGGACACACTTTACACATCACAATGCTCCTCTCTCTCTCCAGATATATCTTCAATGTGCCTATGCAAACAGGAAGAGGAATATTTTATTCCTATGTATAATGAGTCTCTGAACAGGAGAAGGGCCGGTTCACCATTATTCAACATCTCACAGCCACCCATTCTCTGCGGAACAAGAACACCTTCTGTGAAATCAAAGTGACGTTTCAGGTCAGACGATCTCTCTTTCATACTGTTGAGCATGTTTCCGTACACATAGTGAGCGTAGTTCTAACCTATCTTATCCTCTGTTTTGTCTGGGGCATAGTGTCCTTTGTGGACAAGCTGATAATTGTTGGAGTCATAGTAACACATTTGGATATCATCCAGCATCAACACAGCAGTAAACTCAGGGAAAGGTGTATCTCCTATGATGTATGTTGCAAGAGTCCACAGAGAATGTGAGAACCATATACTATAAGTGAGTTTCTTAATTTCACGACGGTTACGTTTGAAAAGCTTCCTGTCTTTTTGGTCATCTGATCTGAAAAGGTGTGATAGGGTGTGTACTAAACACCGCCTAGTTCTCACTCTTATCTTTGGATTTATGTATCTCACTGCAAACAAACAGATCTACCTTACTACTTAACATTATCCGATTGCATAGATAATAGTATACAGTCGTATGAAAAAGTTTGGGCACCCCTGACAATTTCCATGATTTCCATTTATAAATAATTGGGTGTTTGGATCAGCAATTTCATTTTGATCTATCAAATAACTGATGGACACAGTAATATTTCAGTAGTGAAATTAGGTTTATTGGATTAACAGAAAATGTGCAATATGGATCAAAACGAAATTAGACAGGTGCAACCCAACAGAAAAATCACATCAATATTTAGTAGAGCCTACTTTTGCTAAAATAACAGCCTCTAGACGCTTCCTATAGCCTCTAATGAGTGTCTGGATTCTGGATGAAGGTATTTTGGACCTCCTTACAAAACATCTCCAGTTCAGTTAGGTTTGATGGTTGCCGAGCATGGACAGCCCACTTCAAATCATCCCACAGATTCTCAATGATATTCAGGTCTGGGGACTGGGATGGCCATTCCAGAACATTGTACTTGTTCCTCTGCATAAATGCCCGGGAAGATTTTGAGCAGTGTTTTGGGTCGTTGTCTTGTTGAAATATCCAGCCCCGGCGTAACTTCAACTTTGTGACTGATTCTTCAACATTATTCCCAAGAATCTGCTGATATTGAGTGGAATCCATAAAATAAACATAAGAAATAAGGTTTTGAAGTGTCTGTCTTATTGATTACCACAGTATGAGTCATAATACTCATAAAACCTAGTGGTAAACCCGGAAATGGATCCAATTGTTTTTTCACCATTCCTTTTTCCATCTGGGATTTTAGAACTATTTCATATAAGGTCAGTGTTTCCTGTAAGCTTACCCTGGCGTGACGTTTTGATAACCGTGCAAATCTCTCTTGGACAAGGTAAATTTTATCAATATATTCGCCTGTTATTACCCCCCAAAATGAAATGCCAATTAACCACTAATGTGGCTATCATACAGAACTACACATCCTGTCGCAAGCTTTGATGTCATCCCTCAAGGCACATTTCTCCATGCAAACTCTCATCGGCAAGTAGATCAAATCAAATCAAGTTTTATTGGTCACATACACGTGTTTAGCATATGTTATTGCTAGTGTAGTGAAATGCTTGTGTTTTTTCAAAATACAAAACATTTCCTGAGCTAATAATGTAAAAAATAATACATAAAAAAACAAATACTGCAAAGTTTTCTAAGAGCTAGTCGCAAGGCTGCCATCTCCGTCAGCACTATCTTAGCTTGATATTGTAGCCTACTCATGTAAATACTTGATATTGTGTATTTCTCATGTTTATTCTTGTTTAGCATTTTTCTAATTACCTAGCTAGCTACCTTAGCATTTTTTAATTACTAGAATTGTTTTAATTACTCTCTGACCTTTGTAGCGAACTAGCTAACCTATGCCTTAGGTCTCTCTGTCGATCAGAAGCAAGGATGATTCACCCAAGACTCTGAACAGTTAATCATATGGCAACCCGGACTATTTGCACTGTCCTTATGTTAGATCCCTGCATGTCAGTCCCTTTCAGACGATCCCTCTATCCCTGTTGGTCCTCCTCAGTGACCTCATGGCTGAGGGTTTTAACTTTCCTCTTGAGAATTAGAATCAGAAGTACAGTCGTATAGCTCATCGCAATACTTCACCTCTTCGGGCAAATAGTACCCTGGACTGTTCTGACCATCTAGTTGAGCATTCCAGATAAATCCTCCATCCCAGCAGAAATGTCCCATCCACAGAGTAAGATTCTAGAAGTGCAGAAGCCCAGTCTATTTTACCGTTACTATAGTCAAGTCTGTGGTTTATGGTATTTTTTTGTAATCATCTTAGCTAGCTAGTAAAATGTACTTTTTGTTTTGTCTTTCAGATGGGGGGACCGGAAACCCAGTGACAACATTCAGGTCTGCAGCTGCCATTTTCTGGTGGGAAAGAGAAATGGCCCTATATTTACCAGAAAAGGTAGCTCATCCATCATGGCAGAAGATCAAGACTGTTGATTGGGAAACAAGAACAAACAATGAGGCATGAGGATTGGGTGTTGAGGGACCACTTGTCACATTGTCCAAGGTGGGTTTGTGTTATGATAAATAATGCATTTACTATCCAGATGAAGATGTTGATACGGCATTAAAAAAGACCCACCACTGACCAAATGTCTATTTTATTTCCAGTCCAACAGGAGTGCATCCCTCAGGCCATTCGGTGCATAGACATACTGTGCCAGTGTGATGACATCCTGTGCCAGTGTGATCCAAGCGCAAGCATCCAGTTGTAGAGACTACAGCAGATCGAGCCTGTGGCGGACAGGTCAGTAACTCAACAAATGTGATACAACAATTCACTTTGTAGATATATCTGCACAGTATGTTTGTCATGTTTGTGTATGTTTCTCATGACTTATGATGTGTTTTGGTTGTTGAGGGACCACTTGTCACGTTGTCCAAGGTGTGTTTGTGTTATAATAAACAATGCATTTTCTGTCTAGATAAAGATGGTGATACAGCATTGAAAAAGACCTACCACTGACCAAATGTCTCTGTTTTCCAGTCCAACAGGTGTGCATCCTTCAGACCATCTGTTACATGGACATCCTGTGCCATTGTGATCCGAGCACAAGTGTCCAGTTGTGGAGACTACAGCGCATCGAGTCTGTGGACAGACAGGTCAGTAACTCATCAAATACTGTAAAATGGAATATAATCAGCTTGATCCCCTCTGTCGAAGATATGTTCAGTGGTATTGTTAACAAACACGCCCCCATAAAGAAGAATTAAAAACAGGTTCAGCCCCTGGTTCGACCGTGATCTTGCAGCGTTACTCTACCTCAAGAATTGCATTTGGCAAATTCCCGGCACACGCTTACTCAGGCTGACTGGCTCTCGTTCAGGCAAATGAGAAATAAGTGCACTTAGGCTATCCGGAAGGCCAAAGTTAGTTACTTTAAGGAAATGTTCTCTCTCTGTGGGTCTAACCCCAAGAAATTCTGGAAAATGGTTAAAGACCTGGAGAATAAACCCTCCTCCTCACAGCTGCCCATATCCCTTAAAGTTGATGATGTGGTTGTTACTGACAAGAAGCACATGGCTGAACTCTTTAATCAACACTTCATTAAGTCATGATTCCTATTTGACTCAACCATGCCTCCTTGCCCATCCAACATTTCCTCATCTGCCACCCCTTCTAATGCAACTATCCCCGATGCTCCTCCCTCTTTTTCCCCTGCCCCGCTACAAAGTTTTTCCCTGGAGGCAGTTACTGAGCTCGAGGTACTAACGGAGCTCCTGAAACTTGACCCCCCAAAAACCATCTGGGTCAGATGGTTTAGACCCTTTCTTCTTTAAGGTTGCTGCCCATATCATCGCCAAGCCTATCTCCAACATTTTTAACCTGTCTCTCCATTCTGGGGAGGTTCCCATTGCTTGGAAGGCAGCCACGGTTAGTCCTTTATTTAAAGGGGGAGATCAAGCTGAAAAATACTTAATCAACTGACTGGCTTTCTTGATCTCTATAGTATTCTCTCTGGTATGCAATCTGGTTTCCGCTCAGGTTATGGATGTGCCACTTCAACCATAAAGGTCCTCAATGATGTCACCACTGTCCTTGATTCTAAGCAATGTTGTGCTGCTATTTTTAATGACTTTGCCAAAGCTTTTGATACAGTAGACCATTCCATTCTTGTGGGCTGGCTGAGGAGTATTGGTGTCTCTGAGGGTTCTGCTTTGCTAACTACCTCTCTCAAAGAGAGAAGTGTATAAAGTCAGAAAATCTGCTGTCTCAGCTACTGCCTGTCACCAAGGGAGTACCCCAAGGCTCAATCCAATCCCCACGCTCTTCTCAATTTACATCAACAACATAGCTCAGGCAGCAGGAAGCTCTCTCATCCATTTCTATGCAGATGATACAGTCTTGTACTCAGCTGGCCCCTCCCCGGTGTTAAATGCTCTACAACAAAGCTTTCTTAGTGTCCAACAAGCTTTCTCTACCCTTAACCTTGTTCTGAACACCTCCAAAACAAAGGTGATGTGATTTGGTAATAAGAATGCCCCTCTCCCCACAGGTGTGATTACTACCTCTGAGGGTTTAGAGCTTGAGGTAGTCACCTCATACAAGTACTTGGGAGTATGGCTAGACTTTACACTGTCCTTCTTTCAGCACATATCAAAGCTGCAGGCTAAAGTTAAATCTAGACTTGGTTTCCTCTATCGTTATCGCTCCTCTTTCACCCCAGCTGCCAAACTAACCCTGATTCAGATGACCATCCTACCCATGCTAGATTACGGAGACATAATTTATAGATCGGCAGGTAAGGGTGTTCTCGGGTGGCTAGATGTTCTTTACCATTCGGCCATCAGATTTGCCACCAATGCTCATTATAGAACACATCACTGCACTCTACACTCCTCTGTAAACTGGTCATCTCTGTATACCCGTCGCAAGACCCATTGGTTGATGCTTATTTATAAAACCCTCTTAGGCCTCACTCCCCCCTATCTGAGCTATCTACTGCAGCCCTCATCCTCCACATACAACAACACCCGTTCTGCCAGTCACATTCTGTTAAAGGTCCCCAAAGCACACACATCCCTGGGTCGCTCGTCTTTTCAGTTTGCTGCAGCTAGTGACTGGAACGAGCTGCAACTAACACTCAAACTGGACAGTTTTATCTCAATCTCTTCATTCAAAGACTCAATCATGGACACTCTTACTGACAGTCGCTTTGTGTGATGTATTGTCATCTATACCTTATTGGCTTATTGCTGTTGTCTGTGCCCAATAATGTTTGTACCATGTTTTGTGCTGCTACCATGTTATGTTGCTACCATGTTGTTGTCATGTTACGTTGCTACCATGCTGTGTTGTCAGGTGTTGCTGCCTTGCTATGTTGTTGTCTTAGGTATCTCTTTTGGTAGTGTTGTTTTGTCTCTCTTGACTTGATGTGTGTTTGGTCCTATATTTATATTTTATTTTTATTAATTTTAATTTTTAATCCCAGCCCCCGTCCCCGCAGGAGGTCTTTTGCCTTTTGGTAAGACGTCATAGTAAATACGAATTAAAGGTTCAATAAAAATACGATACAATATTGTGTAAAACATTACATCTGTAGATGCATTGAAATTTTGACTTTCTGTCCCCCTTTCCCCATGTTTTAGACATGAGGTGTGACATGCAGAACATCAGGCTCACCCCACGAGAAGCAGTTCATGATCAATGCCATCCACAGCATGGAGGTCTGCTAGAAGTGATGTACTTTCTCACCTTGGGGGTATGACATAATTTAAACATCACAGATATAAATTCCCACTGTGCCCATAATAAAATGCAATTGTGTTGTACTACTGAATGCAACTGAGGAGATGCCTTTGAGATTGAACTTACGTAAACTACATTACTTTAGTGGGCTGCTTTGAGCAAAACCTATTCTGGGAGCCTATTGTACAGTCGTATGAAAAGGTTTGGGCATCCCTCTGAGGCTGCATAATAATTTACTCTGTCGTCACAGAAAATGATCACAGTGGCATGCCATTCATTTTCTAATAAAAGCTGAGTACTGGGGTATTGTCCAGACAAAGATTTTTAGTGTAGCAATATTAAGTTGTATGAAATTAAATCAGATGTGAAAAATAGGCTATGGAAAAATTTGGGCACCCTTGTCATTCTGTTGATTTGAATACCTGTAACTACAAAACTTGAACTTCATAGACAAGTGCATCCAATCATGAGAATAGGTATTTAAGGTGGCCACTTGCAAGTTGTTGTTCTCTTTGACTCTCCTCTGAAGAGTGGCAACATGGGGGCCTCAAAACAACTCTCAAATGACCTGAAAACAAAGATTGTTCAACATTATGGTTTAGGGGAAGGCTACAAAAAGCTATCGCAGAGATGTATGCTGTCAGTGTCCACTGTGAGGAACATAGTGAGGAAATGGAAGACCACAGGCACAGTTCTTGTTAAGGCCAGAAGTGGCAGGCCAAGTCAAATATTGGAGAGGCAAAGGCGAAGGATGGTGAGAATGGTCAAAAACAGCCCACAGACCACCTCCAAAGACCTACAACATCATCTTGCTGCAGATGGTGTCACTGTGCATCGTTCAACAATTCAGCGCACTTTGCACAAGGAGAAGCTGTACGGGAGAGTGATGCGGAAGAAGCCTTTTCTGCACGCACACCACAAACAGAGTTGCTTGAGGTATGCAAACGCACATTTGGACAAGCCAGCTTCATTTTGGAATAAGGTGCTGTGGACTGATGAAACAAAGATTGAGTTATTTGGTCATAACAAGGGGCATTATGCATGGAGGCAAAAGAACACAGCGTTCCAAGAAAAACACTTGCTACCCACAGTAAAATTTGGTGGGGGTTCCATCATGCTGTGTGGCCAGTGCCGGTACTGGGAATCTTGTTAAAGTTGAGGGTCGCATGGATTCCACTCAATATCAGCAGATTCTTGGGAATAATGTTGAAGAATCAGTCACAAAGTTGAAGTTACGCCGGGGCTGGATATTTCAACAAGACAACGACCCAAAACACTGCTCAAAATCTACCCGGCATTTATGCAGAGGAACAGGTACAATGTTCTGGAATGGCCATCCCAGTCCCCAGACCTGAATATCATTGAGAATCTGTGGGATGATTTAAAGCGGGCTGTCCATGCTCAGCAACCATCAAACCTAACTGAACTGGAGATGTTTTGTAAGGAGGAATGGTCCAAAATATCTTCATCCAGAATCCAGACATTCATTAGAGGCTATAGGAAGCGTCTAGAGGCTGTTATTTTAGCAAAAGGAGGCTCTACTAAATATTGATGTGATTTTTCTGTTGGGGTGCCCAAATTTATGCACCTGTCTAATTTCGTTTTGATCCATATTGCACATTTTCTGTTAATCCAATAAACCTCATTTCACTACTGAAATATTACTGTGTCCATCAGTTATTTGATACATCAAAATGAAATTGCTGATCCAAACACCCAATTATTTATACATGGAAATCATGGAAATTGTCAGGGGTGCCCAAACTTTTTCATACGACTGTATGTGTATGATCTTTATTAATTGTTCATTTGTTTTTCAACAATGTCAGGCACAGTACATGTAGGGATGACTGGGGCCTTCAACAAGTAAGACAAAGGGGGTAAGAAATAATTTGAACATCACAGAGACTCCCCTGGTTACCTATAGAGACCTGCCAAGAGGAAGGATGTTAAGTGCCACATGCCTTTCAATGCATGACTTTGAACACCTTGAAATGCAAGAAATGTGCTATATAAATAGTTTGATTTGATTGATGACATTACAACTGTAATTTTCACATGAGGACAAGTGCATTTTCTTTCCATAAATGTTTCATTAATAACAGTAGCTGACAGTGTCAGCTAGAAATGACGTGCAGGAGCTTCCTGAGTCTTGCTGAGGTCTTCTCTGTTGCTAATTAGCATTTTGGATATTTTAGAGTAAATTGAGGCAAATATATTGATAAAACTCACCTTGTCCGAGAGAGAATTACACGGTTATTAAAACATCACGCCAAGGTAAACCTACATTAAACACACACTTAATTTGAAGTCTTTGTCAAATTCACAATGTGAAAAATGAATGGTGGAAAAACCATTGGAACCATTTCCGTGTTTTTATGGGTATTATCTAGGAGATATAAGAAAGCTCAGGAAATATATATATTTTTTGGACACATTTAACAACCTTTTTTTTTGTTGTCACAAAACTACCTCCATACACCCATTTATTTGTATGATTTGCCTTCATACGAGTCCCGTGACACTTGAGGGTCGTAGAACAAAACAGAGAACACCATCGTGTTGGTGAGAGTCTCCCCTTTCCACAGTGAGGTTTGTACGCTACAGATAAAAGTTTGCACATCAGCGTTACCGGCTTCAGACGAGTCCCGTGGGGCTTTTGGGGGTCATAGAGCAAAACTGAGAACACAATTATGTAGGCAAACCGTTTTTTTGAGATGATCAATTTTCGGGATGTCTCATAGTCTGACAAACACTGCTGTAGCTCGGCCACCTTGCACCACAGATGTCAAGGCCGACAAAGGTGGATACGGGGGATTTAGACGCCACCCATGCTTATATCTCTAGCTTAAACTGGCAGATTTTGATAAGTGCACCAATAGACTCTTAAGGATTAAGGTCATCAACATATGTTTTACAAATTCTGTCAAATATTTTGTACTTTTGTTTAACTTTATAAAACACCATATCTAAAGAGATGTAACAACTAAATTGCTCTGTTCTCCAGTTTGTTATTGAGGGTGAATATGAGGCTTTACAATTGATGACTATAAAATTAGACCAAGATTACAAAATGTTCTCTAATATTGATCACCAATATTTACATTTCCCAACATACATAATTGTGGAAATAGATTAATATAAATTACTGGACACAATGAAATGATAGCACATAAATCATTGACCGGTTGGTGACCACTGTCTTAGGTTGTAGAAGCAACCTAAGGCAGTGGTATGAGCAGGTATGAGCAGGTATGAGCAATTTCACATATCTGCAATTTCACATATCTGTGACTAATGGTTCTCCTCAATTTCTTCGATTAGACCTGTTTCCCATTTTTTCCTTATAGCTTCTGAACCATCAGGTAGAGTTTCAATCAACCCTTGATATAATTTGGCAATCAACTTCTTTGGCCTAGCAGCTTTTTTCATATTTCTTCTATGCTAGATGCCAATTGAATGCAATTTCTGGGTTGTAAGAACTTAAAGAAATCGGCTAAAATAATCAAAATCTTTCTTGTAGTTGATTAAATGACAGCAGAGATCCATCATAGCACATATGTTCAAAATTCATAATGCCACTTTGGAACCAAGACTTGTCATTAAACACTGGAGGTACGGTTATTCAAAATAGGGGTCCCTGGCAAAGTGTTTTTTTCCACTTAATTAAATAATGTACATTTTCCCAAATACAAATGGAATTGAGAATCATTGTCTGTTTTTTTCTTCAACGCCTTGGACCCGAAGTACTGAATATATTTAAGATCATAAAGTATTACATTTGTGTCTTTGATAGTCTGCTGTCCTTTGTTTAAGGACAGCAGGCAGTTTCCATTCCAAATAAAGTTGGAGAGCAGGCCATTTATTTTATTCAAAAATTTACATGAAATTGAAACTGTCAGGGCCTGGAATAAATACATCAACCTTGTTAATATATTCATTTTGATTATGTTGGCCCTAACTAACATAGAAATAGGGAGAGATCACCATCTCTGAACATCAGATTAAATCTTACCTATTAAAGGAAAGTAATTGATTTGATATGCCTCCTCCAGATTGCATGGTATCAGTACACCCAAGTTTCCAATTAAATTGACTTTCTAAGCATGAGAAGTCATAATTAGAAATTGGCAATAGTCCAGTTTTCTCACAATTCACATTGATTCCTGATACAGCATCGTATGTATCCAACAGCAGGAAAATAAATGACAGAGAATGTTCTGGTTCAGATAAATAAAGTAAAATGTCATCTGCATACAATGATATCACATGTTGATCTCCACCAATCTCTATGCCCCGGATTGAGCCAGGAGTTCTAATTATTGATGCTAGGGATTCTGTGGTTAAAGGAAATACAAAACTAGAGAAAGGAATACCTGTCTTGTCACTCTTGATAACTTGAATAATTCAGAGATCTGTCCATTTGTTCGTATAGATGCTTTGGAGGATGTGTACAATAGCTCAATCCAGGAAATATATATTGACAAAAACACTTTTTTTTGGGGGGGGGGAACAGCCACCAAATATGCCCTAATGAATGTTTCCAGCATCTATTGATACTGCCACTTGGATCATTCAAGTTCTTGGTATGATGTATTTAATTGAAGAAGAAAAAAACGGTGGAGATTGTCTGAAGACATCCTTTTCCGTATTAACCCTGTTTGATCTTAGTGAATCAACTTTTGTATTACTGTTTCTATCCGAAAAGCCAATACCTTAGCAAGGATTTTGTAATCCACATTCAAGAGTGATACTGGGCTGAAGGATCCTCATTACAATGGATCCTCATCTTTCTTTTTAAGTAGGGTGATTGTAGCCAAGCATAGTGACTGGGGAAGTACATTTTTCTTTAGCGCTGCTGTGAGTTTAAGTAACATAGGTTTTAGTAATTTGGGATGAAAGTGTCCATAAATTCCACTGGGAATCCATCATTACCAGGAGATTTTCAATTTTTGTAGATTATTGATGGCCTCCAACAATTCATCTGGGGTAATGTTTCTATCTATATTAATTTTCTTGGGTTCACCTATAATTGTTAAGGTGGCCTTTTTAAGGAAATGGTCTATATCCTCCATTGAACTTTTATTTTTGGATTGATACAGTTTGTGATAAAATGTTTTAAAGACAATTGATTTCAGAAGGAGCCGTTATTATGCTACCATCTGGGGTTTGAATGCTATGGATGGTACTTTTCTCTACAGAAATAACGTCTTAATTTGCCAAGCAAGCATTTTCCCTACACTTTCACTTTTCTCAACATATTGTTGCTTGGATTTCATGGCAGACATTTCTGCAGATCGGGTGTTTGTGTTATATTCAAGCCTCAAAGTGTTTAACTGACTTAGCTTAACAATTGTGCACTGGTCCGTAATCACTCATTCACTCAGGACTTATTTATTCATTCAGGTCTGTATATACTTACTCATGTACAGTTGTTATATCATATCACATGCAATATTGCAAGTAATTCTTGGACTTAACTTACGTAGTCATTCACTCAGGAATGCATTTCATTCACTCAGGAATGCATCTTCTCATCTCCAGCGTCGGTTCTTACAAAATCCCCCCATTATAATATTTTGATTGTTTTAGTAAAAGGTCATTAATTAACTTTTGGTCATCTTCATTTGGGCAATAACAATTCAGTAAAGTTACATTTTCCTTTTACCATGACGAAACATCCATTTTGTACTGAAGTAATTTCTGTAGTCTTAAATGGTACTTTTTTTAATCAACGATTTATCAATGACGCTATCGCTTCGGGCCAAACACTGCCCTGTGACTATTCACGATACAGCACTGCCTCCTGTGTCTTGCTTAATTACAAAAAAAAAATCAAGTGTGGTCATATCTTAATGTTCAACATTGTTTTGTGTACAATATTTGTCATTTTAACCCACCGTAGCAGCCATTTTTGAGCACAATGCTCATTTCATTAATGAATGTCAATTGGCTTGACGGTTTTGATATCCCTTCATCATGATCCTTTACATCTCACAGCACAACAAACTGCTTAATATTATTTCAGAAATATTTTTTTCTTTCTTCAAACATGCATAAAACATTGTGTAAAAGTATCATGACATCTTAAAAGGTTGAATTACCCATAACCCTCTAAGAACAGCGCCACATGGCACTTAAGTATTCATAACTTGCAAAAATGTAATAATTCTATATCAGCACAACACAGAAATTAAGTGTTTAACTCAAATATCAATATGTCTGACTACTACTTTATTATTTGGCGCAGCGGTCTAAGGTACTGCATCTCAGTGCTAGAGGCGTCACTACAGACACCCTGGTTCAATTCCAGGCTGTATCACAACCGGCCGTGATTGGAAGTCAGAGTTTGGCCGGTGTAGGCCATCATTGTAAATAAGAATTTGTTCTTAAATGACTTGCCTAGTTAAATAAAAGTTAAATAAAACATAATAGAATCAAGTAAGAAACTTATTTAATACATTTGATTTTTTTCGTTTTTTCTCACTCCATTGTTGGGAAGGGCCCATAAGCATGACATCTGGAAGCAGGGGTGCTGACGGTGCTACAGCACCCCCTGAAAAATCTGAATATAAAAATAATAATAAAAATATATACTGTATGTAGTGAACTGGGATTAGTAGTGAACTGGGATTTTACTACTTCAGTAACCTTTTGTAGCACATGCAAAAAAACATGCAAGCATCTTCCTGTGGCAATGCCCGTAAGTAAGCATTTCACTGTTAGTCTAACTTCAAAATATTGATTAAGCATAATTTGTAAAAACTCTAACTTTAGATTAGCAGAACACAGATAAAGTTATATTAACTCAATAACCAAGTATTTGTTAACAGTACTCAAAAACATTAAGTGCTAAGAACATCTGACATATGATTGAGTACCACTTATATGATTTGAGTTGTACAGGCAGTTGTTTGGGGAACCACTACTCAATTGATTTAATGAGTTAGGCAATTACTTTTTACAGTGTAGGAAATCAGATGAATAGAATCAGTTGAAATCAGATCAAACATACAGATCCAGGATATCTCCCAATGCCTTTTATTATAGAGAAAATGACAGGATGATCTCTGCCCACCACATCCAAACAATGTAATTAAAACAGTAGTCACCATCATCACCAGGCCAGACATTAACAACAGGTACAGGTTACCATAATCAGAGAGAAAAGCGATGTTGACAACACAATTGGTTTGTGTGTGTGTGTGTGTGTGTGTGTGTGTGTGTGTGTGTGTGTGTGTGTGTGTGCGTTCAGCAGAATTATTTATCCAAACTTTCTGATAGACTGATTTGCTCGGCCGCTTCATCAACGTTGGAGAACTGTGACAATGTCTCTGAGCCAGCAGCACGTCTCCTCCTGACACAAATGAAAATACAGAACAGACTAAACCCCACCATCGCCAGTGGAGCCAAGCAGACAAATAGGCCGACTCTGTCTCTTTCTAGATCAGGCACCCAGCTGACATCCAGCTTGTTGTGCAGACTGAGGTAGGAGGCAGTGCAGGTGTAGTTGTGGTTCTCTCTCAGTGCCTCTGTACTGATCTCCAGACTCTTCCTCAGGTGGTACGCCCCGTCTCCATTGGGCATTTAGTGCACAACTATGTGCACATTGACCAGTTTGCTCATCATGCCTCAATGCTGACCATGTCTAAATGCTTAATGTGTATTCTCCTTGAGGATCGTGATGAGTCAGAGATCTGTATTACCTAAGCAAACAAACCTGCATGCACCTCTCCCTCCATTGGCCTGTTTGTTGATAAGTCCCTGAGTCGTCCTGCCTTGTCATATTACAGCAAGGGGAGGAGGGGAGAGGAGGAAGGAGTTGAAGATGGGTGGAGGCAAAGGAGGGAGGTCCTGCCTGGAGAGCAGAGAGGCGGGGTCCTCTAACTGGAGCAGCAGTCATCCCGCTGCCTTACAGCAGTTGCCATGCAGCGACAGCGTGTGTATGTGTTTGTGCATCAAAAGGAGTGACACCAAAGGCAAGGGGGTGAACAGTAAAGATTAGTGTAGTTTGATGCTTAGGAAATCACATCAGTAGAATCAGTAGAAATCAGATCAGTAGAATCAGTAGAAATCAGATCAAACATACAGATCCAGGTGAGTAAGTGCAGTAGGCTGACAGTGCCTGGGAAAAGGTAAACAGGGATTGGCAGACAGACAAGCAGTGCTGTACTTTTTCCCTCTCTTACTCTCTCTGTTTCTCTTTCTCTGTCTCACAGTCGTGAAGAGGGCACCACAATTCCTCTTCCCCTACCGGAGGCTGGAAAGATTTGTCATGGGCCCTCAGATCCTCAAAACGTTCTACAGCTGCAACATTGAGAGCAACTTGACTGGCTGCATCACCGCTTTGTATTTAAACTGCTCATCACTGCGGGCCGAACTCCTTGCCATCCAGGACCTCTATACCAGGCGGTGTCAGAGGAAGGCACTAAAAATGGACAAAGACTCGAGCCACCCAAGTCATAGACTGTTCTCGCTGCTACTGCATGGCAAGTGATACGGGAGCGCCAAGTCTGTGACCAAAAGGCACCTGAACAGCTTCTACCCCAGAGCCATAAGACTGCTGGACAGTTAATTACAAAGCTAGACTGACTGTTTACATTGACCCCTTTATAACTTATTATTTATTATTATTATTATTTATTGCTCTATGCACAGACACTAGACTCTACTCACACACTCACACTTACTACACTGACACTACAACACACACACATATACGCTGCTGCTACTCTGTTTATTATATATCCTCATGTCTAGTCACTTTAACCCCTACCCACATGTACATACTGTATTACCTAAACTTCCTCGTACCCCTGCACATTGACTCGGTACTGGTATTCCTTGTATATAGCCTCGTTATTGTATTAATTGTGTTACTATTTCATTTAGAAAATATTTGTTTTACTTTTTAACTCTGCACTGTTGGAAATAGGCTTATAAGTAAGCATTTCATTGTAAAGTCTACACCTGTTGTATTTGGCGCATTTGATTTGATTTGTCCTGCATGCCTGCCTGCACTTAGCTCAGAGCCTCCCGCTGGTCCTTGTCTCCCTCCCTCTCGTCTGTCTGTTATGGTGTTGTTGTGGTCTCCAGGATCGCTACCAGTTTCCTGCAGCCAAAACAGGAATTTGTCAGAGCTCTCGGCCCCATGAAACCTTATCGAAATACATCAACCGTGACCACTTAGGGGGCAATTGTGACAGTTGGTGAGGAGGGGGACACAGGGGGACACAGGGGGAGATAGTGGGAGACGGAGGGAGTGGTGTAATTAACGGCTGCTCACCTGCAGACCTGATGCCCAGATTTGGGCCCCACTGGCTCGTTAAGTAAGTATTTGCACGCAAACTAGTGATATTTGATCCACCCCAGTGTCAAGTGCTTCCATAATGTAAAAAATTGAAGAGCGGTAGGCTCTCTCGAGCCTCTCAGCTGGCAGTTTGATTCAGATTTTATTATCCGGGCTGCTTCTATAATAAGCAGGAACTGTCCTGACGCATTAGGCACACTTGGCGGAACACCCCGTACAGCCCACTCCCTCCACACACACACACACACACACACACACACACACACACACACACACACACACACACACACACACACACACACACACACACACACACACACACACACACACACACACACACACACACACACACACACACACACACCACTTAGCCAGAGGAAATTGACTCTACCTCCGCTAGCCTCTCCTCTAGTGGAGACTAGCAGACGTAACCCCTTTATATCCATCCATCTCTCTCTCTCTCTCTCTCTCTCTCTCTCTCTCTCTCTCTCTCTCTCTCTCTCTCTCTCTCTCTCTGGTGTCTCCCCATCAATTAAGCAGTCTCTCCATCTCATTGGTCCTGAGTTTTTATCTCCAAGGCAACAGACACACCTCTCCTGGTGCTGTGTCATCCTTTGTGGAGCTGTGAGGTAACATGTTAATTACACAGCAAAACAATGTCAGTCTTTCTAAGAATGTTTTTAAAAATATATTTTATTGACCAAATTGACAAAGGTTCCCGCTTTACTTTAAGTGGATCTTATGAATACCTTATAAAGCATTCATATAGGCTTCATAATCACTGCATAAATGGGTCATATGTCATCCATAACCCTATTTCATGATCAATAAAAGATTAATAAATATGAACAAATAAATGTACACACAGTTATGCCACATTATGCATCTTTGTAGAGCATGATATATACAGTTATACGAAGGCTTCATAAGATGCACTTCAAATAAAGTGGGACCCAACATTTTTTTGAAATGTATTACTTTTGAGATTGTTTTGATTTTCCCAAACAGTATAGCTTGTATAAAGAAATTGTATTTTGAGAATAAACAAAATGATTAGGCCAATGGGGTAACATTGGGAAAACATATATAGTTACTGTAAGACTGTAGATAGTTAGTGGTGTAATCTTTCTTAACAAACTACTTCCAGGTCAGCAGGACTACTCATCTATGCAGATCTATGAGCAGAACCCTGGGGTATGCGTGTGTCTAACCCAGCCACAGAAAATGTGTTTGTTTTTGTGTGTGTGGGTGTGTGTCTCTAACTCAGCTAGTGAGTAAGTGTGTGTAACCCAGCAGTGTGTGTGTATCTGCTCGCATCTGTGTGTGTGTGAGTGTCATGATGCTATATTTACAGCGGGTCGCCTGGCAGTAACTGGGCTGAGACAGACATTATTATGTTGCAACTTTTTACACACTAGATTCTGGAGCCACAGAAATACTATCTACACTCTATTTTACACACTAGATTCTGGAGCCACGGAAATACTATCTACACTCTATTTTACACACTAGATTCCGGAGCCACAGACATACTATCTACACTCTATTTTACACACTAGATTCTGGAGCCACAGAAATACTATCTACACTCTATTTACACACTCAATTCTGGAGCCACGGAAATACTATCTACACTCTATTTTACACACTAGATTCCGGAGCCACAGACATACTATCTACACTCTATTTTACACACTAGATTCTGGAGCCACAGAAATACTATCTACACTCTATTTACACACTCAATTCTGGAGCCACAGAAATACTATCTACACTCTATTTTACACACTAGATTCTGTAGCTACATAAATACTGTCTATACCAGGGGTGGGCAAACCTTTTGGCTCAAGGGCCACATTGAGTTTTTGAAGTTAAGGGCCACATACTATATGCGTGACAAAACATGTGAAGCCTTTATTCATTTTCACATTGACACGCAACTACTAGTGTACTGTACAGTAGGTGTACATACGCTTGCAGAACAATTCTAGTGCTCTGCCTCATTGAGCAGCTGAATGAACTGACGATGGTTAAGCCCCCTTGCCCGTATAAAGTTGACAAGTTTTACAACCACTTTGGGAACATTTTCCAGCTTTAACACACTTTTACAGAGGGCTTCCTGATGAACAATACAGTGAAGAAATATAAATTCCTCCGAGTTAGGGCTTTCTTCTTTTACTTTGTCTTGTAATCTTTTTAGTAGGCCAATGTTTTTACCGGTTAGATTTGGTGATCCATCTGTTGTGACGTTTGTCAGCTTGCTCCACCGTAGATTAATTTTTTCCAAGCAGGCAGACACCCTGTCATATAAGTCAGATCTGCTGGTTGTTCCCATCATTGATTCCGTCGCAAAAAGTTCCTCTGTTATTTCAAAGTTCTAATTTATTCCTCTGACAAAAATTAAAAGTTGAGCGGTGTCTCTGACATCAGTACTCTCATCCAGTGCTATAAAAAAAAGATCAAAGCCATCTGCTTTCTTTTTCAACTCGGAGATTAGCTCCTCACCTACCACTTCCACGCGCCTGGTGATGGTTCTGCGTGATAAGCTAATTTTCTCGAATTGGCTTTTACTCTCAGGACAAAGTATAGCAGAAGTCTCCACCATACACTCTTTCACAAAAGGCTTGCTATGCTTTGCGATTTTATGTGCCACTACGTAGCTTGCCTTATATACGGAATCTTGAGTAGAGCACCGTTTAGTAAATGTAAGTTGTTGGGCTTTTAAGTTTCAGGCCTTCCTTGCCTTTTCCTGAGAGGACATATTGCAAGCGTAGTTAGCATGCTTGCTTGAAAAATGATGATTGAGATAACAATCCTTAAAAACGGCAACAGTTTCTTGGCATATCAGACATACCGCCTTATGTCCAATATTAGTAAAAAAGCATTTTGCAGTCCATTCTTCTTTAAACACACGACATTCAGAGTCCACTTTTCTAATGTTCACAGCACTCATTTTTCACTTCAAAAGTCATCAAGCAGTGAAGTGGCTACCATCTACACTCTATTTTACAGAGTAGATTCTGGAGCCACAGAAATACCATCTACACTCTATTTTACAGAGTAGATTCTGGAGCCACAGAAATACCATCTACACTCTATTTTACAGAGTAGATTCTGGAGCCACAGAAATACCATCTACACTCTATTTTACAGAGTAGATTCTGGAGCCACAGAAATACCATCTACACTCTATTTTACAGAGTAGATTCTGGAGCCACAGAAATACCATCTACACTCTATTTTACAGAGTAGATTCTGGAGCCACAGAAATACCATCTACACTCTATTTTACAGAGTAGATTCTGGAGCCACAGAAATACCATCTACACTCTATTTTACAGAGTAGATTCTGGAGCCACAGAAATACCATCTACACTCTATTTTACAGAGTAGATTCTGGAGCCACAGAAATACCATCTACACTCTATTTTACAGAGTAGATTCTGGAGCCACAGAAATACCATCTACACTCTATTTTACAGAGTAGATTCTGGAGCCACAGAAATACCATCTACACTCTATTTTACAGAGTAGATTTTGGAGCCACAGAAATACCATCTACACTCTATTTTACAGAGTAGATTCTGGAGCCACAGAAATACCATCTACACTCTATTTTACAGAGTAGATTCTGGAGCCACAGAAATACCATCAACACTCTATTTTACAGAGTAGATTCTGGAGCCACAGAAATACCATCTACACTCTATTTTACAGAGTAGATTCTGGAGCCACAGAAATACCATCTACACTCTATTTTACAGAGTAGATTCTGGAGCCACAGAAATACTATCTACACTCTATTTTACAGAGTAGATTTTGGAGCCACAGAAATACCATCTACACTCTATTTTACAGAGTAGATTCTGGAGCCACAGAAATACCATCTACACTCTATTTTACAGAGTAGATTTTGGAGCCACAGAAATACCATCTACACTCTATTTTACAGAGTAGATTCTGGAGCCACAGAAATACCATCTACACTCTATTTTACAGAGTAGATTCTGGAGCCACAGAAATACCATCAACACTCTATTTTACAGAGTAGATTCTGGAGCCACAGAAATACCATCTACACTCTATTTTACAGAGTAGATTCTGGAGCCACAGAAATACTATCAACACTATTTTACACAGTAGATTCTACTTTATAAATACATTTTGTTCCTCTAAAGATACATCATATAGAAAACATTTTATTTTACTGTATTAAATCAGGAATATGTTTAGAATATGCATTTCTTTCTATTAGTAAACTGTTGTCCAGCTATTCTTTGTTTCTTAATTATTTTCTATGTTAGCTGCAGTTTTTTATGTTATTGTTTGAACTTGAACTTGAACTTAATCTAGAATTCTATATAGTAATGTTAGTGGATGATTTACATTGCGTGAAAATTCACATCATGTGCATACTATTTATATTTTTGATAACTTAATGCGTAATCGGCCTGTTAAATGTGTTTTAAATAGTGGTATTTAGTCTCATGAAGTATATATTTAATTCTCATGGCAGTGTTCGGTGTTGGGAGGTTTTGGTAACAGTGGCTATATTTAACAGGACTGATGAAACAGTGTTTCTGCCGCAGTGTGCAGTAGCCTTAGGCGGGTTGGTTGCCTGCTGATTTAGGCGATACAGAGAGGCAACAGTCTGAGACCGCTTCACACAAGGGACAACAAACGCAGCAAACAGCCAAAAACGTGTTATATAAACCAGAATAAAAACACCTTAGCATTTTAAGTAACTTTTTTACAGCTCTGGAAAATTGACCATTGTTTGGTGTAAATAGGACAAGTGATTGCATAGGCATTACACATTTTTGGGGATGTTACGCAAGAGGAGCCTTTCAGCTAATTCCATCAAAGCCATGAGAGTAGGTTTAGTTTATAATTGGACATCTTTATTTCAGTGTGTTTTCCAGCAGTGCTTCCTCTGTGTAGAGCAGCTCTGAGCCAATGGGAATCGGAGTGATAATACATCTCATTCTCCACAGCACTGAGTTTGACCCGGCACCAGCCTCCATGACGGATCAGCCAGGGTGTTTAGCCTTCCAGCACTGTGTATCACATTATGACACATACACACACACACACACACACGGCACATCCTT
The DNA here is from genome assembly GCA_023634145.1 of Thymallus thymallus. Lineage (NCBI taxonomy): Eukaryota > Metazoa > Chordata > Actinopteri > Salmoniformes > Salmonidae > Thymallus > Thymallus thymallus. The sequence continues at coordinate 25,368,617 of CM042407.1, forward strand.
TCGTTTCACAGACTTATGGCTTGTCTCTGTTTGGAGTGGGCGCCCAACCACCTACTGCCACTTTAAGACGCTCTGACTCACCTACACAGATCAGCTCAGGGGGCTGTGAGTGTGACTGTGTGTGTGTGTGACTTTGTGTCTTCGTGTTATATCAAACTCCTTGCATTAGTCCTGCTCTTCCTCAGCTTTTTCTCACTTCGTGGTGACAAGTGCAGCTGTTTTCTGACAATAGTGCTGTCTTTGCGTCAAGCAGGAATCATCCACATCCCCAGATTAATATAAATGTGCCACAGGCTTTGCGTTACTTTCTCAGATGTAGACGTCTCTCTATGAGAATCCTCAGGCATCCGGAGGAGACATGCTGTTCACAGAGAAGTCAAATGACTCTGTTTATTCATCTCTGCTGCCAGATGATGATGATCTGTGTTCGGCCTGATTTATAGAAGTCTAAAGTACAGTACAGTATGCTGGAGAGGTGACTTGAGAGGAGTACTAGACATAACAGTACTTTCTTTAATGAGGAGATCCTGTGGTCGGCTTCTTAGAGGACCACAATGTATTACTGCTGGTTAGAGAGAGGTTGTACAAGCAGAGTGCATACTGCAAGTACTGTAGCTGGTGGGAATAGCAGGCAGGCCGACAGGCGCAGAAGTTTTCACCAGCATGCTTTTGAGTCTAAAGTCCTCCAACTTTATACTGCATTATTAAATCGCATATAAATTATTCAACGATCTTCATATAAAACAAATATTTTGCAACTTGCACCTACAAATGGGAAGGGAAACATTTACCCTATAGAAAGATAAATAGTTAGAAGAGTTTCTTCCTGTACATTCTATTAAGTAGTTTATCTGCGGGCAGCAAATGGAGTGTGTCTCCCTGGGGGTGAGTGGTGCTGATGGTGTTGTACACACATATATCCAGCAACACACACACTCTGATGGTGTTGTACCCAAATATATCCAGCAACACACACACTCTGATGGTGTTGTACCCACATATATCCAGCAACACACACACTCTGATGGTGTTGTACCCACATATATCCAGGAACACACACACTCTGATGGTGCTGTACCCACATATATCCAGGAACACACACACTCTGATGTGCGTACTAGAATACTTCACAGACAGACACTTTTAATGACATCTCTCCTTTCCTGAGACCGGTTTAGGGATCATTATGGTCTGGATGGAGTCAAAGCAGTCCTGTGTGTGTGTGAGAGAGTGTGTGTGTGAGAGAGAAAGCATGACGCTGTCGCCGGCGGTACGGCGGGCGGTGGCGTCAGAATGGGCTGTGGGTCGCGTGGTCGAGTTACTCACACCTTCCTGCACACTTTAAGGAGGCATCCAGGAAGCCTGCTAGATGCACGCAGCACACACACACTGATGTATACGCACACTCAAACACACACAGACACTTAAAAGCTCGCCGACTACTGAACATTCAGTTAATTAGGCGTACTTTAGTCTACATTTAGTACGAAGCAATTTACAGTCTGTTCCTGCCCAGAGACCTTGACATAAAATCCAGACAGGGCTTTTATAGTTTAGAGAACACAAATTCTATTCATATTACATTACAAAAAACGATATATCTTCAAATTATTTTTTAAAGCTTTAGGGCAAGACTAAGGAGAAAGATGGACTGCCTTTTAGATTAAATAATTCCTTCTGTGAAAGTTCACACGTAATTTCCTAGATAATCTTTGAGAGATGTATTTCATATTATAAATCGGGTGACGAGCTCTGAATACTGATTGGCTGACAGCCGTGGTACATCTGACCGTATATAACGGCTATGACAAAATATGTATTTTTACTGCTCTAATTAAGTGGCTAACCAGTTTACCTCTGGGGTTTGTTGAAATACCTCACGGCTACTGTCGCTCAGTTTCTCCTCTTCCCCTCACATGCAATAAAGTTTGCTGCCTCATGTGGGGGATCTCTCCTTCCTTTTGAAGCCTCATACTTTTTTGGGTCCATAATTTAAACATTTACCTTGCTTGCTTCTGCGTGCGTTGCCCTCCTGCATTTTTAAAGGCCGGGCATTGAGGGATTTTCTATGATGCTCTCATGCTTTATTCTGATCACGCAAGGTGCTGCTCTCCCACAGAACGGGAACTCTAGCATACATGCACATACTCACACTCATGTGTACGCACACACGGTGTGTAACAGTCTGTTTGCAGGGTGAAGTGTGTCTTGTCCTCTCCTCTGTGGTATTTCAGTCAAATGTCAAACTGAGATCAGACATGTTCGTCAGGCTCAAGTAAAGATGGGTTCCTTTCTAGCTTTGGAGAAAACATCCAACAAACCAGAAAGTTATTATTCATTTTATATTCATCCATCATGTAGAATATTGTTGGAGAGGAGTACAAAATATCAGTCATAGAACTATAACTTTAGTTTTCTCTCAACTTTATCATAGAATATTTTTGTATTATTATTATTACTTTATTATTTTAATCTTGATTTATTCTCGTTTTTAGAATATTGTATTTTTATTTGTTCTTATTTTGTAGTTCTTATTCATGAATACTGCTTTACTGCTATTTAATTCAACAGCTTGATGGATAGTTAATGTCTGTGTTTACCAAATGAATACACCACATTGTATTTATTTATTTTACCACAAACATTCACTTTTTCCTTTCAATATGTAGAGGTAATTAGTAGTATTTTCTGTCATGAACGCCAAATACAAGTGTAGAAATTGTGAATGTGTTTTTTAGATGAAATACATGGTCAGGGTGCAACAGTGCAACAGGTCCACCACACATTTAGATAGACATATATATGTTTTATTGTCACAAAAATTAAGGTGCAGTGAAATGTGTTGTTTTACAGAGTCAGCCATAGTAGTATTGCACCCCTTCAGCAAGTTAGGGTTAAGTGCCTTGCTCAAGGGCACATCAACAGATTTTGTTCAGCTTCGGCTCAGTTAAACCTTTTGGTTACTGGCCCAATGCTTTAACCGCTAAGCTACCTGCCGCCCAAAGGTACTTCTTGTAAACATGTAGTAACATACAACAGTTTTACTCCTGTGGGTTGCCATTACAGAGTTCCCGTTCTGTGGGAAAGCAGCACCTTGTGTGATAAGAACAAAGCAAGAGAGCATGATAGAAAATCCCTCAATGCATTGACTTCCTGTCAAAAGAAACTGTTTATCAATAAAGATAACATTTAGTTTTTAAAATGTAAAATGTATTCATGGCAATTTTTTAGCTGATACAATTTGTAAACTCAAACTGAATTGTTAACACTCAGATTGTACCAAATTATTTATACAAATTTCCCTAATTTTTGTTGTTAGACTATTACTTTGGTCTAATTCCCCCCCTTCTGTATTCTTCTCTCGGGCCGCATTCTTCCCTCAGACTCTCGTCTCCCCTTCATCTGCTGTCATTTAGATTCTCTACTAACATGTGAATTTAGGTCAGCCTACAGTCTCCTCTCCAAATCCCCTCTCTCCTCTCTTGCTGCTCTCTCACTCCTCGCGCCCACTCTCTGGTTTCTCAGGAACACCAGGACAGAGGCATTTCACACCAGATAATCTGATTGGGAGAGTGTTTAAAAAAAACACCAACAACAACAAGGCCAATATAGAGAGGGTTACAGAGGGGTAGATAGGAGTAGAGGGGGTCAGTTGAGCTTAGAGAAGAGTAGAAGGAAGGAGGAAGGAGCCTAGGGTGTGGGTGAGAATAAAGCTCAACATTCTCTCCCCTGCCAGCAAACACCGCTTCCAGTGCTGGCACCACGCATACTAACAGACAGCCCATATGGACTAATTATGACACACACACACACACACACACACACACACACACACACACACACACACACACACACACACACACACACACACACACACACACACACACACACACACACACACACACACACACACACACAGAAGCTGGATTGAGTGAAGGCAGTGTTGAGGGGTGTGTAATGTAATGGTAGGGGGGGTTTCTCTACTTCCGGGGCTCAGTGGGAGAGCTGGCCCAATTACTCAGATTTACACACAACATCCATGAATGAGGTTCACAATCGATGCACACCATACTGTTTGTCTGACACTTATTCAGACTTATTATTAACACACACTGTGTCAAGTGTGAGTGAGACAATTTCATAACCAATAGGTTGTATACATTTTCTAATAACGCCCCCCGCTGTAAATCTATACTGTTAATTGACTATAATTTTCCTAATAGGGTTAAGCTATGTTATGCTATACTAGGCTATATGAGGGGCTACAACCGTGGGAATCGGCAGTCTAGCTAGTTACAACCATCATAGAACTAAAAGAGAGAAATATGGTAAAAAAAAAACAACAACAACAGATCATGGGAAAAAATATATATTTTCAATAGAAATGATCTTAAGCAACTGAGTGATGATGCTACACAGTTCAAACCACTAGCTCATCAGACAAGATCACACATGAGGGCAGAACTGTCACCATGAGAAACACTTTACACATCAAATGACAACTTAATTCTGCCTGCATGTAGTTCCTGAACAAAATAAACTAATAACAGAATACCTTTCCTGAGAGTTTAGAAGTCTTTCCCTATCTATTTCTCACATTCTCTCCCTTTATCTGTATGTTCTGTTTGTGTGTGTGTGTGTGTGTGTGGTGTGCGCGTGTGTGTCCTGTTGAGTCTTAAGGGTTTGAATGTTCTTATTTATTGCTGTGAATGTGACAAGGCAGCAGGAGCTAACTAGAACAACGGCTCAGCCACTGTGACCAGCAGCAGGCTCTGTGTAGTCCTGTGAAGGTGACAAGGCAGAAGGGGCTGACTGGAACAACGGCTCAGCCACTGTGACCAGCAGCAGGCTCTGTTTAGTGCTGTGAAGGTGACAAGGCAGCAGGGGCTGACTGGAACAACGGCTCAGCCACTGTGACCAGCAGCAGGCTCTGTGGAGTGCTGTGAAGGTGACAAGGCAGCAGGGGCTGATTGGGCAAATGGCTAGGCCTCTGTGAACAGCAGCAGGCTCTGTGTGCACCCCTTTACACACGTAAGGGTCATTAGTGTCATGGTGTGTTTAGGTATAACAGATCTCTGACTCATCACGATCTTACACATTGAGCATTAAAACATTTAGAGCAATCTGAGAAGACAGTAGTTTATTTTTTATTTTATTTAACCTTTATTTAACTAGGCAAGTCAGTTACAGTTTTTTTTATTCGCTTTGGTACTGTCATCGCAAGTATGTGGTAAAACCTCACAATTGTTAGTACAAAACTCCAAGCAGATCATCAAAAAAAATGTTTTTTCAAACCTGTAATCACATGTTCAATTGACTAAGTACAACGCACAAAATTACACATTCACTTTTTCACCACACCTAATCAGTGTGTCATCAAAGAAATACCTTTCTTATGAAGTAATTGTCTTTCACAATGCAATGCTCACAATACATTTAATATGCTTCTCATCTGATTTGCGTAAATACATTTGACCAACACTTAATCCAACTGATCTTAATGGTTAATCACTGAACTGTTTGGTAAACCTATAGATTTTCATTTCAGCAATATACAGTATATGGATTTTGAGAACTACAGAAATAAAATGTGTGTTTGTACGAACATATAAATTACGTGTAACCACACATGATGAATACTCGTTATTGCTAATTTATTTCACATAGTGGTAACCACAATTGGTCACTATAAGTGGGGGTGTAAACACTGGCAATTTCTTTCAACATGGAGCAGGATAGACAGCAAGGAATAGGAAGAGCTCATGGACAAGGGATCCGTCAGAGAGGTGGGCATGGGCACCAACAGAGAGGTGGGCATGGGCACCAACAGAGAGGTGGGCATGGGCACCAACAGAGAGGTCAGAGAGTTGGGCATGGGCACCAACAGAGAGGTCAGAGAGGTGGGCATGGGCACCAACAGAGAGGTCAGAGAGGTGGGCATGGGCACCAACAGAGAGGTCAGAGAGGTGGGCATGGGCACCAACATAGAGGTGGGCATGGGCACCAACAGAGAGGTCAGAGAGGTGGGCATGGGCACCAACAGAGAGGTCAGAGAGGTGGGCATGGGCACCAACATAGAGGTGGGCATGGGCACCAACAGAGAGGTCAGAGAGGTGGGCATGGGCACCAACAGAGAGGTGGGCATGGGCACCAACAGAGAGGTAGGCATGGGCACCAACAGAGAGGTCAGAGAGGTGGGCATGGGCACCAACAGAGAGGTCAGAGAGGTGGGCATGGGCACCAACAGAGAGGTCAGAGAGGTGGGCATGGGCACCAACAGAGAGGTAGGCATGGGCACCAACAGAGAGGTAGGCATGGGCACCAACAGAGAGGTCAGAGAGGTGGGCATGGGCACCAACAGAGAGGTCAGAGAGGTGGACATGGGCACCAACAGAGAGGTGGGCATGGGCACCAACAGAGAGGTCAGAGAGGTGGGCATGGGCACCAACAGAGAGGTGGGCATGGGCACCAACAGAGAGGTCAGAGAGGTGGGCATGGGCACCAACAGAGAGGTGGGCATGGGCACCAACAGAGAGGTCAGAGAGGTGGACATGGGCACCAACAGAGAGGTGGGCATGGGCACCAACAGAGAGGTCAGAGAGGTGGGCATGGGCACCAACAGAGAGGTGGGCATGGGCACCAACAGAGAGGTAGGCATGGGCACCAACAGAGAGGTCAGAGAGGTGGGCATGGGCACCAACAGAGAGGTCAGAGAGGTGGACATGGGCACCAACAGAGAGGTGGGCATGGGCACCAACAGAGAGGTCAGAGAGGTGGGCATGGGCACCAACAGAGAGGTCAGAGAGGTGGGAATGGGGCCCGTCAAAGGGTTGGTCATCAGAGAGAGGGAGGCAGAACTGTTGTCTCTAATGAAGTCCGGGCCATCATCGTTGATCATGTGGTGAACCGAGGCCTTACTATGGCAGAGGCTGCCAGATTAGTTGATCCAAATCTAAAAAGATCAACTGTCAATTCTATAATCCGAACTTTTCGCCAAGAAAACCGGTAAGTGTGGAGGATGTATACTATTACATTTACAATAAATTTGTAATGCATGTAAATTCATCAGACATGTTACAGCATTCGTACAGTATGATCTATTGACAGTGTACTCTGTTCTATGCTTAGAATTGACAGAAAACCCCACAGTGGTGGCTGTGGCCGTGTGCTGACCGACCAGCAAGAGTGGGCAGTGGTGGAAATGGTGAGGGCCAGGAATGATATACGGCTATCAGAAATAAAGCAGGCAATTGAGGAGAACAATGACACCTTTGCCAATGTGGCATCCATCAGCCTACCAACAGTAGGCCGCCTTTTAAAGAGGCACCAGGTATCAATGAAACACATTTACCTGGTGCCTTTTGAGAGAAACAATGACCGGGTGAAACAACTGAGGACTGAGTATGTTCAGGTACAGCACTATATATTGTATTACTGTTACTATTTGATGCATCACTTACGTCATATGTATATTGGAACAACACTGTAAAAAGAACTAACCAAAATATATTTTTTAGAGGGTTATGGTGCTTGACACTGATGTGAACCATCACAAGTACTTTTTCGTTGATGAAGTGGGCTTTAACCTGGCCAAAACTCGTCGCCGTGGACGGAACATCATCGGCCAACGGGCCACTGTCCAAGTGCCTGGACAATGTGGAGGAAACATCTCCTTCTGCGCAGCTATCTCTGAAGATGGTGTGGTAGGACGTAGGCCATTACTTGGCTCCTATAATGCTGCATATCTTATTGAGTTTCTCAATGAAATTGAGCCGGCCTGTCAAGGTGAAGGGGTCACCTATGTAATTGTGTGGGACAATGTCAGGTTCCACCACGCAGAGGTAGTTCAAGCATGGTTTCAGGCCCATCCCCGATTCATGACCCTCTACCTGCCTCCATACTCTCCTTTCCTCAACCCTATTGAGGATTTTTTTTCAGCATGGAGGTGGAAGGTCTATGATCGCCAACCCCTTGAGCGTGCCACCCTCCTTCAGGCCATGGATGATGCATGTGATGACATCAGTGTAGACCAATGTCAAGCATGGATTCGTCACGCCAACAGGTTTTTTCCAAGGTGTATGAACAATGATAACATTCATTGTGATGTGGACGAGAATCTATGGCCAATTGCTCAAGACAGGCTTGATCCAAATTAATGTAATGTGTGCACTAAATGTTATGTTTTGTTCTCATTTAGTTACATTTCATTATAGAAAGTATACCTATGTTACAATTATATCTGAAAAATAAAAACTAATTTGCCCAAATGATTGTAGAGGATGTCTTCATTGATCCTTCACTTGATTACACATAGGAAGGATATTTTGGAAATTATAGATTATGTAAATGTAAATGTAGCATATTAATTTCAGCACTTCCAAGGCCGATTTGAAACATGTATCTTGCATTGTTTGCTGTTGGATGAACTGATTGTTAAAAGTACTAAACTGAAAGAAGATCATACTGTTGTGTTTCGGTGATTTAACCAAATGTTCTCATTACATATTACAATAATCTTGTGTTTGAAACAATGATTATGTGGACTGAAACCATTTGCAACTGACTGAATGCATTACATCAGGTTTTGAAAGAATGACTAGCTGCGTTACAAGTGTGATCAGTTTGGATTTTTGTACTAAGAGTTTTGAAAATGTACACCTTACTTGTGAAAATAGTACCAAAGCGAAAAAAAAAACTGTAAGATAAAATTCTTATTTACAATGACGGCCTACCAAAAGGCAAAAGACCTCCTGCAGGGATTAAAAATATAAATAAATTAAATAAAGATATAGGACAAAACACACATCATGACAAGAGAGACAACACTACATAAAGAGAGACCTAAGACAACATCATAGATAGATAGATAGATAGATAGATAGATAGATAGATGATAGATAGATAGATAGATAGATAGATAGATAGATAGATAGATAGATAGATAGATAGATAGATAGATAGATAGATAGATAGATAGATAGATAGATAGATAGATAGATAGATAGACAGATAGATAGATAGATAGATAGATCATGATACATAGCATGGCAGACACACATGACAACACAGCATGGTAGTAACACAATATGACAACAACATGGTAGCAACACAACATGGCAGCAACACAACAGGGTACAAACATTATTGGGCACAGACAACAGCACAAAGGGAAGGTAGAGTCAACAATACATCACGCAGCTTTGATATGTGCTGGGAGAAGGACAGTGTCCCGTCCAGCCATACTCTCAAGTGCTTGTATGATGTGACAACCTCAAGCTCTAAACCCTCAGAGGTAGTAATCACACCTGTGGAGGGAGGGGTCTTTTTTAAATGCCTAAATCAGCAGACAGAACATTTTAGTTAATAAAAAAATGTATAAATGGATCAATGAAACCCCTTGCAGGTACATTTTTGTTGGTAAGAGAAAATTAAAGTCTCACAGGGTTATTTGACGGCTTAGAAACCTGGTATGAGAGGCTAGTCACTGGAAAAACTCCAAACCACGAATACACCGCTTGTCTTTTTGTTTGGCCCTGATTTGACACTATTTCTAAACTCAGTTAAGACCGACTGTTTCATTTCTCTCATGTCACAATAGGTATAGAATTGTTGTACATTTCCAGTGAATAATATACAGACATATAAACTGTTCCTTACCCTATACAATAAGCAGTGGTGGACAAAGTATCCAATTATCATACTTGAGTAAAAGTTAAGATACCTTGCTTATAGAAAATGACTAAAGTAAAAGTGAAAGTCACCCAGAAAAATACTACTTGAGTAAAAGTCTAAAAGTATTTGGTTTTAAATATACTTAAGTATCAAAAGTAAATCTAATTCGAAAAATATACTTAAGTATCAAAAGTATAAATAATTTCAAATGAAATCAGATGGCATAATCTTCTTTTTTTTTTTATTTAAGGATAGACAGCGGCACTACAACACGCATACATAATTTACAAACAAATCACTTGTGTTTAGTCAGTCCTCCTGATCAGAGGCAGTAGGGATGACCAGGGATGTTATCTTGATACAGTTTAAGTCTGAAGTTTACATACACTTAGGTTGAAGTCATTAAAACTCATTTTTCAACCACTCCACAGATTTCATGTAAATAAACTATAGTTTTGGCAAGTCGGTTAGGACATCTACTTTTACACAAGTAATTCTTCCAACAATTGTTTACAGACAGATTATTGTCACCATATCACAATTCCAGTGGGAATTATATTGTATTTACATTATGTAATAGAGTACAATACATCTGGTTTCAGATCTGTTTCTTAGTTCAAATATTTCCTTACAATAACTACAATTATTTTTATTTTTTTACAGTATTGTTTTATAGCCATTTAATAGCTGTACCATGCATTAACCCACATTGTCTGTTTGCTCTCAGTTGTAATAACTGTGTTACTGTAGAATTAACAAACTAGTTGAACCTTCTAATAGATTGAACAGAGCAGCATGGAAGACTGGGCAGACATTTTTATTGAATGATACTGTAGCTATGGACTCTTCTGTGGGTCCTGTTAGTCTGCGACTTCCCTGATTTAATTTATTTAAGCATGTAATCCAGCAATGGGTTAGGGTTAGGGTGACTCTTGACTATTTTCCAGTCCTTTGTAGTTCACTGAATATTATTTGATATAAAGCCATATGTTATTGTAATATAATGACATATTTGAATTGCTTTTTCTATAACTGTCAGGATATTTGGCTTGGCTTCATCTAGGTTATTTTAAGTTCACAGTCCATTGAGTCATCAATTATTGTAAGGATTTATGTTCAGAGAAGTCTGTGGAAACCGTTATGTTTTCCAGGTTTAGTGTCCAGAGACCTCTCTGGAATTCTCTATGTTCGTTTTGGAATTGGTCCCCAATTAGAGGCAGCTGTGCCGCATTGTCTCTAATTGGGGAGCCTATTTAAGTTCAGTTTTCCCACCTGTGTTTGTGGGTTTTGTGTGTGTTCTTTTGGGCACGCCTGTTCATGGTCGCTGTGTCTCCTTTTGTTATTTTTGAGTTTTGTGTAATAAAAGGGATGTTGTTGCAACACAGCTCTGCGCCTCGGGTCCTGTCTAACTGCGATCGTGACATTTATTGTCTTAAAAAACACATGCATGGACACACACACGTGCGTACACACAGTAGCATGCACAAACACGTGCAGATGTAATAGGTTATTTTATTTTCATCATTGACTGCATCTTTATTTGGAGGAATTGATGATTGTTTTGTATGTAATTATAGTATAGTTGTACACTTTAATGTTTTATTTCTTTAAAGACTCAGTGGGATAACACTTTTCTTGCTACTCATTTAATTGCTGCTTTTATGTACTGGGCTTTTAAATTTGGTTTAACAATTGATTGTTATGCAATTTATATTATCTCAGTTGTCTTTGAAATCCGTTATCTTTATATGTTAGTTTAAAGCTAGCAACTATAAGGCTTTCTGCTGCTCATAGATACATTCAAATACTGAAAAATATATTGTGGTTTCTGAAGAGTAAAGGCATAAACTTGCTTAGTCTTGCCATATTGTAGTCCTGGAATCTTTGACGTCTTTGCATCGACGTCGTCAAATATTGTTCCATTGTTTACATTTTTGTCTTCCGGGAACAAACTATCCAATCAATGAATCAGCGGAAACAAATCGTTTTTTATACACTGAACACATTGGGCCAAGGCTTTGATGGTAAACAACGCAAATTGCAATTAATAAAATTTCATAGCTTCAAATGATGGGGTGGAAAAATCACTTGACTTTTTCCTCATGGAATTTCGTATAAAAGACTAGCAGACACTAAAGACCATTTAAAGTGGAAATCGTACACACTGTCATTTAGAATATTTATTTCTTGGATTTCATGTCAACAATGGTTAATGGACGATTAACCTGTTCCTATTGTTGAAATTAATTCCCGTCAACACAGTGAGAGGATAACATGAATGAACCTGATGGAGAGAGAATGGAACGCAGCAGGTTCTAATGGGGTGGAGATTGGAATCCGCAGGCTGTGGGGGGCGAGGCTTGTTTCCAGAAGATAGGTCGGGCGGATCTAGGGGTCATGCTGTTTTTATTGGACTATAAGATTGACCCCCTCACGACCCCTGATTGGCCCCTGACCCGGGCAGTCAGACCATATCAAACTACTGATGCACACAGCCTTTCAGAGGGAGATTAGTACTGCCTGCCCCGCATATATTGACATCAGACTTAGGAACCCATGGCACGGTACAACTCAGATCAATACTGTAATACGTCTATTATACCAGTAATCAATCAAATGATGTTGAACTCTTTTATGACAATATTAATGTTAGGACAAAAATTGTGTCTTCAGAGAAAATTGTGGGGATAGGATTTGTGGCCCTCACCACATCACTTTATCCACTGTAGCAGAATAGGTTTGTAGATCATACATCTATGGCATTCCATGAAAAAAAAATCAATGGTTGTCACGTACAGTCCATTCTGCAAACAACAACTCAATAATCCATCACATACATCAGACTGGACAACTATTACCACCAGCTCCGGCCTGGTAGAAAGACAGTCAGCAAGTTCTTTCCAGGCTCAACCTCAGTGACCATAGAGACAGAACTATGGGAGGATGTGGACAGTTTCCCATTTTCCATAAAGGATTATCATTCATCCGCACAGTATAAGCCTTATTTTTCCATGAAGCCTGAGATATTGATTGCTGGACAGTGGACAGTGTCATCTTTTAATCATGTATTCATTATGGGGGAAGATTCAGAATGTTGCTGATAGAATGTTCTGAAGTATTTAACATAGTTTGATCTGTGTTAGCAGCATTCAGCTCTGTCCGTCTGGCTGTAGGGACCTCATCCTCTCTAGAAACCCCACCGCCACTCTCCTCTCCCCTCCCGTTGGCACAGCTCAGCTCGGCTCAGCCGGCTTGGCCCAGCTTCACACAGTGCTGCCAACCTCACTGTAACACTCACACAGACAGCTCTCTCTCTCTCTTTCATCCACAACTTGCCTAATTACCGAGTTTCCCTACACCGGACCCGGCAGTTTACGGCACAAAGAACTTTCCAGTTATTGTGCCCGAAAAAGCAGGGGAAAGCCGGGAGAGGCAGGGAGTAGGAGGAGAGCGCTTGGCATGCAAACACTCTGAGAAGCACACTGTTCGGATAAACACCATGCTCAAATGACTCCCTGCCAAGTCATCAGCACACGCCAGTGAGTCAGGACATACCTCACTTCATCATCTGTTACACAAAGAACCTCCTCCAGAATGTTTCATAATATTGGATTGTATGTTTATGTTAAATTGTATGTTTCTGGATCAAGGGATATGGCAAGAACTGGACAAAAAAAAAAAAGTAAGATGAGAAACTATTATTGTCATTCAAGTTGTTATTACAAAATGCTGTATTATTATTATTATTAATTATTATTATGATGAATATTATAATGATTGACTTTTAGATTTAAAAATTATAGATTTCAACTAATTATAGATCACTAATAAACATAAGTGCACCTGCTTTTGCTAATACTTTTTTGTTGCTCGTTTTCTGGTTCCTTTTCCTTTTCAATTTGTATAAATAAATGACATTTTAGGCTCCCATTTTTTACCCTTTTAATTGTGGTTCCTCAAATGTACATTATGGTGTTCACTTTTATTTTTATATTTGGAACTTTTTTTAAAGTAAATGAAAAACTATAATATGATTAGTCCATTAATATATTTTCCGCATTTAATTAACAAACAAAATGTCAGTACACAGTAGGAGTGCACCTAGACACACTTATCCTAAGACTCCTAAATAATACCTATATTTTTTTACAATGTTTCCCTACGGTGTGTATTCAAGGACAAAAAGAATGGATGCGTACCGGCTCACATAATGTATTATGTTTAAGGAGAGTGATGTTGACAGTGATCAATGGAAACTGATTTCTCTCTGAAAGAATCTGATATATCAGAAGGTTGTTTAGTGTAGCTTTGTGGTTCACACACAGCCAGCCATTTATTCCTCCAACCAACGCAGCTCTGTAAGCATAAATCCACTGGCCTGTCGTGGTTCTGCCTGACCCGGCCTGACAGTGTGTGTGTGTGTGGATGGCCCATCGTTGTGTCTGACCTGGGCTCTATAAGTCTACTCTCACTCACTCCTGCTTGGAGACAGATGGGAATTCTCCCAATCTGGGGCGTGCCACATGCATCCATCACGGTAGCGCTCTGGTTTTACAGTGATTTACGGCTCCCGGTGCCGCCCTGCTGTCCGGAAGAGTCTGACCATGGCCGCTTCATCACCCCAGCCTGTCCCTCTTCTGATACACTGTGGTATTAACCACCGCCTACTGACAGCCCAGAGATCAGAACTGGGCTGCAATGGGTTTGGATGTGTGTGTGTAATTCGGTGTGTGTGAGAGAATGTGTTTACTTAGAATGTGTTTACTTACGAATGTGTTTACTATGCATTTGAGTGTGTGTGTCGGTGTGTGTCGGTGCGTGCGTGTGTGCTCATGTCTATGTCCTTTTACAACAAAGAGGATTTTGCTCCAAACAGCTTAGAATCACACACACTCACACACACACACACACATAACCACACACACGCAGCTTAGAATCACACACACTCACACACACACATAACCACACAGACACAGCTTAGAATCACACACACTCACACGTACACATAACCACACACACACAGCTTAGAATCACACTCACACACACACACACATAACCACACACACGCAGCTTAGAATCACACACACTCACACACACACATAACCACACACACGCAGCTTAGAATCACACACACTCACACACACACACACACATAACCACACACACGCTGCTTAGAATCACACACACTCACACACACACATAACCACACACACGCAGCTTAGAATCACACACACTCACACGTACACATAACCACACACACACAGCTTAGAATCACACACACTCACACACACACATAACCACACAGACACAGCTTAGAATCAGTGCCGCTTTGAAGTGTTCTAATCCTTCCTCTACCTTCAAACAACCTCTCCTGAATCTGACCAGACCGAACTGCTCACGCCAGCCACATTCAGCTCCACAGCTCCATCTGAACACGTTTCACTGCATTAGCAGATCAGCTCAGGTCCTTAATGCCATTTGATAGAAACACTGGTCTGGGTTGTATTCTAGTGGCTGGAATGAGAGTTGGCTGTAAGCCTCCGTACAGTATGTGTTTGTGTTTTCTGGATTTGCCACAGATTAAAGTTTTACAAGACCAGCACCAATCTGTTCAGTGCAGACATATTTGACTGACTACATGCCTGCACCACTACTACATCACACTCTCTGGGCCACATACCCATATCTACAGGACTACAGTACCTTCATGTTTGACTTCCTCAGTCTCCAAATCTCCAAATGATTTATTTTATAGACTCTTCTTAGCACACAGTTATCGTAAAGATTTATTCACTTCTTCTCTATGGTACTCATTAAACCTTACTTTAATGGGGGTTACTTGCTTTCTCCTCGTCTCTCTCTATCTCTCGCTCTCTCTCTTCCTTCCTCTCTCTCTCCACCAATCCCATGCCAGATGGGGTCAGTGGTGCGTCATAGGAGAGCTTCCATTGGCTGAGTTGAGCCTGTCGCTGGAGAGGGCCAGGGGCACCGTTACAGAACGTTCATATAGGAATATGATTATAGAGTGAACTCCAATTCCCTATTCCAAACCAGAAAGAACAATGCATGTTCTACACAATGCATTTCTATCTGAATAGACTGCACTCTATCATTGGACCATTTTAAGCCCCATCTCTCAGTGAGGTGTTTTGCTTTGCGCCGTCTCTCTTTGTGTGTGTCTCTGTCGGTGCCGCTCGGCTGTTGGAGCTAGCGTGTTGGTTCACTTCTCCCTCTCTGAGATAGAGCCAAACGTATCCTCTTTCTCTCTTTCTCTCTCTCCTCCCTTCCTGAGCCAATCGTCTCTTCTTTACATTTCTGTATTTCTTTCTTTCCCTCGCTCTCGTTCTCTCTGAGCCAGCTACAGCCTCTAAAAGAATCTCAGGCTTCCGAGGGATTTTTGTTAACCACACATCAAAGACCCACTTTGTCAATACCACTGTTTTGTTTTGTGTTGTTTTCTTTGTGTAATTGTGTCCTTTTGTTATATTTCCCCTTGTGTGATGTGTACGTGACATATACATATAACTGCTTCTACCAATGTACGAGTGAAATAAACACAGTTAGTTGTTTAAATGGTTGTGAAGGTTTAGCGCCTGGATATGCTCATATTCCTCCAGCTGTCCAGGTGACTTTCTTCCCTGAAGCTCAGTCTCTTGTTTTATTCTCTGTTTTATTTTCTGGCCTTTGACGATCAGACTTGGAAGTGAAATACAGGACAGCCTTGAAAAGATCTCAGTAAAGATCCTGATATTCCCCATCTCTCTCTCTCTCTCTCTCTCTCTCTCTCTCTCTCTCTCTCTCTCTCTCTCTCTCTCTTTCTCTCACACACTCAATTCAATTTCAGTTTAAATGTAAGGGCTTTATTGGCATGGGAAACATCCAGTATGTTAACATTGACAAAGCAAGTGAAGTAGATGGTAAATAATCAAAATTAACAGTAAACATTCCAAGAATAAAGATATTTCAAATGTCATATGTGGGCACATAGCCTGTCTTCTCCTGAGAGCCTACGGCGACCTTTCTCAATAGCATGGCTATGCTCACTGAGTCTGTACATAGTCAAAGCTTTCCTTAAGTTTGGGTCAGTCACAGTGATCAGGTATTCTGCCACTGTGTACTCTCTGTTTAGGGCCAAATAGTATTCTAGTTTCCTCCGTTTTTTTGTTAATTCTTTCCAATGTTTCAAGTAATTCTCTTTTTGTTTTCTCATCATTTGGTTGGGTCTAATTGTGTTGCTGTCCTGGGGCTCTGTGGGGTCTGTTTGTGTTTGTGAACAGAGCCCCAGGACCAGCTTGCTTAGGGGACTCTTCTCCAGGTTCATCTCTCTGTAGGTGATGGATTTGTTATGGAAGGTTTGGCAATCGCTTCCTTTTAGGTGGTTTTAGAATTTAACGGCTCTTTTCTGGATTTTGATAATTAGGGGGTATAGGCCTAATTCTGCTCTGCATGCATTATTTGGTGTTTTTCGTTGTACACAGAGGATATTTTTGCAGAATTCTCAATTTGGTGTTTGTCCCATTTTGTGAATTCTTGGTTGGTGAGCGGACCCCAGACCTCACAACCATAAAGGGCAATGGGTTCTATAACTAATTCAAGTATTTTTAGCCAGATCCTAATTGGTATGTCGAATTTTATGTTCCTTTTGATGGATTAGATGCCCTTCTTGCCTTGTCCCTCAGATCAGCTTTGTGGAAGTTACCAGTGGTGCTGATGTTTAGGCCGAGGTATGTATAGTTTTTTGTGTGCTCTAGAGCAACGGTGTCTAGATGGAATTTGTATTTGTGGTCCTGGCAACTGGACCTTTTTTGGAACATTATTTATTTTTGTCTTACTGAGATTTACTGTCAGGGCCCAGGTCTGATAGAATCTGTGCAGAAGATCTAGGTGCTGCTGTAGGGACCTCCTTGGTTGATAACAGAAGCACCAGATCGTCAGCAAACAATAGACATTTGACTTCAGATTCTAGAAGGGTGAGTCCAGCACACTTGTTGTTTGTGTACATGGATTTTATAATGTTGTGTGTTTTTCCCCCAACACCACTTTCCATCCATTTTTATAGCAGACCCTCATGCCCAAGGTTGCTGTTGACGCATATAGTTATTGGGGTCAAATTTGTCTCCACTTCTGTGGATATGACGGCTGCATGGTCCCATGTTGTTTATTCTTGCGTATTATTGTTTGTACAGATGAACGTGGTACCTTCAGGCGTTTGAAATTGCTCCCAAGGATGAACCAGACCAGAGGTCTACAAGGTCTAGACTTTTGGGGATTTTTCCATGATGTCGAGCAAAGAGGCACTGAGTTTGAAGGCAGGCCTTGAAATACATCCACAGGTACACCTCCAATTGACTCAAATGATGTCATTTAGCCTATCAGAAGCTTCTAAAGCCATGACATCCTTTTCTGGATTTTTCCAACCTGTTTAAAGCCAGGGGCGGGAGGCATGGGGTGGGCAGAAGGGGCATAGGTCTGATATGGGGGGGCCTATATAGGGTGGGCCAGGGTTTGCTTGAGGTGGTCTTAGCTGGTTGGGGTGTGATTGGTGATGCTGTGGTCTGGGTGTAAGACCTCTTGGTGTGGGTTCTCTCGGTGCAGGTTCTTCAGGAGGGGGTCTTGCAGGTCTGGGAGGTTGTCCTTTGCTCTGTTGCTCCTATGTGAGGTGCTGGGCCTACGGTTGAGGTGATGTCTTTCAGGGTCCTAGCAAAAATTGGGATTGCTGCCTTGTAGAGGTGGACCTGGTCGTAAAAGCTGTTCAAGTCCAGGGTGGAGTGGTTGGCCAGGTAGACATTAGGTTTTGAGGCACAGTCTCACGAAATGCTTGCATTTAACCTCTGTATGGTGGCAAGGTGAATGTCCTTTTGTGGTAGCAGGGTGGAGAAAGTGGAAGAAGCTTTTTCAATCACTCCCTTGAGTGCTGTGGCCACCCTTTCCTGCTGGGCCCTCAGGTCATTTGTACCCGTGTGAATTATGATGTGGCTGGGGGACCCTAGTCTGTCCTCTGACAACAGCTCCAGGGCATGCTTAGTGTTTTGGGCACCAGAGTTTAGCTACTTTGTGTTTGTGAAAAAGTTTCTCCACTTGAATGTATTTGCCATTTGAGTCAATGAGGAGCACAATCTCTGGCTTTTGTGTGTCCTCAGTGGATGTATGGGCGTTGTCAAGAGGGCTATCAGGGGAGCTGACGGGGGGGCTGTTTGGAGGAGGTGGGGTCTGTTGGGTTGGTGGGTCCTGTGTTGTCTGACCCATTGTGGTGTTGATGTTGTGGTCCGGGTCTGAGGTGGGCTGTTCTGCTGGCTTCTCTGGGGGAGTGTCCTGCTCTCTGTCACCCCTTAGCTTTCTCACCTCTTCTTTCAGTGC